>OW121744.1:53133719-53503719 GCA_933228675.1 Stomorhina lunata
CAAGTTGAACGAGAGTGCAGCTAATTCAAAATGTTGACCAAATCTGGTATTGCTGGTAATATATTTGGACTAAATTCGGTTGCAGTGGTATAGTTGCTATAGTTCAACATCTAAAAGTATCTAAGTGGTTTCGCAAGTATTTACCTTGGACAAAATGCTGTTCCATAGCCGAGTATAGTTTTACAGCTGCTTCGTTGTGCCATAAACATGTTGATAGCAACACCGAAGACTCATATAAATATTTTGTTAGGTGTATACCGTGTATAAAGTGTACCGTGTATAAAGTCTGGACCTAACATTGATTGATAGCTATCTAATTTCGTAGATGCAATCTTAATATACTGAATGTACTTCAAATCCTTTTGATTGTAGATATCAAAAGGGTTAGTTATATATATAAGAACTACAGCCAAATATTGATCGATTATTACAAAATTTTATATACTGGCTGGTATTAATATAAAGTTTATTTGTGCAAAATTTTGTGGCCATAGCTGACATAGTTTATAATTTAATAGCTATTAACTGGCGTTTGTGGCATTTTAGTGGTTACCTGGAGCGGTTTTTATATGAAAGCTATGGTGAAAAATGGACCGATTCCTATAAAATTTGTCATAGTGACTGAAAGTTGTATAAAACTTCTCTGTTCCAAATTTGTGGTAATAGATTTTAAAATTGTATTCAATTTATCAGCATAAATGTGATTCCAGGGGCAGGGTTATATGGGAGCTCTAACTAAATGTGAACCGATTTTGTCCATTTCACACAATTTCTATAACATATCGAAAATACTTTTGCTAAATTTTGTCTCTCTAGCTGTTATAATTAAGAAGCTATCGAGCTTTTCTCTGACGGAAAGACGGATATAAACCATTTTTTCTTTTCTTTTTGTATTTTTATATGGGAGCTATGGTCAAATAGTAACCGATTGTAACAATATTTTGCACACTGGCTGGTATTCACATAAAACTTCCTTTTGTAAAATTTTGTTGCTGTAGGCCTTTTCGTTAAGGCGCTATCGCGCTGTTATCTGACGGACAGACGGACATAAGCCCCCTTTTCTTTTTGTATTATTGTGTTTCCGTAAGTTTTTTATATGGGAGCTATGGTCAAATGGTGACCGATTGCACATTGGTTGGCATTGACATAAGACCTCCTCGTGCTAAATTTAGTGGTTATATCTGTTATAGTTTTAGATTTATTGGCATTTAAGTGTATTTTAGGTGAAATTTTGGCTATTTCCGTAAGTTTTTTGTATGGGAGCTATGACTTAATGTCAACCGATTTTGATGAAATTTTATATGCTACCTAGGGCTTATGCAAAACTTCTATATACCAAATTATCATCATAGCTATTATAGTTTGTCATTTATTAGCAAATAAGCGATTAGCGTAGGCGAGGTTATACGGGAGCTATGGTCAAACGTTAACCGATTTGGCCCTATTTTAATACCAAAATTTTATTAGAGATGAAAAATGTTTTTACTAAGTTTCAGTGAGCTAGCTTCTTTCGTTTAGGCGTTATCGTGATTTCAACAGACAGACGGACATTGCTCAATCGTCTTAGAATTTCATAAGAAGTCAGAAAATATATCGTTTTTGATTTTTGAGCCAATATTAAGGAAATTACAAACGGAATGACAATCTCAATATACCTTTTTGATGGTGGGTATAAAAAAATGATCTGTGCCAAATTTTATTAAAATTATCTCTAGAATTGCGATCTGCCAGCCAGCCAGACGGACGGACGGACTGACATCACTAAATCGAATCAAAAAGTTTGTCTTAGCCTATTGGTATATCAAAAGGTGGGTCTAAGACAAATGTTTCTATGCGTTACATACATCAGCACAAACTTATAATACCCTTTCCACCTATGATGGTGTAGGGTATAAAAATCGTATTCATAGAATTTTTTATTTTGGTTATTTGTGTACATAGGGCACCATAATACATCGAAATTAAATAGTAATACTTCAAAGTAAATTCTCTTGTTGAACAGTGTTATTTTAAACCTCTATACAAAAAACCAATATTATAAATTTGTGCATCATTTTGTAATTTTGTTATTTATTAAAACTTAATTTTTATTAATTTGCCAAAACTCAAACATAATTTTAATTTTTCCAATAATTATCCGATTAATTACTACAAAATTTCTTATTGTCATCTCCTAGACTGATGGACCCAAATCAAAAATATTTAAGGCATATTCTACCAAATTGCACAAATTAATCTGGTAGCGACGCAACATTTTAATGGGACGTGAAATCTCACGATTTTTCTAAAGAATGAAAAAGAAAATTAAAAGCAAATATCGAAATAAAAGACCTCAATATACTCACATAAGCTGACGTTAGCTGGGAACGGAATGAAGAATCACGTAACACTTTATAGAAGGCGGCAAATTGTTTATTCACAGCCAATTGTCGCTTTAAAACCTTAACCAATTTATCGGTGGGTATAAGCTGGCCCACTTCCTGAGCAAATGTATCCAAAGAACGAGTCTCTACTATATTTTTAGTTTGAAAGGAAGAGCGCGATGAAGTGGTGGCATCTTCTAAAACGGGTATGAGGACACAGTCGAAAATGTCGCCAACACTTTCAATATCTGTCGTATTAACACCAGCCTTAGAGAATTGCCTCAAAAGACTTTGGTATGTGGCTGTAGCATCGATTTGTTCAGTTACCTCTTTAAAACCGGGCGAAAGCATAAATTGAACTGCCTTACGAAAACGTATATCGTTTTGCATGTGAGTTTGTATTAGATCGATGACACTATCTTCGGGCGCCAAATCACGTATCAATTGAAATTCCTGACACAAACTGAGAATTCGTTGTGTGTCATTGCCTGATCCTTTACAATCAGCGGCTTTTAAAAATTTGATATTAAAGCAGAAAGTGAATAAAACCACTAAACACAATTTGTTTAAAATCATTTTGAATTTTATCCTTTTTTTATTTAATTTTTTTTGGTAAGAATTTTAAGTTTTCGTTTTCGCACTTTATTGACTTGTATTCAGGTTCTTCTGGTTTATTTAACTTTTATATGCTTTTCAATGCCAAGGGTGGGGTTCATGAACTGCATCTCAAAGCTCGCTATCAGTGAAGATGTTACATGATAAATATTGGAATTTGCAAACAAAAACGATCGATAAGCAAAATTCCATGTAATTTAATTAAATAAATTACATTTAATATGTTTTGCATTTGCAATTTAATTGACACACATACAAAAGTGGTTCTTTACAAATACATTAGAACAGTTCGTAACGCATTCAATTGAAAAACAACCTTAACAAGTAAGAGTGTTATAGTCGGCTGTGCCGAATCATATATACCCACCATAAAGTTGTGTTAATTTTAGAAACATATCTCAGATATCTACAAGGGTGCAGCTAATTCAAAAATCGCTAAAAAAAATCGCTTAGCAATTTGTATTGTTGGTAAAATCTTTGGACTAAATTCGGTTGCCGTAGCTTTATAGTTCAACATTTAAAAATATTTTAGTGGTTTCCCCAGTTTGACTTTGATCAAAATTCGGTCTCAAAACCGGGTTTAGTTTTACATTAATAAGTTGTTAAATACTTTTTGTTGTGCTTAATATGTAGTTAGGCTAAACACGTTAATAGTAATACGGCAGGTACATATATTTCGTTAGGAGTTCCTAATGCATTCATCATATATAAAGTCTGGGCTGAACATTGATTGATGCCTATCTTATTTCATAGGTGCAATCTTAATATAATGAATGTACCTCATAATATTTTTTTTTTTTTTGATTGCAGATATAAAAATGGGATGTTATATATATAAGAATTATAGCCAAATGTTGACCGATTGTAACTTTATTCTTGCAAAATTTAGTGGCCTATCATAGTTTCTAATTGCTAAAATTTTTGGTTTCCGTGAGTGTTTTTTATATGAAAGCTAAAGTCATATACGGACTGATTCCTTTAAAATTTGATAGACTGATCAAAAATTGCATAAAGCTTCCCTATTTTAAATTTAATCGTTATAGCTATTACAATTTTATTCAATTTATCAGCATTGATGTGTTTCCCGGGGCGGGGTCATATAGGAGCTCTAACTGAATTTGAACCGATTTTGTCCATTTTCAACACACATCTTTTTCAAGATATCCAAAATACTTTTGCAAAATTTTGTCCCCTAACTCTTTTCGTTAAGGCGCTATCGTGCTTTTATCTGACGGACAGACGGACATAAACAACCTTTTCTTTATGTATTTTTGTGTTTCCATGAGTTTTTTATATGAGAGCTATGGTCAACTGGTGACCGATTGTGACAAAATTTTACACACTGGCTGGCATTGGTATAAGACTTTCTAGTGCCAAATTTAGTGGTTATATCTGTTATACTTTTAGATTTATTGGCATTTAAGTGTATTTTAGGTGAAATTTAGGCTGTTTTCGTAAGTTTTTTGTATGGGAGCTATGGCTAAAGGTAAACCGATTTTGATGAAATTTTATACGCTTCCTAGGGCTAATGTAAAACTTTTATGAACCAAATTTTATCATCAAGGCTGGGTTAATTTGTCATTTATTAACAAATTAGCGTTTAGCCTACACGAGGTTATACGGGAGCTATGGTCAAATGTTAACCGATTTTGCCCAATTTCAATACCACAATTTTCCCAGAGATGAAGACTATTTTTATATATCGTTTTTGGTTTTTGAGCCACTATTAAGGAAATTACAAACGGAATGACAATCCCAATATACCCCCCCATTCTTTTTGATGGTGGGTATAGTAAAACCATCCTTCATCTATGAGAAAATTTTGGTATTGAAATTGGGCAAAATCGGTTAACATTTGACCATAGCTACCGTATAACCTCCACTACGCTAATCGCTCATTTGCTAATAAATTACAAACTTTTATCAGTTTTTATCAAAATCGGTTAACATTTAGTCATAGCTCCAATACAAAAAATTTACGGAAACAGCCTAAATTTCACCTAAAATACACTTAAATGTCTTATGTCAATGCCAACGAGTGAGCAAAATTTTGTCACAATCGGTCACCATTTGACCATAGCTCCCATATAAAAAAAAAACTTACGGAAACACAAAAATACAAAAAGAAAACGCGGTTTATGTCCGTCTTTCCGTCAGAGAAAAGCGTGATAGCGCCTTAACGAAAAGGGTTACAGCAACAAAATCTTTCGGTCAAGAGCTTATAGAAATTGTGTGCTGAAAATGGGTAAAATCGGTTCACATTTAGTTAGAGCTCCCATATAACCCTGCCCCGGGAATCACATTTATGCTAATAAATTGAATAAGATTGTAAAATCTATGACTACTAAATCTAGAACAGAGAAGTTTTATGCAACTTTCAGTCAGTATGTTTAATTTTATAGGAATCCATCCATTTTTGACCATAGCTTTCATATAAAACCCGCTCCCGGTAACCACTAAAGTGCCACAAACGCCAGTTAAAAGCTATTAATTTATGAACTATGTCAGCTTTGGCCACTTAATTTTGCACAAATAAACTTTATACCAATACGAGCTAGAATATTAAATTTTGTAACAATCGGTCAACATTTGACCATAGTTCTTATATATATAACACCCCCTTTTTATATCTACAATCAAAAGGATTTGAAGTACATTCAGTATATTAAGATTGCATCCACGAAATTAGATAGCTATCAATCAATGTTAGGTCCAGACTTTATACACAGTAGATGCATAAGGAACTCCTAACAAAATATTTGAACCTGCCGTGTTGCTATCAACATGTTTATGGCACAACGAATGTAAAACTATATTCGGTTATGGAATAGCATTTTGTCAAAGGTAAATACTTGGCAAACCATTTAGATACTTTTAAACGTTGAACTATAGTAAGTATACCACTGCAACCGAATTTAGTCCAAATATTTTACCAACAATACCACATTTGGTCAACATTATGAGTTAGCTGCACTCTCATACAACTTGATGGTGGGTATACAAGATTCGGCACGGCCGAATATAACACTCTTAATTGTTCTTTTTGTATTTTTGTGTTTTCGTAAGTTTTTTATATGGGAGCTATGGTAATATGGTGACCGATTGTGACAAAATTTTGCGCACTGGCTGGCATTGAAATAAGACTTCCTGCTGCTAAATTTAGTGGCTTTTAAGTGTATTTTAGGTGGAATTTAGGCTGTTTCCGTAAGTTTTTTGTATGAAAGCTATGGTTAAATGTGAACCGATTTGGTGGCCAGTTTATATCGCCGCTACGAGAAATTACGCGGCCAGGAAATATCTCTTGCAATAAAGCCATATTCTCTCGAGTAGTGTGGCATGTGGTACCGTCTTGTTGAAACCACGTATTTAACAAGTCGTATTCTTCAATAGCAGACAAAAAAAAAACAAATCATATGACCATAACGCTCCGAATTCACAGTGACAGTCGTTCCATCGTCGTTTTCGAAGAGGTAAGGTGCAATCACACAGTGGCATTTTCTGAATATAATGACCTCTCTTAAATTACTTGAGGATTCTTAAAACCCCAAATACGACAATTTTGTTTATTAATATTAGCTGTGTTCCAGAACTCCCAATACTGTACAATATTGTACAAGTTTTAATCAGAAATTACAATTAGGTGTTCCTGTACTAAAAAAAACTGTAATTGAGAACGAATTTGAAAAAATTCTAAAATTTTCTCCTTACAATAATTTACATGTTTTTGCCAGAAAAATTTTTCCTGGCAAACATTTAAAAATTTTCAAAAAAATATTTATGAATAAAAAACAAACAAATATTCTGAAAAATTGTTATAAAAAATAAAATACAGAAGAACTGAAATGTTTTTAACTGGTTTAAAAACATTTCTTTGGATATTTTTCAAGTTAGATCAATTGTGGACTTGAATTTAGGTGTTTTGTGTTCCCGTACTTCTATGTTAGTTTTGCTATTTGGGAGAGTAACTTCTAAATTACTCTCATTTGCAGGAACTCACCCAGAAAGTAAAGAAACAGACCTATTGTGTTCGAAAAATCGCCGTCCATCGCCTGTTGTTCAAGCACCCATTCCACGTATCTATGACGTTGCGAATGATCATCTGGCTTCAGTTGTTGCGTGAGTTGGACTTTATATGGATGGAGGTGTAGATCTAAATGCAGAATACGCCAAAGTGTGCCGTAAGACAGTCCTAATTCCTTACAACGTCGAGGAAGCGGCACATTTGGGTCTTCGGCAACACTTTCACTTACAACAACGATATTTTCAGCGGAAGGAGACCTTACAATATTTGTAATCGCTCCAGTCTCTTCAAATTTCTTTACATTTTTTCCAACTGCTTGCTTAGTTGTTCGATTATATAAACCATAATCTCCTCTTAAAGCACGATATGTGGCTGTTGCAGAATTACCTCTTTTGCAGTATGTTTTCATAACTTTTATGCGTTGTGTAATACTTAAGCGATCCATTTTCGTCAATGTCAGACTTTCAACTGAAAATAAAAAAAATTGTTTTAACAACTTAGTTTGACAGATGTCGAGTTCCAGTCCTATACTTTTGAAGCCACAAAATGGATAACTCTTCAAAAAATTTTCCCAATTTTACCACTTTTTTTGGATTTTAGACAAATCAAAAATCGGTTTCAAAAAATATGTTGGTCTGTATCCATATGGATACATACTGCGGTTATGCTGAAGAAAAATGTTATTTATTTTTTGTACTAATCAATTTTTGCATATCATTTGCAATCACAACTTTTCAACGACATTCCAATTGGAACTAGGAGTACTTCTCTCAGACAATGAACTGCATCTGATTCTATTTTTAGACTCATTGAAAGGGACCTACGTTTTAACGTCGGCTCCGAACGGCAAATTCATTAGTTAGAAAAGTTTTACATAGCCTAATACTCAATAACCAGTAGCTGGCTGAGTTATGAGTTGAACCGCTTTTTTCAAGCCAGGGATCGAACTTTGGATCTCTGATATGCTAGGCGGATGACCAACCAGCTATACCACTGCGATTCACCATAAAGATTTATCTGCATTAGGGTGACAATATTTTTTTTTTCTTTGATTTCAAATGTTTTTCTACGGAATATTGTGACACTAGGTCTAAAAGTTTAGATCTGAAAATTTTAGCCAAATCGGACAACCGATAAGGCGCACATCGGGTCCAAAGTTTAAGAGCCCATTTGTATGGCAAAACACTTAATCTTGCCAAAAATAATTATTTTTATGATTTTTTTTAAATTCCTCAATTATTTCTTAATATTCCGTAATCTCGCTTTGAAAATTTTCAGAAAATCCAAATTTTGACATTTGACCGAGGTGAAGAAAGGGTTAATTCCACCCAATATTAAAAAAAAACCCTTTAGCATAGGTTTTTCATAAATGAAGCAATAATATTAATTATCTTTTTTGTTAAAATTTAATACAAGTAAAATTTACCGAGCATTTACTCGAATTTGTCAAAAAAATTTACATTTTCGCGAAATTTTTCAATTTGAAATCTCAGGTACGGCGAAACAGTTGAAGATATCGTCCTAATTTTTTTTAGGTTTTATTCTAACATTTGTCTGTTTTAATACTCTGGAAAGGAAATTCTAAATTTGTAATATTTGTTGAACAAACTTTTCAAAAAATTAAAAAATGATTTTTGAAACCGACCTGAGAAAAATGTACCATTTTTCAACATGAAAAAAACTAAGTAAATTTGATTATATTAATACAAAACTGAACTATTTACTAGTAACAAGCCATTAAATGATAAATCATGTCTAAGTTTGGAATTTCTTTATTTACAACATACAATTTTTGCTGCATATCCTTAGGCGCGTTTTCAAGGACATGCTTTTTTGGGGTAAAACTGCAATAACTTTTAAACTACTTCATGGATTTTAGTCTTTTACGATTTGAAATAAAGCGGTATTAGTTCTCTTTAATATTATTAGGCTTTTCACTGGATATTTGTTTTCTATATACTATGTTTTATTGTAGCATACAATATACATATCGCACTTATTCAACAAAAGGGTATTAACTCAAAATTTTTAAATTTTCACTTTTTTAAATAAATTGATGTGTAGTAGTATTATCTACCCACTGTTAAAATCTGACATCATTCTCACTATAATTTCACCAAAAAAATTACAGTTTTTTTTTGACTCTACTGAAAATTTCAAAATTTTGAGTTAATAACCTCCTGTTGATCAAGTGCGATATATATTGGCTTTACACAAAAAAATTTAAAGTCTTAAGACAGGTAATTTGAAGTCAAAATAATTTAACGTCAAAAAACTCATTTTGAAAAATTTAATATTTATTGTTTATGTTGGTCCTCAGTTCTATCATATTCATGCAATAGATACGTGCACTTAACAATAAATGATTTTGATGTAACACTTAAGTTTCTTATTTGTACAATATTTGCCACAAGCAAAAAAAAAATGTCACAAGACAAACAAAGATTGACACATTCTGAAAAAAAGATATTACATGTAGTCTATTACGACACATTTAGATAAACATTTCAATTGTGGTGACGAATGTATACGGACTAATGTTCAACTTATTGTATACACCTGTACCTCGATTTGCGAAATTTTGGACTATTTTGGGCATAAAGAAAGGATGGTGGATATTGTCAAATTTTATTCAAATAAAAAATATTTCTATCGAAAATTTTTCTATAGAAAAATATTTCTATCGAAAATTTTTCTATAGAAAAATATTTCTATCGAAAATTTTTCTATAGAAAAATATTTCTATCGAAAATTTTTCTATAGAAAAATATTTCTATCGAAAATTTTTCTATAGAAAAATATTTCTATCGAAAATTTTTCTATAGAAAAATATTTCTATCGAAAATTTTTCTATAGAAAAATATTTCTATCGAAAATTTTTCTTTAGAAAAATATTTCTATCGAAAATTTTTCTTTAGAAAAATATTTCTATCGAAAATTTTTCTATAGAAAAATATTTCTATCGAAAATTTTTCTATAGAAAAATATTTCTATCGAAAATTTTTCTTTAGAAAAATATTTCTATCGAAAATTTTTCTTAAGAAAAATATTTCTATCGAAAATTTTTCTATAGAAAAATATTTCTATCGAAAATTTTTCTATAGAAAAATATTTCTATCGAAAATTTTTCTATAGAAAAATATTTCTATCGAAAATTTTTCTATAGAAAAATATTTCTATCGAAAATTTTTCTATAGAAAAATATTTCTATCGAAAATTTTTCTATAGAAAAATATTTCTATCGAAAATTTTTCTACAGGAAAATATTTCTATCGAAAATTTTTCTACAGGAAAATATTTCTATCGAAAATTTTTCTATAGAAAAATATTTCTATCGAAAATTTTTCTATAGAAAAATATTTCTATCGAAAATTTTTCTATAGAAAAATATTTCTATCGAAAATTTTTCTTTAGAAAAATATTTCTATCAAAAATTTTTCTTTAGAAAATTATTTCTATCGAAAATTTTTCTTTAGAAAAATATTTCTATCAAAAATTTTTCTTTACAAAAATATTTCCATTGAAAATTTTTCTTTATAAAAATATTTCTATAAAAAATTTTTCTTTAGAAAAACTTTTGTATTGAAAAATATTTCTATTGAAAATTTTTCTTTTGAAAAATATTTCTATTGGAAATTTTTTTTTGAAAAATATTTCTATTGGAAATTTTTTTTTGAAAAAAATTTCTATTGAAAATTTTTCCTTAGAAAAATATTGCTATCGAAAATTTGTCTTAAGGAAAATATTTCTATCGAAAATCTTCCTTTAGAAAAATATTTCTAGCGAAAATTTTTCTATACAAAAATATTTCTATTGATTTTTAAATAGTTTTAACTTAATATCTAAAGCTTAATTTAAACATCTTTAAAATTGTTCTAAACATTTATTCAGTTATATTTAAGCAAGTAGTAAAAAACTACAAAAGCCCTTTTATAGATTAAATCAAAATTTCACCTCACACAATTTTTCCCATTTATTTTCTATTTGTCTTGATGGTCGGGGTCAGCATTTATGCTGACAACAGGTGCCATGTCTTAAATGCTAAAATAAAATCACGTCCATGGAATAAATCAATCCCATAAAGAAGTGTTACTTCAAAAAAAAATAAAATATCTACAAATTATATTTATGTACGAGTGAGTATGAAAAAAGTTTTCAACACGAAATTTATTCAATGGCACATTTGCCAAAGAACAAATTCAAATACAAATCTAATGAATTGACTGACATCAACTGAGTATGAATTTGAATGGATCAAGTTTGGATGTTAAATTATATACAATTTACTCATTTAATACCGAATTTATCCTACAAATACAAAAAAGAAACAGACAAATTTATTTCGAAATCTTTGTATTTTCAGGACTCGTCATCATCATCATCCACATCCAGATAATTGTGATGAGAACAAATTGAAAGGAAATAAGAAAACGATTACTTACTTATTTATTTATTTACTTATTTATTTCCATTTTTTTGGGCCAGAAAGAGCCCTTTTTTTGTAACGTTTTTGTATTTTGTAAAAATAGTTTGAATAATTTACTTTTAATGCTATCCTGTTCATAAAACGGGATTCTGTAATTTCTAGGAAATTATAGTTTTTGGTCAGTACAAAATTTAGAAATTTATTTATGGTTTAACATAAAGAGGGTTTGTTTATTTAAATCCTCTTTAATATTAATGAAACACATAAACTCTCTGTATGTTTGTATGTAATCAAATCGTATTTGTTATAAATTAAATCTCAATTTAATGCAACTTTGCAAAATCTTAAATACATTTGAGAACTTTGATTAAATTAAATTCTTATTATAGCCCGGAAACATTTGAATAGTGTAGGATAATTTAAATGAATTAGTTTCCATGTTAAAGATAGTTTGAAATGTGCTCAGTTAAGGGTGAAGTACTTAAATAAAATATTTAATATTACTGCTCTGCATCCAAATCCTCCTTTTAATAAAACTATGTGGACTACGTGGATTTTGATGCTCTAAACTCAGATCTGTTGTCGGTTTTTTTCCATCAGATCTGGATTTTTTTTATGGGCGTGGCAAATTTTTCCCCTTAAATTAGTCAGGTACGGAGACCTATTTCGTTCTAACTCGAGAACGACTCATCCGATTTTCAAAATTAAAACACTTTAAGATGCATAACAAAATTGCATTTATTTTACCCTAATATTTATTTTACCCTTATTTTCTGTATCTCTTATCGTTTTGGAGTTATTTAGAAATTAATGGAGAAAAACATTTTTTTCGTGCGAAATTCGTAATTTTTTTAGGTTAAAAATGTAATTAAAAAAAAAAGATAAAGTAAAATTTTAAAATCGGTTTAAAAATATGAATATTATTACCAATTTACAGCAGGTACCCAATATATTTTATAAAAAATACCTTTGTATTTAAGCTTCATTACCTAATGAAATCTTATGGTCATATGTAAGGTTGGTTGCATTGCAATATTGGGTAAATTTTGAAAATCGGATGAGTCCTTCTCGAGTAAGGACGAAATAGGTCTCCGTACCTGACTAATTTAAGGGAAAAAATTTGCCACGCCCATAAAAAAAATCCAGATCTCATGGAGAAAAACCGAAAACGGATTTGAGTTTAGCGCATCAAGAGCCATATAGTCCGCATAGTTTTATTAAAAGGAAAGACAAAAAATGAATTTTTGCAGAGCAGTGTAATTTTCACGTTAAAGGTGTACTCCCGTTCGGTCGGCTTTTAACTGGCCTTTGCTACATTTTTTTTTGCTTTCCGGGAGGGTTTTTTTATATGAAAGCTATGGTCAAATATGGACCGATTCCTATAAAATTTGATATACTCACCAATAGTTACATAAAACTTCCCTTTTCTAAATTTAGTCGTCATAGCCATTATAATTTTATTCAATTTATCAGCATTTATGTGTTTCCCGGATCGGGGTTATATGGGAGCTCTAACTAAATGTCAACCGATTTCGTCCATTTTCAATATACAACTTTTTCAAGATATCGAAAATACTTTTGTAAAATTTTGTTCCTCTAGCTCTATTCGTTAAGGCTCTACCGCGCTTTTATCTGACGAACAGACGGACATATACCCCTTTTTATATCCACCATCAAAAAGAATGGGGGGTATATTTAGATTGTCATTCCGTTTGTAATTTCCTCAATATTGGCTCAAAAAAACTAAATTGAAGTATATTCTGAATCCTTATGAAATTCTAAGACGATGTCTGTCTGTTGTTGTCGGCACGATAAAACCTTAACGAAAGGATATAGGCCACTGAAATTTGGCATAAATATTCTTCATTTTTTGGAAAATTTTGGTTTTGAAATCCTGCAAAATCGGTTGATATTTGACCATAGCTCCCGTATAACCTTGTCTAGGCTAATTGCTTATTTGCAAATAAATGACAAATTATAATAGCTATGATGATATAATCTGGTACATATAAGTTTTTCATAAGTACTAGGCAGCATATAAAATTTCATCAAAATCGGTTCACATTTAACCATAGCTCCTATACAAAAAACTTACGGGAACAGCCTAAATTTCACCTAAAATACACTTTAATGTCTATAAATGATAAACTGTAATAACTTTGGCCACTAAATTTAGCACAAGGAAGTCTTATGTCAATGCCAACCAGTGTGCAAAATTTTGTCACAATCGGTTACCATTTGACCATAGCTCCCATGTAAAAAAATACGGAAACACAAAAATATAAAAATAAAAGGGGGTTTATGCCCGTCTGTCTGTCAGATAAAAGCGTGGTAGTGCCTTAATAAAAAGAGCTAGAGCAACAAAATTTTACAAAAATATTTTCGATACCTTGAAAAAGGAGTGTATTGAAATCGGTTCACATTTAGTTAGAGCTCCTATACAACCCCGATCCGGAAAATACATAAATGCTGATAAATTGAATAAAATTATATGACGACTACATTTAGAATAGAGAATAGGTTACGATACCGAATTTTGTTCAAAGTAAATACTAGGGAAATGACTTAGATACTTTTAAATGTTGAACTATAAAGCTCCTGCTACCGAATTTGGTCCAAATATTTTACTAACAATACCAACTAGCGTAACAACTTTTTTCGAATTTGGTCCACATTTTGAATTAGCTGCTCCCTCGTAGATATATTGGAAATATTTCTGAATTTAACACAACTTGATGGTGGGTATATAAGATTCGGCACAGCCGAATATAACTCTCTTACTTGTTCTTTTTGTATTTTTGTGTTTCCGTAAGTTTTTTATATGGGAGCTATGGTCAAATTGAGACCGATTGTGACTAAATTTTGCACACTGGTTGGCATTGACATAAGACAATGATATTACGTATCATTAATTGGCATTTAGGTGTATTTTAGGTGGAATTAAGGCTGTTCCCGTAAGTTTTTGGTATGGGAGCTTTGGTTAAATGTGAACCGATTTGGATGAAATTTTATATGCTGCCTAGTACTTATGTACCAAATTTTATCATCATAGCTATTATAATTTGTCATTTATTAGCAAACAAGCAATTAGCCTAGACGAGGTTAAACGGGAGCTATGTGAATGTGAATCGCCGTGGTATAGCAGGTTAGTCATCCGCCTAGCACACCAGAGGTTCCAAGTTTAATCCCCGGTCAGACCCACTTGAATAAATATAATTTTCAAACAAGTAAGAAAGCGCTATAGTCGGTCAAGCCGACCATACGATACCCTTCACCACTAAGGTCAAAGGTGTTATTTTTCCTGTATAAAGACAAATGGGATGTTGGATGTTGGGACAAGGGGATGTTGGATACCCAGCATAGGTTCTGATTGGTCTTAACCTGTACCTCCAACCGTACTTCACTTAGTCCTGAGGATTTGTAGACTCATCCAGTAGAAGTAGCACAATTTTTTGGCCTTAATCTCGAAACAGATCCCCCATAAAAACAAAAATATAAAATTGTAAATGTTAGAGCTGTTACAACTACATCGGTCTTAACTTGGATACTGACCTCCTCGTGATATCACCTCGGTAGCTACGTTAACACCCGTTAAAGTTGCGAGCCAATATGTTCTTTCCGTTCTTTCATAAGAACGATAAAAACATGGGTCTTGTCTAGTAACCCACTCCTGGAGAAAAAAACTTACTATGAACAAGTAAGAAAGCGCTATAGTCGGTCAAGCCGACCATACGATACCCTTCACCACTAAGGTCAAAGGTGTTATTTTTCCTGTATAAAGACAAATATTTGCTAAATTTTGCCATCATACAAACATTTTCTCAAAACTTATATATTCAACCTGTTTCCGTCATTTGGACTTATATAAGCGCTAGGGTCAAATGTGGACCGATTATCTCGAAATTTGGCAAATTGATTACAGTTGTTACAAAAATTATGTATGCAAAAAATAAACTCAAAATTTTCATTATCTTTAGATTTACGAGCGTTTTAGTGATTTTTTGTCTCATTTAGTGCGTTTTTGATGAAGAGTTTGTATGGGAGCTATGGTCAAATGTGGACCAATTTCAACGAAATTTGGTACAGTGCTTTAAGTTTTCATAAGCAGTATCTGTTTTAAATTTCATGAAAAAATATTGATATTCGTGGCCAATATAGCAATTCCGGGAAGTGGGACCTATGGGAGGTACCATAAATAATAGACCGATTTTGACCAATTTTGATAGCCATGGTCCCATTACCAAAAAAAATATCTGTGGCAAATTTCATCAAATTATCTTTAGAATTGCGACCTGTAGTTTGATTACAAGGTTTATATGGGGGTCCAGCCAGACGGACGGACGGACATCGCTAAATCGACTCAGAAAGTGATTCTAAGCCTATTGGTATACAAAAAGGTGGGTCTAAGACAAATATTTCTATGCGTTACAAACATCAGCACAAACTTATAATACCCTTTCCACCTATGGTGGTGAAGGGTATAAAAAGCTTGTTATTGAGTATTAGGCTATGAAAAACTTCTCCAACTAATGCATTTCCCTTTCAATGAGTCTAAAAATAGAATCGGATGCAGCTCATTGTCTGAGAGAAGTACTTGGAATGTTATCGGGGAATTATATATATATATATATATATATATATATATATATATGTTTAAATGTGAACCGATTTTACCCGATTTTAATACCAAAATTTTCCAAGAAATGAAGAATATTTATGAAAAATTTTAGTGACCTATATACTTTCATTAAGGTTTTATCGTACCGACAACATACAGACGGACATCGCTCAACTGTCTTAGAATTTCATAAGGGTTCAGAATATACTTTAATTTGGATTTTTGAGCCAATAGTAAGGAAATTACAAACGGAACAGCTAAAGGGTGGATTAGTTGAACTTAGCGTGATGCTGCCTTAACGTACAACTTAACTTTTAACTTTAGTGCAGTTATTGAACAACTTAACAGCTTAAGACGTGCCATATGACCAGGAGTACGCAGCCCATACCACCAGTAGCCGATAAATTTTTTTAATTTTCGTAAATACCACGATCATTAATAAAACTCCTGAAAATGAGTATTAAACTCATTCAATTGGAATTTGGATATTGAAAGAGTTGGTTGGTGCCGCCGTGTTAAAGAAAAGACAAGAACAAAATAGAAACAAATCAAAATCCAATTTATAGCAACAAACTACACATTTCGAGAGAACAAAAAAAAATAATCTCAAACATTATTATCTCAACATTATTATCTCAACATTATTATTTTTGTAAACATTAGGAATATTTTTATTAATATTAGGAATATTTTTCAAAAACGAAATAAATTCTAATACTAAAAAATTTTAGATTTTTATATTTTTTAGATACTTTCGATATTTTTTAGATATTTGCAATATTTTTTATAGAAAGATTTTTAATAAAAATATTTTTAGTTGGAAAATTGTTTGATAAAAATTATATTTTATAGAAAATTTTTCGATAAAAATATTTTTCTGTAAAAAATTTCGATAAAAATATAAATATATTTATATCACACAATTTTCAAATCTCAAAAAAATTTTCTAAAGAAAAATTTTGGATAAAAAAAGTCTCTGTAGACAAATTTTTGACAAGAAATTTTGTATAGAAAAATTTCTGACAAGAAAATTTTGTATAGAAAAATTGTTGACAAAAAATTGTTTATAGAAAAATTTTGTTAGAAATATTTTCTATAGAAAAATTTTTGATAAAAAAATTGTTTATAGAAAAATTTTGTTAAAAAAACTTTCTATAGAAAAATTTTAGTTAATTGAAAAATTAGGATTTATCAGGCTTGAGTTCATTTTTAATTTTCAAATTATTAATTTGAAAATTTGAAAGTAATAATGTGGAGAAAAACTGAAAAAATTATTTTTGAACGCGGCTAGTGGATTGCAATTTCTGTCCCGCCATAGGACGTCAACTCAAGCCTGATAAATCCTAATTTTTCAATTAATTCAATTTAAAGTTCGAATAATTAATTTCCAAATAATTAAAAAGCAAAGGGCACGTTGCATTTACACACACATACATTCATGTAATTTACTTACATATGTGAACACTGTTACTATTCTATAAATAGCATCAAACCAAAAAGTCTTGTTCTTCTCTACATGCCAACGGCAAGTGAAAAGATCGAGCAAAACAAGTAATAGGAGAATACACAATCAATTAAACGTAGTGATGTTCGATCAAACTCAATGAGTTAAATTGATGATTATCTCTGCAATTTGATAACTCGGCTGTGGTCGAGGGCGCTAAGTGCTGATGACGTCCTGTGGCGGGACAGAAATTGCAATCCACTAGCCGCGTTCAAAAATAATTTTTTCAGTTTTTCTCCACATTATTACTTTCAAATTTTCAAATTAATAATTTGAAAATTAAAAATGAACTCAAGCCTGATAAATCCTAATTTTTCAATTAATTCAATTTAAAGTTCGAATAATTAATTTCCAAAAAATTTTAGATAAAAAAATTTTCTATAGAAAAATTTTAGATAAAAAAATTTTCTGTAGAAAAATTTTTGATAAAAAAATTTTCTATGGAAAAATTTTTGATTAAAAAATTTTCTATAGAAAAATTTTTGATAAAAAAATTTTCTATAGAAAAATTTTTGATAAAAAAATTTTCTATAGAAAAATTTTGTTATTTTTTAGAAAAATTTTTGATAAAAAAAATTTCTATAGAAAAATTTTTGGTAAAAAAATTTTCTATAGAAAAATTTTTGATAAAAAAAATTTTCTACAGAAAAATTTTTGATAAAAAAAATCTAAAATCAAAATTTTGGGACATCAAACATTAAATTAAAAAAATTTTTGATATAAAATTTTCTATAAAAAATTTTTCTATAGAAAAGTTTTTCTATAGAAAAATTTTTTCTATAGAAAAATTTTCGATAAAAGAATTTTCTATAGAAAAATTTTTGATAAAAAAATTTTTTATAGAAACATTTTTGATAAAAGAATTTTCTATGGAAAAATTTTTGATAAAAGAATTTTCTATAGAAAAATTTTTGATAAAGGAATTTTCTATAGAAAAATTTTTGATAAAAGAATGTTCTATAGAAAAGTTTTTGATAAAAATATTTGAAAAAATGTAGTAGAAAACTTTTTCTTTTTAAAACGATAGGACTACAAATTGAAAACTATTCTATAGAAAACTAAGGGGATCACCAATTTTCTATTGAAAACTAAGGAGATCGCCAACTTTTCTACAGAAAACTAAGGCGATCGATAACTTTTGTGTAGAAAACTAAGCTATCAGCAACTTTTTTATAGAAAACTAAAGCTATCGCCAACTTTTCTATAGAAAACTAAAGCTATCGCCAACTTTTCTATAGAAAACTAAAGCTATCACCAACTTTTCTATAGAAAACTAAAGCTATAGTCAACTTTTGTATAGAAAACTAAATCTATCGCCAACTTTTTTATGGAAAGCTTTGGCTTCTATAAAAAAAAATAAAAGCTATCGTAATCTCTTCTTTAGAAAACTAAGGCGATCGCCAAGTTTTCTATAGAAAACTAAGGCGATCGCCAACTTTCCTGTAGAAAACTAAGGCTAACGCCAACTTTTCTATAAAAAATTTAGGCGATCGCCAAGTTTTCTATAGAAAACTAAGCTATCGCCAACTTTTCTATAGAAAACTAAAGCTATCGCCAACTTTTCTATAGAAAAGTAAAGCTATCGCCAACTTTTCTATAGAAAACTAAAGCTATCGCCAACTTTTCTATAGAAAACTAAAGCTATAGTCAACTTTTGTATAGAAAACTAAAGCTATCGCCAACTTTTTTATGGAAAGCTATCGCCAACTTTTCTATAAAAAAAAATAAAAGCTATCGCAATCTCTTCTTTAGAAAACTAAGGCGATCGCCAAGTTTTCTATAGAAAACTAAGGCGATCGCCAACTTTCCTGTAGAAAACTAAGGCTAACGCCAACTTTTCTATAAAAAATTTAGGCGATCGCCAAGTTTTCTATAGAAAACTAAGCTATCGCCAACTTTTCTATAGAAAACTAAAGCTATCGCCAACTTTTCTATAGAAAAGTAAAGCTATCGCCAACTTTTCTATAAAAAAAAACTAAAGCTATCGCCATCTTTCCTTTAGAAAACTAAGGCGATCGTCAACTTTTCTATAGAAAACGAAGGCGATCGCCAACTTTTCTAAAGAAAACTAAAACGATCGCAAACTGTTATATAGGAAATAAAGACCATTTCTAACTTTCCTTTAATAAACCAAGCGAATTTCCAACTTTTCCATTGAAATTCAAAGTAATCAATAATTTTTCTTTAGATTATAATTTCGTCCTCTTGATAGTCGTTTTGTGGAAATACATCCTTCAATTTGAATGACTTACGCCTAATTTAAGTTCATGTTCAGTTAAATTTTTGGTAATTATTTCAAAAGTGTGAGTCTATTCCCAGTTGATTAGGCCCCTGTGTTTATAGTAGACAAGGGTAAAATAGCTTTAAGAACTTTTTTTTTTTTTGTCATCCCTTATAGAAATGTTGTTGTATATTGTTGCTTGCTAAATGTGTTGGTCTTTCGTGTTTGCAAAATGTTGTTCTGTTTAACTTTCTTTTGGGGGTGTTTTGGCATTTGTTGCCGCCTTTGGCCTTAAATGTTGGCACAAGTTTTGCATAAACAAATAAATCCTTGACTCTTTTGGGGTTTCCTAAATACAATAGTTGAGTGAAAATTTTGCACGGTTTTCTTAAATACAAAACATTGGTAAGAGCAAATAATGTCATCAACTAAGCAGCTGTATTAAAGTCAAGACTGACCATTTGGAAACCCTACAACAATGAGGTCTCGAGTGGAGTAAGTGTTAACAAATTTCGAGTTATATTTAAAGAATAGTTATGGTTAATATTTGCCAAAATTTTTTGTCTTACAGGCTTTTTATCGAAATTTATCTCTTTTAGAATATTTTTCATAACATGGGAACTAGAGTCAAACGTGGACTAATAAAATGTAATATTTCTATACGTATATTTATTTCAATGTATTTGTCTTCAAGGGCTGCTAACGTGGTACAGCGGTCGTTTTTATAGTAGAACTATTCATAAGCCCCAAAATAGGCAACAGTTTTTCAATAAAACAAAAGTTACTTCACCAAAAATTTTATATCTCGCAAACTAATTGCCCGATAGCTGTAAAATTTATACACATATCTTTTGAAGGTTAGTGATACTCGCATAGGGATTTTATTCCAAAAATGACATTTATGTATCAGGTTTTGAAAGCTTTTTCTGCACTTCTCAAAATTTTGAAGAAAGTAAAAAAATGTTTTGCTTAGATTTTAGGGCTATAATATAGTCTCATTCAACCGACTATAATTATTTTTTCGTCATTTTTGTTTTCTTTTTTTTGGCATTTTCACTTAAACATGTTGTTTTTATTTCTTGTTGCTGTTTTTCTATACATTTTTTGCTTAGAACAGGGTATATAATTTTTCTGTCTGCCGGCCGCACAGTGCAGCGCCCGCGCTTGAAACTATATTTTGGAAACGTCTTAGCAAATTTGATGATAAACAAATAGTTTAAAAAAAGAAACATGCCAATGCGTTTAGTTACTAATATAATAAGGAATAAATAACAGTTGCAAGTTTTATTCAAAAATAGATCAATCGCAGTTTGAGTGACACCTAGATGGCGCTACTAGTACTAGTCCCTACATTTTTATACCCTGAATGGGGGGTATATTGTCATTCCGTTTGTAATTTCCTTAATATTGGCTCAAAAACCAAAAGGAATATATATTCTGAATTCTTATAAAATTCTAAGATGAGCGATGTCCGTCTGTCTGTGTGTCTGTCTGTCTATGCGTCTGTCTGTTGTCGGCACGCTAAAACCTTAACTAAAGGATATAGGTCACTGACATTTGGCTTAAATATTTTTCATTTCTTAGCATTTTAGTACTGAAATCGAGCAAAATCGCTTCACATTTGATCATAGCTCCCGTATAACCTCGTCTAGGCTAATCGCTTATTTGCTAATAAATGACAAACTATAATAACTATGACTACAAAATTTGGCGTATAGAAGTCTTGTACAAGAACTAGACAGCATATAAAATTTCATCGAAATCGGTTCACATTTAACCATAGCTCCCATACAAAACACTTACGAAAACAGCCTAAATTTCACCATAAATTCATTTGAATGCCAATAAATGATATACTGTAATAGCTATGACCACTTTATTTAGAACATAAAAGTCTTATGTGATGGCTGTCAAATTTTGTTACAATCGGACAACATTCGACCATAGCTCCCATATAAAAAACTTTCGGAAACACAAAAATGCAAAAAGATAAGGGGGTTTATGTCCGTCTGTCCGTCAGATAAAAGCATTTTTATAGGAAATTTTTCAAAAATTTCTTATTTTTATAGAAATTTTTCAAAAATTTCTTATTTTTATAGAAATTTTTCAAAAATTTCTTATTTTTATAGGAAATTTTTGAAAAATTTATTATTTGTATGCGAAATTTTTCAAAAATTTCTTATTTTTATAGGAAATTATTGAAAAATTTATTATTTGTATAGGAAATTTTTCAAAAATTTCTTATTTTTATAAGAAATTTTTCAAAAATTTCTTACTTTTATAGGAAATTTTTCAAAAACTTCTTATTTTTATAGGAAATTTTTCAAAAATTTCTTTATAGGAAAGTTTTTAAAAATTTTTAATTTTCATATAAAAGTTTTTAAAAATTTCTTATTTTTATTGGAAATTTTTCAAAAATTTCTTATTTTTATAGGAAATTTTTGAAAAATTTCTTATTTTTATAGGAAATTTTTAAAAAATTTCTTATTTTTATAGGAAATTTTTGAAAAATTTCTTATTTTTATAGGAAATTTTTCAAAAATTTCTTATTTGTGTAGGAAATTTTTCAAAATTTTCTTATTTTTATAGAAAATTTTTCAAAAATTTCTTACTTTTATAGGAAATTTTTCAAAAACTTCTTATTTTTATAGGAAATTTTTCAAAAATTTCTTTATAGGAAAGTTTTTAAAAATTTTTAATTTTCATATAAAAGTTTTTAAAAATTTCTTATTTTTATTGGAAATTTTTCAAAAATTTCTTATTTTTATAGGAAATTTTTGAAAAATTTCTTATTTTTATAGGAAATTTTTAAAAAATTTCTTATTTTTATAGGAAATTTTTGAAAAATTTCTTATTTTTATAGGAAATTTTTCAAAAATTTCTTATTTGTGTAGGAAATTTTTCAAAATTTTCATATTTTTATAGAAAATTTTTCAAAAATTTCTTATTTTTATAGGAAATTTTTCAAAAATTTCTTATTTTGATAGAAAATTTTTCAAAAATTTCCTATTTTTATAGGAAAATTTTTAAAAATTTCTTATTTTTATAGAAATTTTTCAAAAATTTCTTATTTTTATAGGAAATTTTTCAAAAATTTCTTATTTTTATAGGAAATTTTTCAAAAATTTCTTATTTTTATAGGAAATTTTTCAAAAATTTCTTATTTTTATAGGAAATTTTTCAAAAATTTCTTATTTTTATAGCAAATTTTTCAAAAATTTCTTATTTTTGTAGGAAATTTTTCAAAAATTTCTTATTTTTATAGGAAATTTTTCAAAAATTTCTTATTTTTATAGGAAATTTTTCAAAAATTTCTTATTTTTATAGGAAATTTTTCAAAAATTTCTTATTTTTATAGGAAATTTTTCAAAAATTTCTTATTTTTATAGGAAATTTTTTAAAAATTTCTTATTTTTATAGGAAATTTTTCAAAAATTTCTTATTTTTATAGGAAATTTTTCAAAAATTTCTTATTTTGATAGGAAATTTTTCAAAAATTTCTTATTTGTATAGGAAATTTTTGAAAAATTTCTTATTTTTGAAGGAAATTTTTGAAAAATTTCTTATTTTTAAAGGAAATTTTTGAAAAATTTCTTATTTTTATATGAAATTTTTAAAAAATTTCTTATTTTTGTAGGAAATTTTTCAAAATTTTCTTATTTTTATAGGAAATTTTTCAAAAATTTCTTATTTTTATAGGAAATTTTTCAAAAATTTCTTATTTTTATAGGAAATTTTTCAAAAATTTCTTACTATTATAGGAAATTTTTCAAAAACTTCTTATTTTTATAGGAAATTTTTCAAAAATTTCTTATTTTTATAGGAAATTTTTGAAAAATGTATTATTTGTACAGGAAATTTTTCAAAAATTTCTTATTTTTGTAGGAAATTATTTAAAAATTTTTATTATTTGTATAGGAAATTTTTCAAAAATTTCTAATTTTTATAGGAAATTTTTCAAAAATTTCTTATTTTTATAAGAAATTTTTCAAAAATTTCTTACTTTTATAGGAAATTTTTCAAAAACTTCTTATTTTTATAGGAAATTTTTCAAAAATTTCTTTATAGGAAAGTTTTTAAAAATTTTTAATTTTCATACAAAATTTTTTAAAAATTTCTTATTTTTATTGAAAATTTTTCAAAAATTTCTTATTTTTATAGGAAATTTTTCAAAAATTTCTTATTTTTATAGGAAATTTTTCAAAAATTTCTTATTTTTATAGGAAATTTTTTATTTTTATAGGAAATTTTTCAAAAATTTCTTATTTTTATATGAAATATTTGAAAAATTTCTTATTTTTATAGGAAATTTTTAAAAAATTTCTAATTTTTGTAAGTTGTGTATTGAAAATGGACGAAATCGGTTCACATTTAGTTAGAGCTCCTATATAACCCCGCCCCGGGAATCAAATTAATGCTGATAAATTGAATACAATTGCAATAGCTATGACGTCTAAATTTAGAATAGAGAAGTTTTATGCAACTATTGGTCAATATATCAAATTTTATAGGAAAAGGTCCATATTTGACTATAGCTTTCATGTAAAAGCCACTCGTGGAAAAAAATGTAACAAATTCCAGTTAAAAGCTATTTAATTAGAAACTGTGACAGCTATGGTCACCAAATTAATAATAATAAATAAGCTTTATATAAATACCAGCCTGGGTATACAATTTTGTGACAATCGCTCAACATTTGGCTATAGTTCTTATATATATAACATCCCCATTTTATATCTACAATCATAAAGATTTGATAAATTTAGTATACATATAAATAAGACAGTTATCAATCAATGTCAAGTCCAGACTTTATAGTGGTGGATGTATTTGGAACTACTAACAAAATATATGGACCTGCCATATTACTAGCAACGGTTTGGTCGAATATAACACTCTTACTTGTTTAGTAAGACCTTGTAAATTTTGTAAAGTTTGAATAAAATGGATTTAATAGGAAAATAAATTTAATGCCAGCCAACCAAAAAATTTTACCTAACCGTTAGAAAGTGCTTAACTAACTTTAAACGAGGCGAACAGATGACGTAACACACTGTAGAGTAAACAAAGAGGCTGTTCCATTAAATTTCTACTTTTGTTGATTTTTTTTGTTATATTCTTTTTTCACTCGTTGTGACACTGTGCAATTGGTGTGTGTTTTTTTTTTCTAGTCCCATTTTCTGTTGTTTTCCATTTAGAAATTCACGAAACGTTCTTTAATTTGCCAGCGCAATTGAGCATTTTAATCAGGAATTTACTGAAAAACAAATTGTTGATAAAAATAAATAAATTAATTGGAATTTGGCAAAGAATATGAAATAAGCCTTACTCAATTGATAAGCAAAATGGAATAGATTTTCATATATTCTCATGCATATTTCATCTCGTCATTTGTGATGCGAACAGAAAAATCTAATTAAAATATATAGTCCATTAAGATATTTTACATGCGCTTATAAAAACTGGATTAGTTATAATGTTTTATTTAAGATATATATTTTAACCCTTAACAGGCCTGAGGACTTAAATGACCCAAATTCAAATAACTCACAAGAAAAATTTACAAAAGCATCTTCTGAAATTATGACCAAAATATAGTTTTGGGTAATTTTTGTCCCCATGTCTGTTAAGGGTTAAAATATATATTTTAAATAAAATAATATAATCCCAGCAAAACTTTTCATTACCAAATAATGAGTTAAACAGCTAAACTATTGAACACGAACTACTTACTCATTCACTGTTTAAGTCATTACATAAACATGGGGATGTTATTGGAGGCAAGTACTTACCAATTGCAGAAAAGTAATGACTTGGGTAAGCAACTGGAAAACAACAACAACTTTTTTTGTTGTTGTTTTATTTAAAAAAATATATTTTTTATATTTTTATTTTTTTAACGAAACACAATTTTTTTATGATCCAATGGGGGCTCGAACCCAGACCCCTGCGACTGCTAGGCGGAGACTCTTCCACTGAGCTACTTCATATGTTGAAAACTTAGCAGCTTATAATTAATATATACAATTTTTATTTTTAGATCCAAAATCATGTGACAATAACTGTTCACGCGGTGAACACTGCGAACCCTACGAATATCACTGACAGGTCCATCCCTAGCTCAAAAAACTGCAGCCAACTTCACAAAAGAAGAAAGTAATAGAGAAAGTGTCAAGAAAGTTAGGTTCAGCTCAACAACCCGAGTAAAAACCCGAAACACCGTCGGTGTAATAAATAAATAAAATATAAAACTTACCCTAAATTAAAACTAATGATTAAACAACAAACACAAAAGTTAAAACCCTAAAAAATAAATTAAAACTTAAAAACTTATTATTGCACTTTAATGAAATTTTGAACTAAAAATACTGTGTAAAATAAATTAAATAAAGCAAAACATTTTTATAACGTTGAAGAAAACAATAAAAATAATACTTTTATTTACCCCAACTATCAGTCACCCTATAACCCGTAAAAACAATAACTTTGTTTTTTCCTGCTTTTTTTGCTTTGTTGTAATTTTTGGAAAAAAATATTTCAATACGATTTTTTGTAAATGTTTAATGCATTTAATAAACAATAAAGAAGTTTTTTTAATTATTTTAAAACTTAAACAATTTAAATCTTCCTTTTTGTATAAGTTTTTATATAACACTGGCTCTTACTTACTTAAATGGCCTATAGATACAACCAGAGGTTCGAAAGGCTCAATTCCTAATTCCATATTTTAAAATCAAATTTATTTTAGTGTTTATATCATTCCCATAATACATTCACCTGAATCAAGGCATAAGCCTTAACTTTTAAGAATTAATTCTTAGGGAATTTAAAATCAGTTAGATTTAATTTAAATTATTTTAATTCTTAATCTTATACAAAAATAATTAAAAATTTTATAAACAAATCATTTTGTAAAGGCATACAAAAATAAATGTATTCAAACGAACCCTACAGTTCCAAAATATATAATACCTATAAAAGAGCGGAATAAAATAAATCTCAACGAAACAAGTCCTTAACAATAAAATAAGTTTCAGGATTGCATTAGGGATTAAATATCATTTAATACCCATGAAAAAAAGTCCCCATTTTAGAGGATAAAGAAATTACTCTTTCTTAAGTTATTGGGTTAAAAAAGGGTTTTTAAGCTGAGATGATTTCCATCTCGATTTTAACAAAACCGTGGACTTGGTTTGTCTAAAAAACATGTATGAAAAGTCATATGATTAAAATGTGATTTATTTATTATCGACATATATACATATGTATATATACATTTTCTAATTGTACTGAATTTTGTAATTTTATTCTAATTCCATCATAATTGTGTATGTATCTCAGCTATGTAATATATCTTCCTGCTAAGGGACTGATGTTTTTTAGACCTGTAGGGCATATACAAATAACATTTTTGTAGAAAAATTCAAAAATTTATTAAGTTGACTTAGGCGAAATTTAAAAAAATAAAAAAATTCTTTGTTATTGGTCATAAGATCAGAAAAACTATTTAAAATAAAATATAGATACACATAAAACTAAAGATTTTTTGTACACATAATCTATAATCTCATCCAGATTCGAAAACATATAAAATCCATTATTTCGCAGCAACATAACAAAACCAGAGATAATATACCAAGATATATGTACACGGTAGTTCCATTGTCATTATTAAATTTAAAAATCACTATCTGACACATTTAAGGATTTTGACATTTGTGTAAAAATGAAGCTACCATATATTTGAATTTGTTTTAAATTTTGTGTATTTTTGATTTGTCATTTCATTATTAATTTGTTGAAAAAAAATTGTGTTATTTAAATTAAATATAAAAAATAAATTATATTTGAATTTAAATAAATAAAAATAAAAGTCTAAAAGATTTACGGTAACAGCAGAAGATGCCATAAACCCTTCTGAAGCCCTACGCAGCCCAAGGATGTTGGGCTGAAGTACAGCCTGAAGAAGAACAACGTCAATATATATTTTCATCACTCTTTAACTTGAATATGGAAATAAAAAGCACTTGTCCAGGTATCGTAGCTGTTAAAATTACAAATATCACATTTGCTGATTAAATTGATTTACATGTTATTTTGTCTGTTCTATACACCATCACCGAAACTATTCGCAATAAACAGGAGAGCAAAGACTACCAAAAGTTTGCTGAATCATTTGTTTAAGTCTAAAGTAGCCTTCATCTAGATGGAGAACTTTTATCGGTGACGCTCGCTACTGCAGCGGTGCAGCATCTCATTTCCATATGAAGAAACTTTGTTTACTGCTTTGGAAAAATCCTTGATTTAGGGTTTTTGTGGAATGGATGTTTTAAAGAAAGGATCAAAGCAGAAAAACACCTCGAAGATACTGCTCTGACTACTTGGACAATCAAAATCTAACTCTTTAAGTGATTTCTAATGAAAATACCTTCCTCGTTGGTCCAAGTAACCTATTTTATATGTTGATGAAATTAATTAAAGTTAAAATAAATAAGATATTCATATACAGGTATGTGATGGAAAACGATCGTTTTCAAATCGATCGATTTCAGATATATTTTTGAGATAATTTTCGGTTATTTTCCCAAAAAATTCAAACCAAATGAAAGATAAAATATCAGTCAAAAGGATTAAAGCCAAAATTTTCATTTTTTTGGGGGAAATAACCGAAAATTAGCTAAAAAATATTTCTGAAATCGATCGATTTGAAAACGAAAAATGTCCATCACATACCTGATAGTCTAGCTTTATTTCTGATATATTATTCTGTGGTATATTATTTTATTCTAATTTACTTAAATAAATTATTATTCAATATCCATTACACATTATGAAAAAATCCTCAAATACTTTGTAAAAATGTGGCAACGATTTTTCAAATATATACACAAAATTCAAACTTCAAAAATCCTTATTAAAAATTTAGTAAAGCCAATGGAATTACCTTATACTTATATCATGTAATATACTCTTACATATTAGCACATTTTACATGTATATGTATGTATTTACAAAAACTAATGTCACAAAAAAACAAATTATTTTTATAAATTTTTTTAGAAAAAATTTTTAATTAAGCAGATTCCTTCACTGATTGAATTTCTGGTAAAGATTAGGTAATTATAAACGAAGGACCATTAATATTACTATATTTCTGCATATCTAAATATCTTTTAAAAGTTATAGTTTAACAAATAAATGCAAAATATACACAAGTTTGCGGTGAAATAGCCACATTAGGGTAGTTCCGTTTTTTTGAACGAACATTAAAGAATACATGCATACTTTTATTAAATGTGTATGCTTTCTGATAAAACATAAGAATATTTTAACAGGTTATGATAAATTTTGTTCTATTTTATATCTAGGGTTTTTACAAACAATGTATATCGCACTTGATCAAATAATACCCTATAAATTAAAACTTCAATTTTCGTTTTTTGGTTTGATATACTTTTATTCAATGAGTGGTATAGTTTAAAAAACTTTTCCCTCGAAAAAGTCAGAATTTAAGTTTTTGATTTAAAATCAAGTATCTTTAGTTTATATCCACCCTAATGATTTGCACAAAATGAATTACCAAAAAATATTTTAATTCAATTTGGACTGGTTTTAATCAGGAATAAAAAATGTTAATTAAAATTGGAGTAGAGGAATGAAGAAACATTTTATTCATTCAAGTTGATTTTAAATTCCCATGTGAATCAATTCACTATGAATTAAAAATCAACACATTTTTTTTAATTGTTTTATGGGAATTAAACTTAAAGTATTGTTAAATCATTTTTGAATTCCTAGGAATTAAGCTAATATTTAATTAAGCCTTTCGAAGCTCTGGATACAACCTATTTTCTTCGATCTTGTGCGAATATTCTTCAATTTTATACATTTTTAATAAAAAAGAATTAAAAAAAATGTTTGGCCTTGGTGGGATTTGAACCCGGGCCATTCAGTTCAACTTACCATTTTAATTACAAATAAGTACTTATGTAATAACTTATTAGATCTTTGGAGGGTATGTTGTAGTCATTACAAGGTAACCAGTTACCAGAGTACTTGCGATTACCAAAGTTTTGCTGGGATTATTCTAAAAAATGATTATTTTTATAATTTTTATCAAAATTCTATCTCAATTAAAATTTTGCATCTACTTAAATTATTTCCAAAACAAGTAAGAGTGTTATATTTGGCTGTGCCGAATCTTGTATACCCACCATTATTATATGGAAGCTCTAACTAACCGTGAACCGATTTTACATATCGAAAATACTTTTTCTAAATTTTGTCTCTCTAGCTCTTGTAGTTAAGGAGCTATCGTGCTTTTCTCTGAAGGAAAGACGGATATATATTCTGAATCCTTATGAAATTCTAAGACGATTGAGTCTGTCTGTCTGTCTGTCTGTCTGTCTGTTTGTTTGTCTGTCTTTCTTTCTTTCTTTCTTTCTTTCTTTCTTTCTTTCTTTCTTTCTGTCTGTTTGTTTGCCTGTCTGTCTGTCTGTCTGTCTGTCTGTCTGTCTGTCTGTCTGTCTGTCTGTCTGTCAGTCTGTCAGTCTGTCTGTCTGTCTGTCTGTCTGTCTGTCTGTCTGTCTGTCTGTCTGTCTGTCTGTCTGTCTGTCTGTCTGTCTGTCTGTCTGTCTGTCTGTCTGTCTGTCTGTCTGTCTGTCTGCCTGTCTGCCTGTCTGTCTGTCTGTCTGTCTGTCTGTCTGTCTGTCTGTATGTCTGTCTGTCTGTCTGTCTGTCTGTCTGTCTGTCTGTCTGTCTGTCTGTCTGTCTGTCTGTCTGTCTGTCTGTCTGTCTATCCGTCTGTCTGTCTGTCTATCCGTCTGCCTGTCTGTCTGTCTGTCTGTCTGTCTGTCTGTCTGTCTGTCTGTCTGTCTTTCTGTCTGTCTGTCTGTCTGTCTGTCTGTCTGTCTATCCGTCTGCCTGTCTGTCTGTCTGTCTGTCCGTCTGTCTGTTGAAATCACGATAACGCCTAAACGAAAGGAGCTAGCTCCCTGAAACTTAGTAAAACCATTCTTCATCTATGAGAAAATTTTGGTATTGAAATTCGGTAAAATCGGTTAACATTTGACCATAGATCCCGTATAACCTCGCCTACGCTAATCGCTTATTTGCTTATAAATGACAAACTATAATAGCTATGATGATGAAATTTGGTACATAAAAGTTTTGCATAAGCCCTAGGCAGCATGTAAAATTTCATCAATTTCATCTGTTGACATTTATTCATAGCTCCCATACAAAAAACTTACCGAAACTGCCAAAATTTCACCTAAAATACACTTAAATGCCAATAAATCTAAAACTATAATAGATATAATTACTAAATTTAGCACGAGGAGGTCTTATGTCAATATAAACCAGTGTGCAAAATGTTCACAATCGGTCACCATTTGACCATAGCTCCCATATAAAAAGCTTACGGAAACACAAAAATACAAAAAGAAAAGGGGTTTACGTCCGTCTGTCCGTCAGATAAAAGCGCGATAGCGCCTTAACGAAAAGGGCTATAGCAACAAAAGGAAGTTTTATGTTAATGCCAGCCAGTGTGCAAAATTTTGTTACAATCGGTTACTATTTGACCATAGCTCCCATATAAAAAACGTACAGAAACACAAAAATACAAAAAGAAAACGCGGTTTATGTCCGTCTTTCCGTCAGAGAAAAGCGTGATAGCGCCTTAACGAAAAGGGTTACAGCAACAAAATCTTTCGGTCAAGAGCTTATAGAAATTGTGTGCTGAAAATGGGTAAAATCGGTTCACAGTTAGTTAGAGCTCCTATATAACCCTGCCCCGGGAATCACATTTATGCTAATAAATTGAATAAGATTGTAAAATCTATGACTACTAAATTTAGAACAGAGAAGTTTTATGCAATTTTCAGTCAGTATGTCACATTTTATAGGAATCGGTCCATTTTTGACCATAGCTTTCATATAAAAACCGCTCCCGGTAACCACTAGTATTCCACAAACGCCAGTTAAAAGCTATTAAATTATAAACTGTGTCAGCTATGGCCACGTAATTTTGCACAAGTAAACTTTATACTAATACCAGACAGCATATTAAATTTTGTAACAATCGGTCAACATTTGGCTGTAGTTTTTATATACATTACTAACCCTTTTTATATATACAATCAAAAAGATTTGGAGGTACATTCAGTATAAGATTGCATCTACGAAATCAGATAGCTATCAATCAATGTTAGGTCCAGACTTTATACCTACCGTGTATGCATTAGGAACTCCTAACAAAATATATAAACCTGCCGTATTGCTATCAACATGTTTATGGCACAAAGAAATAGCTTATTTATTCGGTTATGGAACAACATTTTGTCTAAGGTAAATACTTGGGAAACCATTTAGATACTTTTAAATGTTGAACTATAGTAACTATACAACCGAATTTAGTCCAAATATATTACCAACAATACCACATTTTGTCAACATTTTGAATTAGCTGCACTCTCGTACAACTTGATGGTGGGTATACAAGATTCGGCACAGCCAAATTAACACTCTTACTTTTTAAAGAAGAGTTTGTATGGGAGCTATGGTCAAATATTTACCGATTTTAATGAAATTTGGTACACTGATTTTAGTTTACATAAGCATTATTTGTTTTACATTTTATGAAAAAATATTGATATTTGAGGCCAATATATCAATTCCGGGAAGCGGGACCTATGGGAGGTACCATAAATAATAGACCGATTTTGACGAATTTCAATAGCCATGGTCCTATTATCAAAAAATTATCTGTGCCAAATTTCATTAAATTATCTTTAGAATTGAGACCTGTAGTTTGATTACAAGGTTTACATGGGGGTTGAGCCAGCCAGACGGACGGACGGTTGGACGGACGGACATCGCTAAATCGACTCAGAAAGTGATTCTAAGCCTATTGGTATACTAAAAGGTGGGTCTAAGACAAATATTTCCATGCGTTACATACATCAGCACAAACTTATAATACCCTTTCCATCTATGCATAGATGGAAAGGGTATTATAGCTATGGTGGTGAAGGGTATAAAAACTAGATTTCCAGCTAAAATATAAAATACTCAATTTCAAGAAAACCAGACCAGGGGCCAAATTACGGCATTCGATATCGATCGAAATCTTAGATATTTTCAAAACATTTGTATAGCATACTTTAAGGATAATCAAAATTATTTAAAGGATGCACAGTTTACTATATTTTTTTGAAGTTATTTGATAAAAAATGAACAATAGTAAAAGAGTTTTAATTGAACAATATATATTTTTAAAAACAAATCAAAATGAATTCCAAATTTCAATAAACATTTGGCATTGAGGTAACTTTGAACATCCCTAAAGTATACTTCACAATATTTGCTTAAAAGTCTTAGTTTTTGATCGAAGGTAAATTCTTAATTAATGAGTTTTTCTTGTAAAAAAATTTGGCGACAAGTGTAGTTAGCTATTTTTTTAAACTTAAAAAAAGTATTTTAAAGGGGTACGGAGTAATCTCAAAATCACAAAAAAAAAAAGTATTTTTTTCTCATATCCTACATTTAATAACTTTTGGAAAAAAATCACATAAGGATAAATAAAATTTTGCTTAGTGCAGCTACGGCTAAAAGTGAATATTACAATCATAAATTTCTTATACATATATTGCCATTTTTTCGGATAGGTTCCACAGTTCAGCAAACATAACAATCAAGTTAGTTATAAAATAAAAATTGTGTATTTATTCGTGCAAATTTTTCAATATGAAACTTACAAACATAGAAATTCATTTCCAATACAATGCATTTTTCACTTTATTATTCCTTTACCTTTTGTCCCGCACACATCGATATTAGAGTGTCCAAAAGTATATGCTTAGAAAATGCAGTTACAAATTGAAAGGCCGTTAAAATAACTGTCAATATTAGGATGTTAATTATAGCCCTTAGAAGGACCTCCTTGTGGAATGCATCTTATTTGTATTATTCGATAATGTTTGTTTAAAATCTAAAAATATTTAAATTTATTAGCCAATTTTCGGGGTATTGGACTTTTAAGACGAACATTCATTCATGTTTGTACAATTTTTTGATGAATATATTAAAGTAGTAGATTTGTAATTGTATTAATTTAAATAAAACTTAAAGCGTGCAATATAAAATTTCTTAAAACTACAGAAGTTTATTTGGATCACTTTTCGTGTGCTCTTCAATTACTTTTTATAAGAGTCCAATAACTTTCCTCAGGTCGAAGTTTTGGACAGTGATATAAAAATTACATAAGTGTTATAAGGCAGCGATAACTCTATACCTCATTTGTTTGTCTGTTACAAAAGAAATTTTGAAAAAAATTTTATAACTCCTAAAAGCTTGCTCTATTTGAGGTTCTATTAATTGATCGTTATTAAAAACATCTTCAGACAAATCCCAACACCTCACTTGACCGCCCACATTGCATGTTTTCCTGGTAATCTGAAATCCTCGCTTGGAATAGTTCCAAATACGCAATTTTGAAAAAATTGTAATAAATCCTATCAACTCACGTAGTTAGAGGTTCTGGCTATAAATTTCCATAGAAAATATTCTCAGCTACAACCCAATACCTCACTTATCGCCATAAATGCTTTGTTTTCTATAAATCTTGAATAGTCCCTTAGTCTAATTCCGCATATGAATTAAAAAAAAAAAAACAAGTAAGACTGTTATATTCGGCTGTGCCGAATTTTATATACCCACCATCAAGTTTGGGCTGAATATTGATTGATGCCTATCTAGTTTCAAAGGTGCAATCTTAATGATTGCAGATATAAAAAGGGGATGTTATATATATAAGAATTATAGCCAAATGTTGACCGATTGTAACAAAATTTTACACACTAGCTGGTACATATATATATAGAGCTAATTTAGTGGCCATAGCTATTATCGTTTCTAATTTAATAGCTTTAAACTGGCCTTTGCTAAAATTTTTAGTTTCCGTGAGTGTTTTTTATATGAAAGCTAAAGTCAAATATGGACTGATTCCTATAAAATTTGATAAACTGAACAAAAGTTGCACAAAACTTCCCTATTTTAAATTTAGTCGTCATAGCTTTTACAATTGTATTCAATTTATCAGCATTAATGTGTTTCCCGGGGCGGGGTTATATGGGAGCTCTAACTAAATTTGAACCGATTTTGAACGATTTCCATTTTCAACATACAAGTTTTTCAAGATATCCAAAATACTTTCTTAAAATTTTGTCTCTCTAGCTCTTTTCATTAAGGCGCTATCGTGCTTTTATCTGACGGACAGACGGACATAAACAACCTTTTGTTTCCATAAGTTTTTAATATGGGAGCTATGGTCAAATGGTGACCACTTGTGACAAAATTTTGCACACGGGCTGGCATTGACATAAGACTTCCTTGTGCTTAATATAGTTTTTCTAGCTCTTGTAGTTAAGGAGCTATCACGCTTTTATCTGACGGACAGACGGACATAGACCCCCTTTTCTATTTGAACTTTTGTGTTTCCGTAAGTTTTTTATATGGGAGCTATGGTCAAATGGTGACCGATTGCGACAAAATTGCACACTGGCTGGCATTGATATAAGACTCTCTTGTGCCAAATTTAGTGGTTATATCTGTTATACTTTTAGATTAATTGGCATTTAAGTCTATTTTAGGTGAAATTTAGGCTGTTTTCGTAAGTTTTTTGTATGGGAGCTATGGCTAAATGTGAACCAATTTTGATGAAGTTTTATATGCTAGGGCTTATGAAGAGCTCCTATATACGAAATTTAATTATCATAGCTTTTATAATTCGTCATTTATTTACAAATAAGTGATTAGCCTAGACGAGGTTATTTGGGAGCTATGGTCAAATGTGAACCGATTTTGCCCAATTTCAATACCATTTTCTTAGATATGAAGAATATTTTTACTAAATTTTAGTGAGCTAGCTCCTTTCGTTTAGGCGTTATCGTGATTTCAACAGACAGACGGACATCGCTCAATCGTCTTAGAATTTCATAAGGATTCGTTTTTGATTTTTTAGCCAACATTAAGGGAATTACAAACGGAAAGGATATAGATCACGGAAATTTGGCACAAATATTCCTCATTTCTTGAAAAATTTTGTTATAGGAATCGGGCAAAATCGGTTCACATTTGACCATTGCTCCCGTATAACCTCGTCTAGGCTATTTGCTAATAAATGACAACTTAAAACAGCTATGATGATAAAATTTGGTATATAGAAGCTTTACATAAGTACTAGGCAGCATACACAATTAAAGTATGAAACACAATTGGAACGAACGACCAATTTTTCGGAACGAATATTCGTCGTTAGAAATATAACATATGGGCTTATATGAGTGTGCTCACAATTAATGCGTACAACGAAATTCGTCGTGCGTACCGAACAGTGCGATAGGTTTATTTCTATTTCGTACGCAGACGAACGATGGCTAAACTGGATTAGAGTGGCTGTATTTCAATTTCTGTTGTAAAATCTTAAAATTTATATGTGTTCTTGTTAAATATGGTCACCTTATAAAATTTAAACAAAAACTATTTATTTCAAATTAAATTATTTAAATGTAAAAATCTTGTGTAATAATAAAAGAATAAAATAAAAAAAAATGCAAATTTTGTGAGTGCGCGATATGTCCGAAAGTGTAAGAAATTTGTGCGAATACAAAATCAACAAAAATGGCGTCAACGACGTTTAGTCGTCCCAAATGTGTTCAATATACGAATTTACAAGACGAATTTTCAAAGCCGAAATCGTCGTGCTGGACGAAATTAGTTATTCGTCCCAATTGTGTTTCTACCTTAAATCCAAATTTAAGCATAGCTCATATACAAAAAACTTACAGATACAGCCTAAATTTCACCCAAAATTCACTTAAATGCCAATAAATGATAAACTGTAATAGCTTTGGCCACTTAATTTAGTACAAGGAAGTCTTATGTCAATGCCAACTAGTGTGCATAATTTTGTCACAATCGGTTACCATTTGACCATAGCCCCCATATAAAAAACTTACGAAAACACAAAAATACAAAAAGAATAGGGGGATTATGTCTGCCCTTCAGATAAAAGCGCGATAGCGCCTTAACGAAAAGATCTAGAGCAACAAAATTGTACAAAAGTATTTTCGATATATTGAAAGGAATGTATTGAAAATTTTAGGTATTTAGTTAGAGCTAATATATATCCCCTATCCGGGGAACACATTATTGCTGATAAATTGAATACAATTATAATAGCTTTGACGACTAAATTTAAAATAGAGAAGTTTTGTGCAACTATTGGTCAGTATATCAAATTTTATAGGAATCGGTCCATATTTGCCTACAGATTTCATATAAAAAACACTCCCGGAAAAAAAAATGTAACAAAAGCCAATTATATATAACTACATGTGAACCGATTTCGCCCATTTTCAATACACAACTTTTTCAAGATATCGAAACAACTTTTGTAACATTTTGTTCCTCTAACTCTTTTCGTTAAGGCGCTATCGCTTTGTCAAAGAAAAGACAAAAATAAAATAGGCAGGAAACAAATCAAAATCCAATTTATAGCAACAAAATACATTGTTCGAGAGAACAAAGAAATATAATCTCGAACATTGTTGCCACGACACTATTATTTTTCTAAACATTGGGAATATTTTTGTAAATATTAGAAATATTTTTCAAAACATAAATAAATTCTAAAGTTTTACTGTAGTGTATTGCACTAAGATCCCAATTCATTACAATTATTTATTACTGTAATAAATAGTTTTTTGATAAAACCAAAAAATGTTGGTGGGGAAACCTTTCCTCGACGCGTTTCGATTTAAACAATTTTAGATTTTTATATTTTTCAGATATTTTCGATCCAAAAATTTTTTTTATATACAAATTTTGAATAATTTTTTTTGGAAAATTGTTCGATAAAAATTATGTTTTATAGAAAATTTTTCGATAAAAATATTTTTATATCAAAAAATTTTCAAATCTTCTCTAGAAAAATTTTTGATTAAAAAATTTACTATAGAAAAAGTTTTGATAAAAAAATTTTCTGTAGAAAAATTTCAAATGAAAAAATTTTCTATAAAAAAATTTTTGATAAAAAAAATTTTTAAGGAAAAATTTATGACAAAAAAAAAATTTCTATAGAAAAATTTTTGATAAAAAAAATATAGAAGCAAATTTTTGATAAAAAAAATATTGAAAAAAAATTTCTAGAGAAAAATTTTGGATAAAAAAATTTTCTATAGAAAAATTTTGGATAAAAAAATTTTCTATAGAAAAATTTTTGTAAAAAAAATTTTCTATAAAAAAATTTTTGATAAAAAAAATTTCTGTAGAAAAATTTTTGATAAAAAAATTTTCTATAGAAAAATATTTGATAAAAAAATTTTCTATAGAAAAATATTTGATAAAAAAATTTTCTATAGAAAAATTTTTGATAAAAAAATTTTCTATAGAAAAATTTTTGATAAAAAAATTTTCTATAGAAAAATTATTGATAAAAAAATTTTCTATAGAAAAATTTTTGATAAAAAAATTTTCTATAGAAAAATTTTTGATAAAAAAATTTTCTATAGAAAAATTTTTGATAAAAAAATATAGAAGCAAATTTTTGATAAAAACAATATAGAAAAAAAATTTCTATAGAAAAATTTTGGATAAAAAAATTTTCTATAGAAAAATTTTGGATAAAAAAATTTTCTATAGAAAAATTTTTGTAAAAAAAATTTTCTATAAAAAAATTTCTGTAGAAAAATTTTTGATAAAAAAATTTTCTATAGAAAAATTTTTGATAAAAAAATTTTCTATAGAAAAATTTTTGATAAAAAAATTTTCTATAAAAAAATTTTTGATAAAAAAAAATTTCTATAGAAAAATTTTTGATAAAAAAAATTTTCTATAGAAAAATTTTTGATAAAAAAATTTGCTATAGAAAAATTTTTGATAAAAAAATTTTTTATAGAAAAATTTTTGATAAAAAAATTTTTTATAGAAAAATTTTTGATAAAAAAATTTTCTATAGAAAAATTTTTGATCAAAAATTTTCTATAGAAAAATTTTTGATAAAAAATTTTCTATAGAAAAATTTTTGATAAAAAATTTTCTATAGAAAAATTTTGGATAAAAAATTTTCCATAGAAAAATTTTGGATAAAAAAAATTTCTACAGAAAAATTTTTGTAAAAAAAAATTCTATAAAAAAATTTTTGATAAAAAAATTTTCTATAGAAAAATTTTTGATAAAAAAATTTTCTATAGAAAAATTTTTGATAAAAAAAATTTCTATAGAAAAATTTGTGATAAAAAAATTTTCTATAGAAAAATTTTTGATAAAAAAAGTTTCAATAGAAAAATTTTCTATAGAAAAATTTTTGATAAAAAAATTTTCTATAGAAAAATTTTTGATAAAAAAATGTTCTTTAGAAAAATTTTTGATAAAAAAATTTTCTATAGAAAAATTTTTGATAAAAAAAATTTCTATAGAAAAATTTTTGATAAAAAAATTTTCTATAGAAAAATTTTTGATAAAAAAATTTTCTATAGAAATATTTTTGATAAAAAAATTTTCTATAGAAAAATTGTTGATAAAAAAAAATATAGAGAAAAAAATTCTATAGAAAAATATTTGATAAAAAAATTTTCTATAGAAAAATTTTTGATAAAAAAATTTTCTATAGAAAAATTATTGATAAAAAAATTTTCTATAGAAAAATTTTTGAAAAAAAAATTTTCTATAGAAAAATTTTTGATAAAAAAATTTTCTATAGAAAAATTTTTGATAAAAAAATTTTCTATAGAAAAATTTTTGATAAAAAAATGTTCTTTAGAAAAATTTTTGATAAAAAAATTTTCTATAGAAAAATTTGTGATAAAAAAGATTTTCTATAGAAAAATTTGTGATAAAAAAGATTTTCTATAGAAATATTTTTGATAAAAAAATTTTCTATAGAAATATTTTTGATAAAAAAATTTTCTATAGAAAAATTTTTGATAAAAAAAAATATAGAGAAAAAAATTCTATAGAAAAATATTTGATAAAAAAATTTTCTATAGAAAAATTTTTGATAAAAGTGAAGGTAGATGAAAACTGAAAAATGTTTGTTTTTGTTCAGTCGATAATCTACGCTTTTACTTTTGGTTTATGAACATAATTCTTAAAAGTTATGTTTGTAAATTTAGTAATAATGCGAGGTTTTCGATCTGTCTAAATTGGGGATAATCCTCCTGAAGAGATGGCTTAACCAACCATCGAAACGCGTCGAGGACTTTGGTTTCTCCGCAAACATTTTTTGGCTTTTTATCAATAAATTGGTCTGTTACATTAATAAATAAATGTAACAGATTAGGGATCAAATGCGAATACTCTTCTTTTTGAAAAAAAATTTTCTATAGAAAAATTATTGATAAAAAAATTTTTTATAGAAAAATTGTTGATAAAAAAATTTTCAAATTTTGAACATAATTATGAACATAATTCTAAAAAGTTATGTTTGTAAATTTAGTAATAATGCGAGGTTTTCGATCTGTCTAAATTGGGGATAATCCTCCTGAAGAGAACCATCGAAACGCGTCGAGGAATTTGGTTTCTCCGCAAACATTTTTTGGCTTTTCATCAATAAATTGGTCTGTTACATTAATAAATAAATGTAACAGATTAGGGATCAAATGCGAATACTCTTCTTTTTGAAAAAAAATTTTCTATAGAAAAATTATTGATAAAAAAATTTTTTATAGAAAAATTGTTGATAAAAAAATTTTCAAATTTTGAACATAATTATGAACATAATTCTAAAAAGTTATGTTTGTAAATTTAGTAATAATGCGAGGTTTTCGATCTGTCTAAATTGGGGATAATCCTCCTGAAGAGAACCATCGAAACGCGTCGAGGAATTTGGTTTCTCCGCAAACATTTTTTGGCTTTTCATCAATAAATTGGTCTGTTACATTAATAAATAAATATAACAGATTTGGGATCAAATAAAAATGTATTCGCAATTCGGTTTATCAAACATTTAAAGATTCATCGAAGCAAATTATTAATGCAAGTTTTTTTATTATTAATGTCCAGCTAATTTTTGGGTTTTTATCCTTATGTCCAGCTTTTTCAGGATTTATGTCTGGCAACCCTAGACTTACAGTTTAGAAGATACAGATTTACTTTACTTTTACTTTTTTTTTGGTTTTAAACCATTGTGCAACGTTGCGTTTTCGAAACAGTCCATAACAGAGCCATATTTCGAGTTATGAACTGTTGCGATTTTTCAAAATATTTCTTATTAGCAATCACGAGGTATTCAACACACCAAAATTTACACAAATATGACAACGATTTCGGGTAGTGGTACAAGATGGATTAACATATTTTGATGTATCGAACGAAGCATTCAGGTTCTCCCATTTTTTAAAGCATTGCAAAAGATGTTATACTCCTTTTGAAGTCCTTACTATTTTCTATCTATATCTGACCAAATATAAAATACAACTCTTATGTCTGTGGCTTGGTGTTATAAGGGCCAATGCCAATTTCTAGCTGTTTTGAGTTAATCATTGCGTTATATTCTTTTCTTTACACTTTTTCATTTTGGCTCCAACAGCTAATTTCTATTTTAAATCAAACCAGATTTATAAGGGATTTTCTGTCACTGTTACTATAAGTTTATATGGAAAAATAAAAACTTTAAATCAAATTTTCTCAAAACTACTTAATTTGACATTGGCCCTTCTGGCACCAAGTCACAGATGTATAGGCCGGTGTATTAAAGTCTATTTGGAAGCATCACGACCAAGAATACTAGAATATCGAACTTTCTAGTCCCTGGATCATTCTTAAAATGTGGGGTGTATTATCGGTATTAAAATATGTTTGGAAGAATGGCAAGGGTTATCGTTTAAAGTCTATAGATTTTCAAAACTGACTAATTTAAAAAAATAATATGCATTTGTCCCATAAATATACATATTTGTAATTAAATGAAAAATACACTATTTTTTCACAAAGACAACTTTATTTTTATTTTTTCTCGGGAAACTCTATTATGCTACACTTCACCCTATATACACTTATAAAATATTCATTATTGCCATTGTTCATGCTGTTACCTTATATTTTATGGATGTATTCACTTCATGGTCATAACAACTGCAAACATAGAATATGCTCCCTTGCAGGTGGCAAAAAATGTTGTCAAATGTATAGGAAACATACCACCAGCTAGAGCCATAGTTTTTTTCAACGAACGCACCGTAAACAACATCATATGACGTTTGAAACGTGGCGTTTGTCCCGTCCAATTACACGAAAAGACGGCATAGTGAAGCTGCTCGAATAGCAGGACAACATCACTGCCATAATAGCAGACGGGAAACAACTGCATTATCATGGCAGTCAAATACATGATATAATACATGCGATAGAAAAAGTCATTGGTAAAGAAGAGAAGGGCCACCATGGCGACGCATAAATTTACCAAGGAGGTAAAGAATTGAAAGAGCATGGGCCAGGATATGATTTTGTGAACGTTATTAAAGAGTCTGAAATAATTAAGGAAACTTTAAATAAATTTAATTATAAAATGTTTACAATTACTTACTCATACAAATCCTGGTGATGTTTAACACAGCTATTCAACTCCTGCTCGTGTTCCATTAAATTCCTTGAGTCATCGTAACCAATGCGCGATACTCTCTTATACAACAACATTATGTGACCCGATAGACAACACAAGGCTTTTGGCGAAAAAGTATCATTGGCTAAATTTTGAAAAATCAGAAATGATATAGCATAAAATTGATAGCCCAAAGCTGCCGTGTAGTGCCATTTGGGTTCGTCGTGCCAATTAAAGGGAAACCAACCAGGATAGAAAAGTTTTTGTTCTTTACTTAACATAAAGGCTAGGTTTAGGGAAAAGCCTATGCCAGCATACAAAATCATGTACATACGTTCAATGTAATTAACATAGCTTTTTATATATCGATTGAAGTATTCCAAATCCTCTGGTAGTACAATCAGTTCATCAAGTTTTTTCAGAATTTCCTCCATTCGTCTGATTCTGGGCATATTTTTAACAAACATAAGTAACTTGAGAAGACAGCATATGACGGTACTATTAATTGCTACATTCTCAAATAGCTCCGATTTTGTGGCATTTGTTAAGAAAAGACCCAATATGAGATGGAGTGGAAATATAAATGAGACCGTTATATTCAAAAAATAGGTCCATATGCGGTAAAAGAAACGACATTTTAAATTTCCTTCCGGGATTATTAAGCCAAGTATCTTCCAGGCTTTTAGATTCAAATTGAAGAATTCCCCACTATTTGCTGATGAGTTTTCCGAAATAAGCGCTTCTTTTGATTTAGTCATAGAATTATTTTAAAAATTTATTTTTTTAAGAAAATAATCGTTGCTAGTAATCGTTTAAGCTGCTAAATATATTATAAAATTGTTTGTTCTAAATGTCTGATATTTATATTAAAAAAAGGGTTAAAAATAACTGCTATACTCACGTGATATGTTATAACTAAGGTTAATATTCAATTAAACTGTTTTGCCCTCATAATAATAGTTATGTATTTTATGGGATATTACTTCAATATTAGGGTGGTTAAACTTAAATTATCGAGAAACATCCTTTATTTAACACCTGACAAAAGCTTTAAGTGTATCTATCGATTTCTCTTTCTCTTTTTCAACAATTTTTGGAAGACTTGTAATCGAACTATAGTTTGAAATTTCGTTCCAATTTTGTTGGTATATCTCATATAACAACTTCATAATCACTTATGTATATGCTAATAAATATCAAGTTAAAAAGCTTATATACCTATTTAAATTCAATACTTTTAACTTCCACTATATTGTATCCATATGGATACACTTAACTTTAAATGATTCTAGAGTCGTTAGGCCAAATAATTAAAAGATTTTTGGATTTTTATACCAACCATCAAAAAGAATGGGGGGTATATTGAGATTGTCATTCCGTTTGTAATTTCCTTAATATTGGCTCAAAAATCAAAAACGATATATATTCTGAATCCTTATGAAATTCTAAGACGATTGAGCGATGTCCGTCTGTCTGTCTGTCTATTGAAATCACGATAACGTAAGGAGCTTGCTCACTGAAACTTAGTAAAAACATTCTTCATCTTTGAGACAATTTTGATATTGAAATTGGGCAAAATCGGTTAACATTTGACCATAACTCCCGTATAACCTCAACTACGCAAAGCGCATATTTGCTAATAAATAACAAACTATAATATCTATGATGATAAAATTTGGTATATAAAGGTCGTGCATAAGCCCTATACAGCGTATAAAATTTCATTAAAATCGGTTCATATTTAGTCATAGCTCCCATACAAAAAACTTACGGAAACAACCAAAATTTCACCTAAAATACACTTAAATGTCAATAAATCTAAAACTATAACAGATATAACCACTAAATTTAGTACGAGGAGGTCTTTTGTCAATACCAACCCGTGTGTTTGTCACAATCGGTCACCATTTGACCATAGCTCCCATATAAAAAACTTACGGAAACACAAAAATACAAAAAGAAAAGACTGTTTATGTCTGTCTTTCCTTCAAAGAAAAGCGCGATAGCTCCTTAACTACATGAGCTAGAGAGACACAATTTAGTAAAAGTATTTTCGATATGTTACAGAAATCGTGTGCTGAAAGTGGGTAAAATCGGTTCACAGTTAGTTAGAGCTCCCATATAACCCTGCCTCGGAAATCATATTTATGCTGATAAATAGAATGAAATTGTAAAATCTCTGACTACTATATTTAGAACAGAGAAGTTCTATGCAACTTTCAGTCAGTATGTCAAATTTTATAGGAATCGGTCCATTTTTGATAATAGCTTTCATATAAAACCCGCTCCCGGTAACCACTAAAGTGCCACAAACGCCAGTTAAAAGCTATTAATTTATAAACTATGTCAGCTATGGCCACTCAATTTTGCACAAATAAACTTTATACTAATACCAACCAGTATATTAAATTTTGTAACAATCGGTCAACATTTGGCTGTAGTTCTTATATGTATAACTAACCCTTTTTATACCCACCATCAAAAAGAATGGAGGGTATATTGAGACTGTCATTCCGTTTGTAATTTCCTTAATATTGGCTCAAAAATCAAAAACGATATATATTCTGAATCCTTATAAAATTCTAAGACGATTGAGCGATGTCCGTCTGTCTGTCCGTCTGTCTGTCTGTCTGTCTGTTGAAATCACGATAACGCCTAAACGAAAGGAGCTAGCTCACTGAAACTTAGCAAAAACATTCCTCATTTATGAGAAAATTTTGGCATTGAAATTGGGCAAAATCGGTTAACATTTGACCATAGCTCCCGTATAACCTCGTCTGGGCTAGTCGCTTATTTGCTAATAACTGACAAATTATAATAGCTATGATGACAAAATTTGGTATCTAGAAGTTTTCCATAAGCACTAGGTAGCATGTAAAATTTCATCGAAATCGGTTCACATTTAACCATAGCTCCCATATAAAAAACATACGGAAACAGCCTAAATTCCACCTGAAATTCACTTAAATGCCAATAAATGATAAACTGTAGTAGCTTTGACCACCAAATTTAGCACAAATAAGTCTTATGTGAATACCAGCCAGTGTGCAAAATTTTGTCACAATCGGTCACCATTTGACCTAGCTCCCGTATAAAAAACTTACGGAAACACAAAAATACAAAAAGAAAATTGGGTTTATGTCCGTCTGTCCGTTAGATAAAAGCACGATAGCGCCTTAACTGAAAGGGCTATAGCAACAAAATTTTACAAAAGGAAGTCTTATGTGAATGCCAGCCGGTGTGCTAAATTTTGTTACAATCGGTCACCGTTTGAGCATAGCTCCCGTATAAAAAACTTACGGAAACACAAAAATACAAAAAGAAAAGGGGGTTTATGTCCGTCTGTCCGTTAGATAAAAGCGCGACAGCTCCTTAACTATAAAAGCTAGAGAGACAAAATTTTACAAAAGTATTTCTGATATGTAACAAAAGTTGTATACTGAAAATGGGCAAAATCGGTTCACATTTAGTTAGAGCTCCCATATAACCCCGCCCCGGGAAACACATGAATGCTGATAAATTGAATACAATTGTAATAGCTATGACGACTAAATTTAGTATAGAGAAGTTTTATACAACTATTGGTCAGTATATCAAATTTTATAGGAATCGGTCCATATTTGACTATAACTCTCATATAAAATACACTCCCGGAAACCAAAAAATATTTAGCAAGGACCAGTTAAAAGCTATTAAATTAGAAACTGTGATAGCTATTTCCACTAAATTTTGCAAAAATAAGCTTTACATAAATACCAATCAGTGTGTAAAATTTTGTTACAATCGGTCAACATTTGGCTATAATTCTTATATATATATTACATCCCCTTTTTATATCTACAATTAAAAAGATTCGGAGGTACAAGCAGCATATTAAGATTTGTATATGGTAGATGCATTAGGACCTCCTTACAAAATATATGGACCAGTCGTATTACTATCAACTTCTTTATCCTAACTAAATGTTAAGCTAAAGGAAAAGTATTTAACAACTTATTAATGTAAAACCATACCCGGTTGTGATAACGAATTTTGTTCAAAGTAAATAAATACTAGGGAAACCACTTACATACTTTTGAATGTTGAACTATAAAGCTACTGCAACCGAAGTTATTCCGAATATTTTACCAACAATGACAACTAGCGTAACTACTTTTTTCCAATTTGGTCCACGTTTTGAATTTGCTGCACCCTCGTATATATATGAGATATGTTTCTAAATTTAACACAACTTGATGGTGGGTATATAAGATTCGGCACAGCCGAATATAACACTCTTACTTGTTTTATCTACAATCAAAAAGATTTGGAGGTACATTCAGTATGGAATGTACCTCCAAATTTTGTTCTTGGTACACTCAGGGAAAAAACGTGCTGATAATAAGATTTTCTGCTTGAAATCGAAACTTTTTCTGCTTGAAAGTAGAGTAAATACGAAAAATCTTATTTTGAGAATAAAATCTTATTTTTTTTAAGATTCTTCGTAAGATCGCAATCTTAAAAAAAATCTAAGCACAGGATCGATAACTAAGAATGTGTTCTTATTAATTAAGATTAAATTCTTAATTTTTAAGAATGCACTCTTAATTAATAAGAACATAATCTTAAATAATAAGAACGCATTCTTAATTATCGATCTTGTTCTTAGAACTTTTTCAAGATTGCGATCTTACAAACAATCTTGAAAAATAAGATTTTATTCTTAAAATAAGATTTTTCGCATTTACTCTACTTTCAAGCAGAAAAAGTTTCGATTTCAAGCAGAAAATCTTATTTTAAGCACGTTTTTTCTTATTATAATATGCGTATTTGGTGATAAAATAAAACACATTTTTTATTATTTTTTCCCCTTTCGAGGAATGTAATAGTATTCCTATATTTTAAAATTTTGATTTATTTATTTTAGATTACAGGTAGTTAGTAAAAAATTGTATCCTAAAAATACCTTGACTTCATCTTCCGTTGGAAAAAGTGTGCATATTTCCGTCAATATATCTTGGAAATCGTGAGGATGAAGTGTGAGATCCTTTTTTAGAATTTGATGTACTATAATCTGGATCAGCTCATCACGATAGTAATTGTTTAAATCTTTGCGTGAAGCATAAAATTCTAGGATGTTTTTGCCACTTACTGATTCATTCAATAATGAAGCTAAATCCTATATAAATAAACGAAAGTATTTTATGTTTTGTACACATTTTAATGTATTAAGCATAGTTCGAAAAAATACTCTAAAATACTGTATTTTAAGGTACCGTACTGTACCTAGGCAAGTTCGGTACAAAGTCACATACGTAACAAAGTGTTCAATTTAAGTATAGGTACCTTAAAATTTTAGAGAACCTGTTAAAATACACAACCTTTATCATAACGAACTTTCACGAAGTACTCTAAAAATAACGTACTTTGTTGAGTACCTTAACGTACTCCGTACCTTAACTTTAACGAACTCTTATGAGGCTGTCAACAATTAGAATAACAGTATTGCCAAAAGTGAATATTAAATTTTGTCTAACTGCTTTTTTAATTATTTTTAAAGGCGGTTTACGGGATATTTAAATATTTTATGAATATATTAATTTCTAACTTTTGCTACAAAATTGGAGAAATCGGCAACAAAGTTGATTTCTAGATTTCATTGAGTTTAGTTGTGTTACGCAATTTCAAAAACATACCATATTTGACGATACTACTTTTATGTGTTTAAAAATTGTTTTTAATAGTAGTAAAAACATAAAATATATTTATTAATTGCAACTACATTTTACTCCATATACGTTAGTGTAAACTATAAATTTATAACGCTATCGAACAAATAAAAATTATTCTATCGTTTAGGATGTAAAACCCTAACCTGGCAACACTTTCTTATATTTGTGTGTATATCATAAAAAATTGTGTCACCAATACAAACACAATTGACATGCTATGCGTGTATATGCATGTTTAAGAATTTCCCAACAGTTCCAAATTGATGGACTGTTTCCCAGTTGGTAAAATGTCTGAAGATTTCAAGATAAACTTCTGATTAGAGTAGGTTAATAATCGCTTTTACCTCAGCAATGAGCCAGCCCTTCCATATTACGAAGTAATTTATTAACCAAAAAGTACATTTTTAAATCGCTGCTCATTTTGTCATCATGGAACTGTTGGGTATTTTTTACTAAAATATACGAGTTATTTATGAATGCACAAAAACAAAACTTCGTCAAAATATTACGAAAGCAGCTACAAGTGAGTTATCTAAAGATTCGTAACTTAGTACTTTAAAGTACTCTAAAGTTAACTAAAAAATACTCTAAAATCTTAAAGAGCTGTACCTTATTTTAACGTACTGTTCTTTTTTTATTGTGTCTTTGTGTACCTAACTTTGTTTCCGACTTAGTTAGGTACCTAAAAAATAAATAACTTTTGTGTGTGCGTAAGTTCAGTACAATCTAATAAGGTACTGTTTTTTTTCGAACTATGGTATTAAGTAATTATCTAATACTTTTACCTTGTCAAACACTTTTTTGTTAACTTCCACATTTACAGAAGACGATGAAGTGGAAGTTACATCTGGACATTTTTATAGCCACTGACCTACCTTCGACGGCATCGAAAGTGTATATTCATCAATTTCAAACTAAAGGACAAAACTATTAGTGGTTTAATTTACTTTCTAAATAAAATATTAAAACCTGTTTATTTTTCCAGACAAATAATTTTTCACTGCTTTCATATACTGAAGACTTCTAAAAGTTACATTTGAGCCTGAAACAAATTAAATTAATATAATTTTTTATAGAGAAATTTACTTATGTATTTATAAATATGATGAAAAACTTACGCTGCAGGTACGGAAAAACGCATTCCAGATCGAACTCTTTCAAAAGATTTTTCAGCAACGCGTCATCATCCAAGAAATCTCATGAAATTTCTTGTGAAGGGCAGTTCATTTCATACTCCCCACCACACACCGGAACTAAATTGCCTTCTATTGGAATATTTAAAAGGATCACTTCATTCGGATTAAGGTTTTCCATTTATATTTCTTATTAAATTTATATTTTTTCTCAAAAAATTAGTTTTTCACTTTTTCGCAACTACTTTGGTCGGCGGATTACAATTTATGACAAAATACTGAGAAATTTCCCTAAAACAAGCACACAAATCTACAAAATCAAGAATACGATCTTAAGATTAGAACTTACAATCTTCAAAATAAGAATAAAATCTTAAAATCAAGATCACAATCTTAAAATAAAGAATACGATCTAAAATTAAGATTTAAAATCTTATAATAAGATTAAAATCTTAAAAGCAAACAAATTGCATGTTATTTTTAGATTGTATTCTCATAACTAAGAATTTATTCTTAAATTTAAGAATATAAATCTTACTGGCTATATTTTCAAGATTGAAAATTCAAGATTTCGCAATCTTATATTGTAGATTTTTTTTCTTGAAATCAGATTGTCATTTTTCTCTTAGTGTAAATATTTCGGAAACCACTAACCAAATGTTGAACTATAGTAACTATACCACTGCAACCGAATTTAGTAAAATATATTACCAACAATACCACATTTGGTCAACATTTTTAATGAGCTGCACTCTCGTACAACTTGATGGTGGGTACATAAGATTCGTCACAGCCGAATATAACACTCTTACTTGTTTTAAATACGATTCTAATGTAAAAAGGAAATAAATAATAGTAAATTTTACTTAAGTTTATTTTTAACTGCTTAACCTTTTTTATCAGGGCCAAAAATTGGGATAAGCGGCTAATTTTGATCAAAATTAAAGAAATAATTCTATTCTAGAATGATGATATTGTTTGGTAAAAATATATATTTAAAAACTCAACATTTGGACTAAACTTTTTTTTTTGTCGAAAATTAAATTTTTTCGTTTTTGTAAATTTTTATTGTGATAAGTTTTAACTTGGGTAATTTTTGTCCCAATGTCTACTCATATTTATATAGTTTATACAGTGTATAGGCCATAAACGCTTCGTTTTTGTATCCACCATCAAAAAGAACAGGGGATATATTGAGATTGTCATCCCGTTTATAATTTCCTTCATATTGGCTCAACAACAAAGAGGGATATATATTCTGAATCCATATAAAATTCTATGACGATTGAGCGATGTCCGTCTGTCTGTATGTGTAATAACTATGATGACTAAATTTAGAATAGAGAAGTGTTATGCAACTATTGGTCAGTATTTCAAATTTTATGGGAATCGGTCCATATTTGACTATAGCTTTCATATAAAAACCACTCCGGGAAACCAAAAAAAAAATGTAACAAAGGCCGATTAAAAGCTATAAAATTGGAAACTCTGACTGTTATGGACACTAAATTTTACAAAAATATGGTTTATATGAATACCAGCAAGCGTTTTGATACAATCGGTCAACATTTGGCTATAGTTCATATATATATAACAACCTTTCACAAAAAAATAGCGGGTATATTGAGATTGTCATTCCATTTGTAATTTCCTTAATATTGGCTCAAGAAACAAAAGGGATATATATGATGATTCCGTATGAAATTCTAAGACTATCTAAGAATCACAAGGCAGCATATAAAATTTCATCGAAATCGGTTAACATTTAACCATAGCACCCATACAAAATATTTATATAAAAAGCCTAAATTCCACCATAAACACATTTGAATGCCAATAAGTGATAAACTGTAATAGCTATATCCACTAAATTAAGCACAAGAAAGTCTTATGTAAATACCAGCCCTGTTACTATCGGTCACAAATTGACCATAGCTCTCATATAAAAAACTTACGGAAACACATAAATATAAAAAGAAAAGGGGGTTGTCCGTCTGTCCTTCAGATAAAAAGAAAAGAGCTAAAGGGACACAATTTTACAAGAGTGTTTTGGAAAGTTCTGTATTGAAAATAGACGAAATCGGTTAACATTTAGTTAGAGCTCCCATATAACCCGGCCCCATGAATCACATTAATGCTGATAAATTGAATACAATTGTAATAGCTATGACGACTAAATCTATAACAGATTTATAACGGTCAACATATCAAATTTTATGCGAATCGGTGCATATTTGACCATAGCTTTCATATAAAAACCACGCCCGGAAGCCTCTACAATGCCACAAACGCCGTTAAAAGCTATTAAATTATAAACTGTGAGAGCTATGGCCACTAAATTTTGCATAAATAAGCTGTATATAAATACAAGCCAGTATATATAATTTTGTGACAATCGGTCATTAATTGGATATAGTTCTTATATATATAACATCCCCTTTTTATAGCCACCATCAAAAAGAATGGGTGGTATATTGAGATTGTCATTCCGTTTGTAATTTCTTTAATATTGGCTCAAAAACCAAAATTGAAGTATTTTCTGAGTCCTTATGAAATTCTAAGACGATTGAGCGATGTCCGTCTGTCTGTTGTCGGCACGATAAAATCTTAACGAAAGAATATAGGTTACTGAAATTTGGCACAAATATTCATTTTTTGGAAAATTTTGGTATTGAAATCGGGCAAAATAGGTTCACTTTTGACCATAGCTCCCGTATAACCTCTTCTAGGCTAATTGCGTATTTGCTAATAAATGACAAGTTATAACAGCTATGATGAAAACATTTGGTATATAGAAGTTATACATAAGTACTAGGCAGCATATAAAATTTCATCTAAATCGGTTCGCATATAACCATAGCTCCCATACAAAAAAAACTTACGGAAACAGCCTAAATTCCACCTAAAATACACTTAAATGCCAATAAATGATAAACTGTAATAGCTTTCGCCACTAAAAGGAAGTCTTATGTCAATGCCAACCAATGTGAAAAATTTTGTCACAATCGGTCACCATTTGACCATAGCTCTCATAGAAAAAACTTACGCAAACACAAAAATACAAAAAAAAGGTTTGTTTTAGAACAATGGATACTTTTGTAAGACAATGAGCTGTATCTGATTCTATTTTTTGGACTCATTAAAAGGATCTACATTCGCTCCGAACGGCAAATGCTTTAGTTAGAGAATTTTTACATAGCCTAATACTCAATAACCAGTGGCTAGCTGAGTTATGAGGTGAACCGCCGCTTTTTTGAAAATTTATTTTTTTCAAGTAAGTCTGGCCGGCTATCGAACTTGGGACCTCTGGTATGCTAGGCCGATGACTTACCTGCTATACCACTTCGGTTCACTTAGATACTTTTAAATGTTGAACTATACTAACTATACTCCTGTAATCGAATTTAGTCCAAATATTTTACCAACAATACTACATTTGGTCAACATTTTGAATTAGCTGCACTCTCGTACAACTTGTTCGTGGGTATACATATAAGATTCGGCACAGCCGAATGTAACTGTCTTACTTGTTATTAAGATATAAAATTTTTTATTATTTCTTCCGTCAAATCGTTATTCCTTATACTATTTTGGTGCGCTTCAGATCTAAGGTAAAGCTTTCCCAGCAAAACTTTTCATTAGCAAATAATGAGTTAAACAGCTAAACTATTGAACACGAACTACTTACTCATTCACTGTTTAAGTCATTACATTAACATGGGGATTTCATTGGAGGCAACTACTTACCAATTGCAGAAAAGTAATGTCTTGGGTAAGCAATTGGATAGCAACAACAACAACAACAACTTTTTTGTTGTTGTTTTATTTAAAAAAATATATTTTTAAACGAAATACAAATTTTTTTGTATGACCCCACAACTACTTACTCATTCACTGTTTAAGTCATTACATAAACATAGGGATTTCATTGGAGGCAAGTACTTACCAATTGCAGAAAAGTAATGTCTTGGGTAAGCAATTGGATAGCAACAATAACAAGAACAACTTTTTTGTTGTTGTTTTATAAAAAAAAATATATTTTTAAACGAAATACAATTTTTTTTCACACAAAAAGTGTTTTTTTTTTTTTCAAAACTTCGTTTTTTTCGACTTAGTCTGTTATTGCTTATAAACACTGATATAATGACTTCATTAAATTTTACTGACACTGGCCCCAGTATGCACTTTGGAAATTATTGAATAATAAATTCTGAATTTCAATAATAATATTAATTTAAAAACGTTTTCACTTGAAGGCGACATAATTTGAGTTAAATTATCTATAAATGTTTATTAGAGAGGTCTTTTTTGTATGAAAAAATTTTCAGGGTTTGACAATTGAATTATTGTAAAATTTTAACACTAAGAATTTGCTTTTTAACGGATAATCGGAAAATGTTTAAATGCGGTCCCGTGACAAGAAATTACTTATATTTCAGTTTTTGTAAAATTACTACATATTTTCTCAAAATGTCAAAAATTATTCGATATGTGAACTTAAATAGCTTTCCAATGAGATATTAATTCTTCAAACCGGTTTTTATTATTTTGAGTAAATACTCGTACAATTCTGTCCTATAATTTATTGTTCTTGATGACTTAATTCATCTCATTTCACCAAAAATTGTATTCATATTTTAGCTTATTTCTTAATTTTTAGACCTTTAGAATACAAATCATAAAACTGGTTAAGTAGTTATCTTAATTCGTTATTAGTTATCCTTAACGCCAAAAACGTTTTTTATAATTGTTGAAAACTCTAGTAAAAATATCAAAGATATTTGTTTTAAACTTGAAAGCATTTGCCGATTAATTCAAATATTTACATTATTATTAGCAGATAACTTCCCGAATTTAAAAAATTGTTAAAACACACCACCCTAATTTCTTCGTAAACAAGTTCTATCAAAGACCTATTGACAAAATTTTAAGGCCTTCATTTTGAAAGCCTCTTAATTGGTGAAGTAAGTTTTAAAATCTCTTTAAAAACTTGGACTGAGATTAAAATATAAACTGCAAAGCAAACAAGTTTGAGTGTTATATTCGGCTGTGCCGAATCTTGTATACCCACCATCAAGTAGTGTTATGCATTAAACACATAGACAACAGCAGGCTACACGAACACCGACTACAAAAGTCGTTGGCTGTAATCGTCGCCTCGTAGTCAGCTACTTAATTATTTTGGTGGCGGCAGCTACATTTAATGCATTAAACACATAGACAACAGCAGGCTACGGGCTACAACCTGTCAAAATTAGAATACATGCATTCAAATAGAAATAAATTTTTTAGAGTCGACACGACTACCGACCACCGTTGTAGCTGTAGCCAAAATTAAACTATTTTCTATTTTTGTTGGCGACAATAAAAGATTTAGTGCTGTCAACACCATATAATATTGAAATAAATGAGCGATTTAAACCACTTGAATTTATTTACCACAAATACAATGGGGAGAATTTATGTAAACAATTTTCATACTTATAAAATATTTATATTTTTAATGTATATAATCATATCTAATAAAATATTATATAAAAATTTATATTTATATAACTCTAACTCAATAGAAGTAAAATTTTAAAAAGTTTTTTTTTAAACTGTCTAACTCACACGCTACGTGTGCTAGAGCTACGTAGTTCATGTTATATAAAAGCCCAGTATGTCCTTTATAAAATTCATTATATAAAAGAGCATACTTATATCTATATTGTTTTAAGATATACGAATTTTTATAAAAAAAAGTCGGTTGCAGAAATAAGTTTATAGTATATTAGCTCTTAGTCCATTATAAAGAATATTATATAGAATATATAAGAATATAAAATATATTTTCAGTAGCTTTTGTTTGATACCAAAAAAGTTAATATCGGATATAAACTTCTAAAGTTATACCGTATTATTCTTGAAATTTAAAAAGCCCATAACTCTTAAACTATTAGAGATCACACCAAAATCTTTCTATAAATTTTTTTGATATAGACATACTATCAGGTAGAGGAAAACCGTTGATTTCGGAGGTTAATTAATAAAATGAATTTATGTCGTTATTATCAAAATTTAAATTGTTATTTTGTCCATCTTATAAACGCGATATTGGCACCACTCATAAACAGGTGTTTCGAAATGTAGCTGCCATCTTAAATGTAGCTGCCGTCCCCAAAATAATTAAGTAGCTGACTACGAGGCGACGATTGCAGCCAACGACTTTTGTAGTCGGTGTTCGTGTAGCCTGCTGTTGTCTATGTGTTTAATGCATAAGACAAAAGCTACTGAAAATATATTTTATATTTTTATATATTCTATATAATATTCTTTATAATGGATTAAGAGCTAATATACTATAAACTTATTTCTGCAACCGACTTTTTTTTATAAAAATTCGTATATCTTAAAACAACCCAGTAAAACTTTTCATTACCAAATAATGAGTTAAACAGTTAAACTATTGAACACGAACTACTTACTCATTCGCTGTTTAAGTCATTACATTAACATGGGGATGTCATTGGAGGCAAGTACTTACCAATTGCAGAAAAGTAATGACTTGGGTAAGCAACTTGAAAGCAACAACAACAACAGCAACAACTTTTTTGTTGTTGTTTTATTAAAAACATATATTTTTAAACGAAATACAAAATTTTTTTTATGATCCCATGGGGGCTCGAACCCAGACCCTCCGACTGCTAGGCAGAGACTCTTCCACTGAGCTACTTCATATGTTGAAAACTTAGCAGCTTATAATTAATATAAACAATTTTTATTTTAAGATCCAAAATCATGTGAAAATAACTTTGTTTTTCCCTGCTTTTTTTTGCTTTGTTGTATTTTTTGGAAAAATATTTTTATACGATTTTTTGTAATTATTTTAAAACTTTTTTAAAACTATTTTAAAACTTAAACAATTTAAATCTTCTTTTTTGTATAAGTTTTTACATAAGATTGAATCTTACTTACTTAAATGTTACAACCTGTTAAGGTCAAAGTCCGAGCATATTTTAGAATTCCATGGATTTCGATCTTGTGCAAATATTCTCCAATTTTATAGGCCAAGCTTTGAAAAATGTTCCTCTACTTGGTCTTTCTATCGAAGTTTCGGACATTCTCCTCTAATATTAGGTAGTGGGACATTTTAATTCTAATTTTATCCTCTTCATTGTATTTTTTTCAAGAGAGGGCCCGTAATCCTAACCCATTTTTATCGATCTTATGGGACAACTCTCGGAACATGTTAACTCACAATATTAATGGGTGTTAAACTAGCTCCCCGGGTGATACCATGAGGAGGTGTGTGTCCACAGTTGAGATGAAGGATGACCCAGATAAGTTGGGCTTACCAAGTTAAGACCAATTAGAATCGTTCTTGGTATTCAACATCCCCTACATAATCAAAATTGACTCATGATGGTATTTTTTCATTAACGTGAGTTAGTTTTACAAATTTTTTTTACAGAAGATAATATTTAAGTTCTTAAAATTCAAAAATCATTTAAAAAGACTCTTTTAATAAAAAAAAAAATAATAAAAAAAATTCTTGCCCTTGGTGGGATTTGAACCGGGGCCATTCAGTTTAAATTACCATCTTAATTACAAATAAGTACTTCTGTAATAACTTATTATTTATTCGGATGGTACTTGTACTTGTCATTACCAAAGTTTTGCTGGGAATATAGATATAAGTATGCTCTTTTATATAATGAATTTTATAAAGGACATACTGGGCTTTTATATAACATGAACTACGTAGCTCTAGCACACGTAGCGTGTGAGTTAGACAGTTTAAAAAAAAACTTTTTAAAATTTTACTTCTATTGAGTTAGAGTTATATAAATATAAATTTTTATATAATATTTTATTAGATATGATTATATACATTAAAAATATAAATATTTTATAAGTATGAAAATTGTTTACATAAATTCTCCCCATTGTATTTGTGGTAAATAAATTCAAGTGGTTTAAATCGCTCATTTATTTCAATATTATATGGTGTTGACAGCACTAAATCTTTTATTGTCGCCAACAAAAATAGAAAATAGTTTAATTTTGGCTACAGCGGTGGTCGGTAGTCGTGTAGCCGTGTCGACTCTAAAAAATTTATTTCTATTTGAATGCATGTATTCTAATTTTGACAGGTTGTAGCCCGTAGCCTGCTGTTGTCTATGTGTTTAATGCATTAAATTTAGAAACATATCTTATATATCTACGAGGATGCAGCTAATTTAAAATGTGGATCAAATTCGAAAAAATTTATTATACTAGTCGATATTATTGGGGAAATATTTGGACTAAATTGGGTTGCAGCAGCTTTATAGTTCAACATTTAAAAATATTTTGGTGGTTTCCCCAGTATTTACTTTGATCAAAATTCGGTCTCATAATCGGATATAGTTTTACATTAATAAGTTGTTAAATAATTTTCGTTGTGCTTAATATGTAGTTAGGCTAAACACGTTAATACTAATACGACAGGTCCATATATTTCGTTAGAAGTTCCTAATGCATCCAACATACATAAAGTCTGGGCTGAACATTGATTGATGCCTATTTAATTTCATAGGTGCAATCTAAATATAATGAATGTACCTCCAAATCTTTTTGATTGTAGGTATAAAAAGGAAATGTTATGTACATAAAAATTATAGCCAAATGTTTACCGATTATAACAAAATTTTACACAATGGCTGGTATATATATATAGAGCTTATTCTAGCAAAATTTAGTGGCCATAGCTATCATAGTTTCTAATTTAATAGCTTTTAACTGGCCTTTGCTAAAATTTTTGGTTTCCGTGAGTGGTTTTTATATGAAAGCTAAAGTCAAATATGGACTGATTCCTATAAAATTTGATAAACTGATCAAGAGTTCCATAAAACTTCCCTATTTTAAATTTAATCGTCATAGCTATTACAATTGTATTCAATTTATCAGCATTAATGTGTTTCCCGCGGCGGGGTTATATGATAGCTTTAACTAAATTTTAGCCGATTTTATCCATTTTCAACACACAACTTTTTCAAGATATCCAAAATACTTTTTGTAAAATTTTGTTCCTCTAGCTCTTTTCGTTAATCGGGCGCTATCGTGCTGTTTTCTGACGGACAGACGGACCTAAATAACCTATTTTTTATTTATTTTTGTGTTTCCATAAGTTTTTTATATGGGAGCTATGGTCAAATAGTGACCGATTGCGATAAAATTTTGCACACTGGCTGGCATTGACATAAGACTTCCTTGTGCTTAATTAAGTCTTACTAGCTCTTGTAGTTAAGAAGCTATCACGCTTTTATCTGACGGATAGACGCACATAAATCCCTGTTTCTTTTTGAATTTTTGTGTTTCCGTAAGTTTTTTATATGGGAGCTATGGTCAAATAGTGACCGATTGCGACAAAATTTTGCACACTGGCTGGCATTGACATAAGACTTCCTTGTGCTTAATTAAGTCTTACTAGCTCTTGTAGTTAAGAAGCCAGTAGTTTGGAAATTTGCATACATATTTGCGAGTGTGTTCCACGAAAAGCCTGTATTTTGAAAAGTTTACGTTCAAGTTTTCGTCATTTAAGCCTGTCGTATATTATACCTATATGGAGCACATTAACGAGATATATATCAAACGATGCGGAATTGAAAGATCAACAAATCCTTATCTATTTGGAATTCCTTAAGGCGGACAACAAATATGCGAAAAAAATTAAAAAGTGGCGAAAATGAGCTTTAAATTTTGGCAGCCATTAAGTAGTACTAGAAGTGACGAAATTAAAATTTAAAGGGTTATGGATTCGTCCCCCAAGTGTGGTGTCTATTTCGTAGAAAAACGACTTGAGTCCAAAAGTTGAAACAAATGAAGAAGAAAACGAAATATGAAAAAAAAGTGAATGCTTTAATCGATTTTTAAACGTTTTTTTTTTAATTTGCATGCCAAATACGCTTAGAAGCGCAAACTTGCACTACTAAGATATTGTGTTCAGTATACCTGACGTTTGCCGACCTCAAAATCTAATTATAGATTTTGAGGTCGCCTAGGGTACAAAAATTATTCAAGTTGAAAGTCGGTTTCAAAGGAATAAAAACAGCTTGATTTTTGCCCATATATAAAAACTATAGCCAATGTTGACCGATGGTCACAAAATTGTATATACTGGCTGGTATTTATTTATTGGCCATAGCTATTACAGTTTATAATTAAACAGCTTTTAGCTGGCGTTTGTGGTATTTTAGGGGTTTCCGGGAGCGGTTTTTATATGAAAGCCATGGCCAATGCAACTATTAGTCAGTATGTCAATCGTTCCGATTGACATACCGACTAATAGTTGCATAAAACTTCTGTTATAAATTTAGTTGTCATAGCTATTGCAATTGTATTCAATTTATCAGCATAAATGTGATTCCCGGAACAGGGTTATATGGAAGCTCTAACTAAATGTGAACCGATTTCGAACACCTTCTATCATATATCGAAAATACTATTGTTAAATTGTGTCTCTCTAGCTCTTGTAGTTAAGGAGCTATTGCGCTTTCATTTGACGGACAGACCGACAGAGACCCCCTTTATTTTGGATTTTTGTGTTTCCTTAAGTTTATTTTTCTAAGACGATTGAACGATATCCGTCTATCTGTCTGTTGAAAGCACGATAACACCTAAAAGAGAGAAACTAGGTCACTGAAACTAGACGAAGAAATTTGTCATTTCTGCGAAAATTTTGGTATTCAAATTCGGCAAAATCGGTTCACACTTGACCATAGCTCTCGTATAACCTCGCCATAGAATAATCTAGTTTGTTGCTAATCAATGATACATTATAACAGCTATGAAGACAAAATATGGTACAAAGAAGCACTAGCCAACATATAAAATTTCATCGAAATCGGCTCACATTTAACCATAGCTCTCATAATTCCAACGGAAATTCACTTAAATGCCAATAAATGATAAACTGTAATAGCTTTGGTAACTAAATTAAGCACAAGAAAGTCTTATGTAAATGCAAGCCAGTGTGCAAAATATTGTCACAATCGGTCACCATTTGACCGTAGCTCCCATATAAAAAACTTACGGAAACACAAAAATACAAAAAAAGGGGGTTTATGTCCGTCTGTCCGTCAGAGAAAAGCGCGATAGCTCCTTAACTTAACTTAAGTATTATTGATATGTTATAAAAGTTGTGTGCTGAAAATGGGTAAAATCGGTTCACATTTAGTTAGAGCTCCCATATAACCCTGTCCCGGGAATCACATTAATGCTGATAAATTTAATAAAATTGTAATATCTATGACAACCAAATTTAGGACAGAAAAGTTTTATGCAACTTTTGGTCAGTATGTTAAATTCTATAGGAATCTGTCCATATTTGACCATTGCTTTCATACAAAAACTGCTCCCGGAAACCATCCTAACTACATATTAAGCGCAACAAAAAGTATTTAACAGCTTATTAATATAAAACTATACCCGGTTATGGGAAAAAATTGTATGCAATTTAAATACTAGTTATACCACTTATATACTTTGAAATGTTGAACTAGAAACCTACTGCAACCGAATTTGGTATAATATTTTTCCAAGAATATCAATTAGCGTAACAAATTTTTTCGAAGCACCTCCGCAGATATATGAGATAGGGTAGAAGGGGGAGCATTTGCCACTTTTTTTTGAAAATTATTTTGTTCTTCATAGGTACCTATATATGTTAGCTTTAAGCTGTGTTGGTTCAGATTGCCTTCTTTTCTTTATGTATCAAATTTGGAAAATAGCAAATTAACTAAAATGTGCCCCATCCATGAGGTACATTTGCCTATAAGTTAGGTACAAAAAAGAAGTAAAAATATTGTTGTAATAAAGTAAATTTTTATTTCTATAAAGCTTTCCCAGCAAAACTTTGGTAATGGCAAGTACTCTGATAACTGGTTACCTTGTAACGACTACAACATACCGTCCGAATAAATAATAAGTTATTACGGAGCACTTATTCGTAATTAAGATGGTAATTTAAACTGAATGGCCCCGGTTCAAATCTCACCAAGGGCAACAATTTTTTTTAGTTTTTTTTTTATTAAAAGAATCTTTTTAAATGATTTTTGAATTTTAAGAACTTAAATATTATCTTCTGTAAAAAAAATTTGTAAAACTAACTCACGTTAATAAAAACATACCATCATGAGTCAATTTTGATTATGTAGGGGATGTTGAATACAAAACACGATTCTAATTGGTCTTAGCTTGGTAAGCCCAACTTATCTGGGCCATCCTTCATCTCAACTGTGGACACACACCTCCTCATTGTATCACCCGGGGAGCTAGTTTAACACCCATTAATATTGTGAGTTAACATGTTCCGAGAGTTGTCCCATAAGATCGATAAAAATGGGTTAGGATTACAGGCTAGTAACCCTCTCTTGAAAAAAAATACAATGAAGAGGATAAAATTAGAATTGAAATGTCCCACTACCCAATGTTAGAGGAGGATGTCCGAAACTTCGATAGAAAGACCAACTAGAGGAACATTTTTCAAAGCTTGGCCTATAAAATTGGAGAATATTCGCACAAGATCGAAATCCATGGAATTCTAAAATATGCTCGGACTATGACCTTAACAGGTTGTAACATTTAAGTAAGTAAGAGTCAATCTTATGTAAAAACTTATACAAAAAAGAAGATTTAAATTGTTTAAGTTTTAAAATAATTTGAAAAAAGTTTTAAAATAATTACAAAAAATCGTATAAAAATATTTTTCCAAAAATTACAACAAAGCAAAAAAAAAACAGGGAAAAACAAAGTTATTTTCACATGATTTTGGATCTAAAAATAAAAATTGTTTATATTAATTATAAGCTGCTAAGTTTTCAACATATGAAGTAGCTCAGTGGAAGAGTCTCTGCCTAGCAGTCGGAGGGTCTGGGTTCGAGCCCCCATGGGATCATAAAAAAAATTTTGTATTTCGTTTAAAAATATATGTTTTTAATAAAACAACAACAAAAAAGTTGTTGCTGTTGTTGTTGTTGCTTTCAAATTGCTTACCCAAGTCAATACTTTTCTGCAATTGGTAAGTACTTGCCTCCAATGACATCCCCATGTTAATGTAATGACTTAAACAGCGAATGAGTAAGTAGTTCGCGTTCAATAGTTTAACTGTTTAACTCATTATTTGGTAATGAAAAGTTTTACTGGGTTAATATACAAAACAAACAAAACAAAAAATTAATTCAAGTTCATTTCATATGGATAAATTAAACAAAACAGTAAAAAAATCAGAGATCAAAATTGAAGCTATTGGGCCTCCGTTAACATTGTACTGTGACATATCAACATTAAAAAAAAAAATAAGATAGAAGATGGATTGGGCCTGGACATAACAAATGTTGGGCTCAAAAAATTTTTGACGAGTTGCTTTGTTATATGTGCATGGCAAATGTGCCCCAGGTAGGGTCGTTAGATGTAAAGAACTATTTTTCACATCAAAAATAGATTTATTGATAAAAACTTAAAATACTTGTTCTCAAGACTACATACATATATTGTTTATTAAACTAATGAATAATTTCTTAGGATAACAAAAAACTAAGGAAAATATTAAAAAAATACTTATATCAAACTATTTTTTCAGGATCTGCTGAAACAATAAATCACGCCTGATGTTTTAAATATGAAAGCTACAGCACCCAAAATTTGAGATATAGAATATCAGTGAAAAACGAATATAAAATCGATTATAGAATCAAACAAGTAAGATTGTTATATTCGGCTGTGCCGAATCTTATATACCCACCATCAAGTTATGTTAAATTTAGAAACATATCTCATACATCAAATTCAAAACGTGGACCAAATTGGAAAAAAAGTTGTTACGCTAGTTGGTATTGTTAGTAAAATATTTGGAATAACTTCGGTTGCAGTAGCTTTATAGTTGAACATTCAAAAGTATTTAAGTGGTTTCCCTAGTATTTATTTACTTTGAACAAAATTCGTTATCGTAACCGGGTATGGTTTTACATTAATAAGTTGTTAAACACTTTTCGTTTAGCTTAATATTTAGTTAGGATAAAGTAGTTGATAGTAATACGAGTGGTCCATATATTTTGTTAGGAGTTCCTAATGCATCTACCATATACATAATCTTAATATGCAGCTTGTACCTCAGAATCTTTTTGATTGTAAATATAAAAAAGGGGATGTAATATATATATATAAGAATTATAGCCAAATGTTGACCGATTGTTACAAAATTTCACACACTGGCTGGTATTTATATAAAGCTTATTTTTGCAAAACTTACTGGCAATAGCTGTCATAGTTTCTAATTTAATAGCTTTTAACTGGTCCTTGCTAAATATTTTTTGGTTTCCGGGAGTGTTTTTATATGAAAGCTATAGTCAAATATGCACCGATTCCTATAAAATTTGATATACTGACCAATAGTTACATAAAACTTCTCTATTCTAAATTTTAGTCGTCATAGCTGTTATAATTGTACTCAATTCATGTGTTTCCCGGGGCGGGGTTATATGGGAGCTTTAACTAAATGTGAACCGATTTCGCCCATTTTCAGTACACATGTTTTGTTACATATTAAAAATACTTTTGTAAGATTTTGTCTCTTTAGCTCTTGTAGTTAAGGAGCTGTCGCGCTTTTATGTACAGGCGGACATAAATCTCCTTTTCTTTTTGTATTTATGTGCTTCCCTAAGTTTTTTATATGGGAGCTATGGTCAAATAGTAACCGATTGTAACAAAATTTTGCACACTGGCTGGCATTTATATAGGACTTCCTTTTGTAAAATTTTGCTGCTGTAGCTCTTTCGTTAAGGCGCTATCGCGCTTTTATCTGACGGACAGACGGACATAAACCCCCTTTTCCTTTTGTATTTTTGTGTTTCCGTAGGTTTTTATCTGGAAGCTATGGCCAAATGGTGACCGATTATGACAAAATTTTGCACACTAGGTCACCTTCAAGAAAACACTAGCGCTATTACTGTTGAATCTCGGGCAGCTGGGCTGGAAATCAATATCTCCAAGATAAAGATTATGCCTGGAGGCTATGGCGCAAACCCGTCGCCACACATCAATGTGGATAACGAGGTTATTGGATGTGTAGGTACCTTTAATTATCTTGGTAGTTTGGTATCTACAAAAGGTGGCGCCGACGAGGATATTGAATCGCGTATAAATAAGGCAAAATCAGCATTCGGCATTCTACGAGCTATTTGGAAATCTCGTCAAATATCAACAACAACTAAGTTACGAATATATAACTCGAATGTCAAGTCCATATTGTATTACGGCTGCATAACTTGGAAGCGCACAAATGCCATCGATAAGCGCCTACAAACCTTTGCAAACAAATGCTTGCGGCAAATCCTTAATATATGGTGGCCAAATCTTATAAGAAATGAAGATCTACTAAACGCTACAAACCAAATCCCTTCTTCTATAGAGGTATGTCAACGGAAATGGCGGTGGATAGGCCACACACTTCGAAGGCCAAATACCAACATTGCTAGACAAGCGCTTCGTTGGAATCCACAAGAAAGCGGCCCTCGTGTTGGTGCACCTGCTAGAACGTGGAGAAGGTCAATTGAAGCGAAGTTACAAGCAGCAAACTATTCATGGAATGATGTATGCCTAACATCTCGCAATAGAGTTCGATATAAAAGGATAGTTGAGGCCTTATGCTCCACTGGGAGTCAAGGATAACAGAAGAAGAAGTTGGCATTAACATAAGACCTTCTCGTACTTAATTTAGTGGTTATATCTGTTATAGTTTTAGATTTATTGGCATTTAAGTGTATTTTAGGTGAAATTTTGGCTGTTGCCATAAGTTTTTTGTATGGGAGCTATGTTTAAGTGTCAAACGATTTTGATGAAATTTTATATGCTGCCTAGGGCTTACACAAAACTTCTATATACCAAATTTTGTCATCATAGCTATTACAGTTTGTTATTTATTAGCAAATAAGCGATTAGCATAGGCGGGGTTATACGGGAGCTATGGTCAAATATTAACCGATTTTGCCCAATTTCAATACCAAAATTTTCTCATAGATGATGAATGTTTCTGCTAAGTTTCAGTGAGCTAGCTCTTTTCGTTGAGGCGTTTGCGTGATTTCAATAGACAGACAGACAGACAGACAGACAGACAGACAGATGGACATCGCTCAATCGTCTTAGAATTTCATAAGGATTCAGAATATATATCGTTTTTGATTTTTGAGCCAATATTAAGGAAATTACAAACGGAATGACAATCTCAGTATACCCCCCATTCTTTTTGATGGTGGGTATAATAAGGAAAATATTACAAAAATACTTGTTGCAAAATATTTTTTCAGGATCTGCTGAAACAATAAATCACACCTGATGTTTTAAATATGAAAGCTACAGAATATCAGTGAGATATAGAATATCAGTGAAAAACGAATATAAAATCGATTATAGAATCAAACAAGTAAGAGTGTTATATTCGGCTGTGCCGAATCTTATATACCCACCATCAAGTTGTGTTAAATTTAGAAACATATCTCATATATCTACAAGGGTGCAGCTAATTCAAAATCTGCACCAAAACTGGAAAAATCGCTAAGCTATTTGGTATTGTTGGTAAAACCTTTGGACTAAATTAGGTTTCCGTAGCTTTATAGTTCAACATTCAAAAATATTTTAGTGGTTTCCCCAGTATTTACTTTGATCAAAATTCGGTCTCATAACCAGGTATAGTTTTACATTAATAAGTTGTTAAATACTTTTCGTTGTGATTAATATGTAGTTAGGCTAAACACGTTAATAGTAATACGACAGGTCCATATATTTCGTTATGAGTTCCTAATGCATTCATCATATATAAAGTCTGGACTGAACATTGATTGATGCCTACATAATTTCGTAGGTGCAATCTTAATATAATGAATGTACCTCCAAATCTTTTTGATTGTAGATATAAAAAAGGGGATGTTATATATATAAGAATTATAGCCAAATGTTGACCGATTATAACAAAATTTTACGCACTGGCTGGTATATATAGAGAGCTTATTCTTGCAAAATTTAGTGACCATAGCTATCATAGTTTCTAATTTAGTAGCTTTTAACTGGCCTTTGCTAAAATTTTTGGTTTCCGTGAGTGTTTTTCACAAGAAAGCTAAAGTCAAATATGGACTGATTCCTATAAAATTTGATAAACTGATCAAAAATTGCATAAAACTTCCCTATTTTAAATTTAATCGTCATAGCTATTACAATTGTATTCAATTTATCAGCATTAATGTGTTTCCCGGGGCGGGGTTATATGGGAGCTCTAACTAAATTTGAACCGATTTTGTCCATTTTCAACACACATCTTTTTCAAGATATCCAAAATACTTTTGTAAAATTTTGTCCCTCTAGCTCTTTTCGTTAAGGCGCTATCGTGCTTTTATCTGACGGACAGACGGACATAAACAACCTTTTCTTTATGTATTTTTGTGTTTCCATAAGTTTTTTATATGGGAGCTATGGTCAAATGGTGACCGATTGTGACGAAATTTTACACACTGGCTGGCATTGACATAAGACTTCTTTGTGCTTAATTTAGTCTTACTAGCTCTTGTAGTTAAGGAGCTATCACGATTTTATCTGACGGACAGACGGACATAAATCCCCTTTTCTTTTTGAATTTTTGTGTTTTCGTAAGTTTTTTATATGGGAGCTAGGTCAAATAGTGACCGATTGTGACAAAATTTTGCACACTGGCTGGCATTGATATAAGACTTTCTTGTGCCAAATTTAGTGGTTATATCTGTTATACTTTTAGATTTATTGGCATTAAAGTGTATTTTGGGTGAAATTTAGCCTGTTTTCGTAAGTTTTTTGTATGGGAGCTATGGCTAAATGTGAACCGATTTCGATGAAATTTTATATGCTGCCTAGTGCTTATCTAAAACTTCTAGATACCAAATTTTGTCATCATAACTGTCATAATTTGTCATTTATTAGCAAATAAGCGATTAGCCTAGACGAGGTTATACGGGAGCTATGGCCAAATGCTAACCGATTTTGCCCAATTTCAATACCAAAATTTTCTCATAGATAAAGAATGTTTTTGCTAAGTTTCAGTTAGCTAGCTCTTTTCGTTTAGACGTTATCGTGATTTCAACAGACAGACAGACAGACAGACGGACAGACAGACGGACAGACAGACGGACATAGCTCAATCGTCTTAGAATTTCATAAGGATTCAGAATATATATCGTTTTTGATTTTTGAACCAATATTAAGGAAATTACAAACGGAATGACAATCTCAATATACCCCCCATTCTTTTTGATGGTGGGTATAAAAAGTTAATTTAGTTTTCAAGAAAATTAGTGGTAGCAAATGTGCCCCTATGGAAAATGGTCCCCCTCCTACCCTATGTTTCTAAATTTAACACAACATGATGGTGGATATATAAGGTTCGGCACAGCCGAATATAACACTCTTACTTGTTAAAAAAATATATTGACCTCTGTAAAGAAAAATAGGCATCAAGTAGTCTGGCTTGATGAAATTTTTTTATTTTTGGTTAAATAAATTTACTTTATATTTTTCACAAAAAACATGGTATGATTTTCGGGATACTTAATGTGCCCTTACTCATGCATTATTCTTAATTTACTGGAATTGTTGACATTGTTTGTTTCATCTTGGTTGGATGCATTCACTTCATGGTCATAACAACTGCAAACATAGAATAGGCTCCCTTACAGGTGGCAAAAAATGTTGTCAAATGTATGGGAAACATATTACCAGCCAAGGCTCTGGTTAATTTTAGCGAACGTTCCGTAAATAACATCATATGAACTTTAAAACGTTGCGTTTGTACGGTCCAATTGCATGAAAAGACGGCATAATGGAGTTTCTCGAATAGCGAGACAACATCACTGCCATAATAACAGACGGGAAATAGTTGCATTATCATGGCGGAAAAATACATGATATAATAGATGCGATTGAAGAAGTCATTGGTAAAGAAGAGTAGGGCCACCATGGCTATGCATAGGTTAACCAATGAGACGAAAAATTGAAATAACATGGGCCAGGATATGATTTTGTGAATGTTATCAAAAAGTCTGTAGTAGAAGAATATAGTTTTTACAGAAGAATAAACTTTTTACACAAATACTTACTCATACAAATCCTGATGATGTACTATACAGCTATTTAGCTCCTGTTCATGTTGTCCTAGGTTCTCTGAGTCATTGTAGCCAATCCGGGAGACACGCTTGTACAACAACATTATGTGACCCGAAAGACAACACAAAGCTTTGGGCGAAAAACTATCATTGGCAAAGTTTTGTAAAATTTGAAAAAATATACCAGAAAATTGATAGGCCAAAGCAGCCGAGTAATGCCACATGGGTTCGTGCCAATTGAAGGGTAGCCAAGCGGGATAAAAAAGTACTTGATCCTTATTAAAGAAAAAAGCTAAACTGGCTGAAGATCCTATGCCTGCATACAAGATCAGATACATGCGCTCTATGTATATCAGATTGCGTTTTATATGCTTCGTATAGAACTGTTGATCCTCCGGAAGTGAAATACGTTCATCTAATGTTTTCAAGATATACTCCACTCTTCTCACTTGGGGTATATTCATGGTAAACATGATTGTCTTGAGGGAGGATCCCATGCAGGTGGTGAAAATGTCTATATTCTTAAAAAGTTGTGATTGTGAGTTATTTGCCAGGAAAATGCCCAACATTAGATGCAGTGGAAACAAAAAGGTGACGATAAAGTTAAGAAGAAAACTCCATAAAATATAAAGAAATCGTGAGTTTGAACTTTTCGGTGGCACTATTATTCCTAGTATTTTCCAGGTTATCCAATTCTTATTAAAGAATTCTCCAAAATTTACAGAAGAACCATTTGAGATTAATGCAACTTTTGCCTTGGACATAATTGAGCTTTAAAATATATCAAATATCGTGGGAAGTATTAAATTATTTTGTTATAACTCGTTACCTTCTTAGATCTATAGTAAAAAATTTTCTATTAAATGTTGAAATTTATATTCAAATAAATATTAGATATACATTAGGGTGGTTTGGTTTTTCACTTTTGTCTCTGATCCACTTCTAATAGTGAAATTTTAAGGCCATATTATGTCAATCCAAGCCCAAACAACTGGCACAAAGTTTATTCAAGATTAATATATATATACATTGGACGCGCAAAATAGAAAGGGACCTAAGGCTAAAAACAGGTTTTGTTCAGGAAAACCGTTTTGAAGATTTAAATATTATTTTTTACCCTTATTTTTTTACAAGTAAGAGTTTTATATTCGGCTGTGCCGAATCTTATATACCCACCATTAAGTTGTGTTAAATTTAGAAACATGTCTCATATATCTATGAGGGTGCAGCTGATGCACCCAAATTCAGCTGATGGACCAAATTTGAAAAAAAAATGTTACGCTAGTTGGTATTATTGGTAAAATATTTGGACTAAATTCGGTTGCAGTTGCTTTATAGTTCAACATTTAAAAGTATCTAAGTGGTTTCTGTAGTAAAGGGTGACCCAACTAGAACGCTTTATTATATCGTAAAGTGAACAGTATGAGGTTTTGTATGGAATAAGATATCGTGCAGATGGCCCCCGCAGCTTTGCTGGCACACACGCGATCTTTTAATGAAACTTTCAATGACCTTTAACGATCGCACAATCTAGGCGGGCAATTGTGGTATCCAAAACGCGAAATAACACGACCGGGAAATGACTGATGTAGCAATTGAATTATTTCTCTGGCTGTATGACATGTGGCGCCGTATTGTTGAAACCACATGCCCTCCATATTCATTTCTTCAATTGTAGACAAGAAAAAACTGGTTATCATTTCACTATACCAAACACCATTGACTGTTTGCGCTTTACCTGCCTCATTTTCATAAAGAAAGGTCCAATGATTCCTCCATCCAAAAAACCACACCACACAGTGACACGTTGAGGATGCATTTGCTTCTCGTGAATCACTCGAGGATTTTCCTCACTCCAAATGCGACAATTCTGCTTATTGACGAAGCCATGAAGATGGAAATGGGCCTCGTCATTGACGGTAATTTTGTCATGTTGCCTCTCCAATACCCAATCAACGAACTCCCTTCGCTGTCCATGGTCATCTGGCTTCAGTCCCTGAGTCAATTAAACATGTTGTATGCATGAAGATGCAAATCTTTTGTCAAAATTCGCTGCATAGTGGATTTGGAGACACCAATTTGCTGAGCTGGGTGTCGAATTGAGGTGGATGGAGTTTGAGCGATATCATCACGTACAGCTGCGATATTTTCGGCCGATCGATCTGGTCAAAGGCCCGTTGCTGTCTTTACATCACCAACAGACCCAGCTTTGGCAAATTTATCCATTAATCTCTTTACAGTTGACTCTTTTGGAGTATTATTGTGACCCCAAACTGTAGCGAACTGTAGCCGCAAAACTTTCACTATTTTGGTAAAACAATTAAACAATGAGAATGCGTTGTTCATTCATGTAGCGCTCCATTTTCACTAACCTCGTACCTTCTACTAGCAAACAACAATTGTTCAAATGTCAAACAATGACACTTCGAATCGCGCCAAATTTAAAAATTGCGTTCTAGTAAAGTGTGTCCCAAACTTTACATATTAACATTGCACAAAATTGTGTGCTATAACCGGGTATAGTTTTACATTAATAAGGATAAACACGTTGATAGTAATACGACAGGTCCATATATTCTGTTAGGAGTTTCTAATGCATCTACCGTATATAAAGTCCATACATTGATTGATAGCTATCTAATTTCCTTGGTGCAATCTTAATATGCTGATTGTATCTCCAAATCCAAATGCTGATTGTAATCCAAATATTGTCACGAATTTTTAAGTTATCTGCCCCATTGTGCAAAGTTCACTACTTACAATTCTTCCCCTAGTTTTCTAGAATGTTTTTGTTGGTGTAGTTGCTGTTCTGTTTGTATCTATGAGCGGAGCAACATTTTTCTTTTAATGTTTTGTTGTATGAGTAGAGCAGCAATTTTCTCTTTATCTACGCTCTCTTTCTCCCTGTAACTGTTAACTTCAGATAATCTATTTGTTCGATGTATGTGTGAGTGTATTCTTGAACATGTGAGAATGTATCGTAAGCCACATTGTTAGTTTAATCAACGACAGCAGATCTTTGTTTACGTCTGCAGAAAATGCTAGAAACTATCTTCTCTACTATATAAGTCCGATGGACGAATATTGTGGGAACAGTTTTAATTGAGACGCGTATAAGAGAACAGTGTGACTAGGAATATTTGTAAAGCATTACAAAACTGTTTGTTTACAGTTTTTGTAAAAGTGTGTCTAAAGTGATAAACTCTAAAGTTAATAAAAGTATACATTTGTAAAACTGCTTTTTGTTTTCGGTTGTTTTCGGTTGTTTGCAAAAATAATTTCTTCCTCGTATTTCAAGGAAAAACGTAACAATATGTATAAAAAGGAGATGTTGTATATAAAAGAACTATAGCCAACTATAGCCGATTGTCACAAAATTTTGTATACTGGGTGGTATTTATATAAAGCTTATTCTAGTTCTAATTTAATAGCATTTAACTAATCTTTGTTAAATTTTTATTTTTTGTTTCCGGAAGTGGTTTTTATATGAAAGCTATAGTCTATAAAATTTAATATACTGAGCAAAAGTTGCAAACAACTTCTCTATTATAAATTAAGTTGTCATAGCTTTTACAATTGTATTCAATTTATCAGCATTAATGTAATTCCATTTTCAATTCGCAGCTTTATCAAGATATCGAAAATACTTTTGTAAAATTTTGTCCCTCTAGCTCTGTTCGTTAAGGTGCTATCGCGCTTTTATCTGACGAACATAAAACCCGTTTTCTTTTTGTATTATTATATGGGAGCTATGGTCAAATGATAACCGATTGTAACAAAATTTTATATACCAGCTGGTATTTATATAGAGTTGCTTTGTGGAAAATTAAGTGGTCATAGCTGTCATAGTTTATAATTAAGTAGCTTTTAATTGGCGTTTGTAGCATTTGAGTGGTTTCCGGGATGGGTTTTTTTTTTATGAAAGCTATGGTCAAATATGGACCGATTCCTATAAAGTATGACATACTGACGGACAGACGGACATAAACCCCTTTTTCTTTTTGTACTTTTGTGTTCCCGTAAGTTTGTTATATGGGCGCTATGGTCAAATGGTGACCATCATTTCGTTTAAGTTTTATCATGATGACAACAGACAGACAGACGGAAAGTAGACGAACATCGCTAAATCGTATTAGAATTTCATATGGGTTTTAAGAAAATTTTGTAACAATTACAATTTTCTATAGAAAATTTTGTCCCAATTATAATTTTCCATAGAAAATGTTGTCCCAAGGACATCTTGCTATAAAAAATTTTGTTCCAATTATAATTTTCTATAAAATTTAATTATTATAATCTTTTTAGAACATTTTGTCAAAATTATAATTTTTTATAGAAAATTTTGTTCCAATTATAATTTTCTATGGAAAATTTTGTCCCAATTATAATTTTCTATGGAAAATTTGGTCCCAATTATAATTTTCTATGGAAAATTTTGTCTCAATTATAATTTTCTATAGAAAATTTTGTCCCAATTATAATTTTCTACAGAAAATTTTGTCTAAATTATAATTTTCTATAGATAATTTTGTACCAATTGTTATTTGCTATAGACAATTTTGTCCCAGTTATTATTTTCTATAGAGAATTTTGTCCCAAACTCAATGTTCTAAAGAAAAGTTTGTCTCAAACTGAATTTTCTGTAGAAAATTTTGTCCCAAACTCAATTTTCTATAGAAAATTTTGTTCCAAACTCAAATTTCTATAGAAAATTTTGTCCCAAACTCAATTTTCTATAGAAAATTTTGTCCCAAACTCAATTTTCTATAGAAAATTTTGTCCCAAACTCAATTTTCTATAGAAAATTTTGTCACAAACTCAATTTTCTGTAGAAAATTTTGTCCAAAATTCAATTTTCTATAGAAAATTTTGTCCCAAACTCAATTTTCTATAGAAAATTTTGTCCCAAACTCAATTTTCTATAGAAAATTTTGTCCCAAACTCAATGTTCTATAGAAAATTGTGTCCCAAACTGAATTTTTTGTAGAAAATTTTGTCCCAAACTCAATTTTCTATAAAAAATTTTGTCCCAAACTCAATTTTCTATAGAAAATTTTGTCCCACACTCAATTTTCTATAGAGAATTTTGTCCCAAACTCAATTTTCTATAGAAAATTTTGTTCCAAACTCAAATTTCTATAGAAAATTTTGTTCCAAACTCAATTTTCTATAGAAAATTTTGTCCCAAACTCAATTTTCTATAGAAAATTTTGGCCCAAATTCATTTTTCTATAAAAGATTTTGTCCCGAACTTAATTTTCTATAGAAAATTTTGTCCCAAAATCAATTTTCTATAGAAAATTTTGTCCCAAACTCAATTTTCTATAGAAAATTTTGTCCCAAACTCAATTTTCTATTGAAAATTTTGTCCCAAACTCAATTTTCAAAAATAAAAACAGTCATTTATCTCTTCGACTTTTTTTTAGTTTTTGACCCATTGTCCATTCGATATTTAGACGATAATTGTTTAAAAAATACTGGCATACAGCCAATAGTTCATTAAATAAAACAATGAATAATGTCTTTAAATATCTCGAACCGTTTTGTGTTAAGAAATTTCCAAACTCAAATATTTTTAGCTGATCGAAAAAAGTGCATTTTTTTCTCAAAAAGATGGTACCAATTTTTTACTTTTTACTAAAAAGCTTTTTATTAAAAGTTAGTGTCTTATTATATATTCGTAGAGTATTCTAGAAAAAACGACCCACCCTAATATACATAATTAGTTGGGTCACTCCCATGTGTTAAATTATAATTTATGTAAATGATTCAATTTAACTGTTTAGCCCACAAAAGGGGTATTTTATAATGATATAAAATTTCAAAACATGGGTGGTTTTCTTCCTTTTGGTTCAAATACTCCTAAATTTATTTTCAAATATTGAAAATTTATGTTATAATTTTAGCTTATTATAAAGGGGGTACAGCTTTAACATACTAATTTTTTTCTGTAGAAAAATTTTTGGTATAAAATTTTTTCTATAGAAAAATTTTGGATATAAAATTTTTTCTATAGAAAAATTTTCAGTATAAAATTTATTATTTAAAAGTTTTACTGTAGGGTATTGCACTAATATCACAATTTATTACAATTATTTATTAGTTTATAGTTTTTTAATCAAACCAAAATATGTTGGTAGGAAAACCTTCTATTTTTGGTATAACATTTTTTCTATAGAAAAATTTTCGGTATAAAATTTTTTCTATAGAAAAAATTTCGGTATACAATTTTTTCTATAGAAAAATTTTCGGTATACAATTTTTTCTATAGAAAAATTTTCGATACACAATTTTTTCTATAGAAAAATTTTCGATACACAATTTTTTCTATAGAAAAATTTTCGGTATAAAATTTTTTCTATAGAAAAAATTTCGGCATACAATTTTTTCTATAGAAAAATTTTCGGTATACAATTTTTTCTATAGAAAAATTTTCGATACACAATTTTTTCTATAGAAAAATTTTCGGTATAAAATTTTTTTTATAGAAACATTTTTGGTATAAAATTTTTTCTATAGAAAAATTTTCGGTATAAAATTTTTTCTATAGAAAAATTTTCGGTATAAAATTTTTTCTATAGAAAAATTTTCGGTATAAAATTTTTTCTATAGAAAAATTTTCGGTATAAAATTTTTTCTATAGAAAAATTTTCGGTATAAAATTTTTTCTATAGAAAAATTTTCGGTATAAAATTTTTTCTATAGAAAAATTTTCGGTATAAAATTTTTTCTATAGAAAAATTTTCGGTATAAAATTTTTTCTATAGAAAAATTTTCGGTATAAAATTTTTTCTATAGAAAAATTTTCGGTATAAAATTTTTTCTATAGAAAAATTTTCGGTATAAAATTTTTTCTATAGAAAAATTTTCGGTATAAAATTTTTTCTAAAGAAAAATTTTCGGTATAAAATTTTTTCTATAGAAAAATTTTCGGTATAAAATTTTTTCTATAGAAAAATTTTCAGTATAAAATTTTTTCTAAAGAAAAATTTTCGGTATAAAATTTTTTCTATAGAAAAATTTTCGGTATAAAATTTTTTCTGTAGAAAAATTTTCGGTATAAAATTTTTTCTATAGAAAAATTTTCGGTATAAAATTTTTGTGTAGAAAAATTTTCGGTATAAAATTTTTCTGTAGAAAAATTTTCGGTATGAAATTTTTCTGTAGAAAAATTTTGGGTATGAAATTTGTCTGTAGAAAATGTATTTTGAAAAAGCGGATTGGAATTGATTTTTTTTTAAAAGTCCCCTTAATATATTTTTTACTTAAAATAACCACTTTATATTTTTCCTCATTTTTAAGTTCTGTTAAACGTTATAGTTAATGACTTATTAAGTGCTACTTACACTTAATAAGTATAATAAAATTCCTCTTAAAAAAGTGTTGAATAATAAATTTGTACTTTATAATGGTCATTAACACACCTTTTACCACCTTTTATGAGCTGATAATGTCATTTTATTTAAATTAGTGTGTTTATTTAAAATACACGCTAGATATCCTATCTCAACAGTAAAGAATATCAGGAATAATATTGGGGCCTTTAAAATACCCTTAAATACCAATAGATAAAAGGGTATTATATGTATGTGTCTCAATCAGTTGAAATTTAGACATGTCCGTTATGGTGGAGCGAAAAACAACTTTTATTAAAACTCGATACGCCTGGGTTAAAAATCGATGATCTACGTCCTAAGAAGCGCAGAAAAAAATTTTATCTTCCTAGGTCAATGTCCTGAGGTGGCGCACAGGGCATTTATTTCGAGGACCCTTTTGTATGTGGAAAAATTCGATTTTTTTCGGTTTTTGGTAAATTTCAACCAAAAATGAAATGTTTTTGGCAAAACTAATAATTGGATATAGAAGACAACTAAATCAGCTTTGATTAAAGTTATAAAAACTAGAAATCCATGCAGTAGTTTTTAAGTTATTTCAATTTGTCCCAGAAAAATCGTGTCCTTTTCAACACGCCTTAGGGTATGCAGCAAAAAAATATTATTATAGTACAGAAATTGCCAAGTAAAACTTTTCTTATCATCTAAAGACTTCTAAGTACTAAATAATTTAAATTTATTAAAATATAATTAAATTTACATAGTTTTTTTTACTGGAAAATAGTATTTTTTTTAAGGACCGTTTCAAAACTCACTTTTTAAGTTTTGGAAAGTTTTGTTAAAAAAATATTCAAAACTTCAAAAACTTTGATCGGCAAGTTAAAATAGACAGACGTGGTAATAAAAATCAATAAAATTCTGTTTGATACCTCATATGGTTTCGCCGTACCTGCGACTTGAAATCGAAAAATTTCGCGAAAAAGTAAATTTTTGGACATTATTAAAGTAGACGCATTGTAAATTTTATTCAAGTTCTCTTTTGATAAAACTAATACTGAATTTTTTTTACATAGTCATTGAGGAATCTCCACTAGAACTTTATTTGATATTGATTGAGCTTAACCCTTTTTTCATCGGGGTCAAAGGTCAAAAATTGGAAATTTAGTGGCCAAAATATGAAATGTTATAAATTTAGTGGCGAATTTCGATCAAAATTAATGAAAATAGTTATTTTTAAGAATAGTTATATCGTTTTATTAAAAATATGTTATTTAACCCTTAACAGACATGGGGACTAAAATGACCCAAATTTTTTTTTCGAAAATTTAAATGTTTAAATATTAAATCTGTTGTCATCACTTAAGCCGTAAAACAATTTTGTTTGTTTCCCTTCATAAATTTTCGAAAAATAATTGGGTAATTTTAGTCCCCATGTCTGATAATCAAAGCTGATTTAGTTGTTTTCTATATCCAATTATTAATTTTGCCAAAAACGTATAATTTTTTTGTTTTGGTTAAAATTTATCAAAAACTCAAAAAAAAAAGTCCCATTTTTCCCCATACAAATGGGTCCTAGAAATAAATGTCCTGTGCGCCACTTCAGGACATTGACCTAGGAACACAAAATTATTTTTCTGAGCTTCTTAGGACGTAGATCATCGATTTTTAACCCAGGCGTATCGAATTTCAATAAAAGTTGTTTTCCGCTCCACCCTTATGTTCGTCTCTCAGGCATTACGCTATTTATCAAAATCGGTTCAGAAATATCCAAGGTATTGTTATCATATTTTGTTATAAATGGCGATACTTATCAGTGCCAAAATCAAAATCGGTTCAGAAATATCCAAGGTATTGTTATCATATTTTGTTATAAACGGCGATAGTAATCAGTGGCCAAAATCCCGGAAATCATTACCATATCACAGCAAAAGACATTATTTTATTTCGTAAAAACTAGTTCTACATAGCCCATGAGAAATTAGAATTGTTTTCTCGTTTATATTTTCGAATGGGATTGAGAGGCCTCAAAACATTTTATTTTCCCGTTAGAAAGTAAAATAACTTAAATAAAATTTAGTTTATTTGTAAATTTCGTAAGTTAATTTCCAATTATTATTATTAAACATTTAACATCCAATCTAACAAGTTGTTGTAGGGTATCATAATACAATCCGATAGAAAAATATGTGCAATATTATCTTAAAATGGACAAGAGCTTTATGGATTATGGTAATTATGGAAGTGAAAAAATACATGAAAAAATTATATCGGCAAATGTACAGGGTTATTCATTTTGCGGTTTCAAAGGTGAACGTATATATTTTTTTTCATGATCTTTATACCCACCATCAAAAAGAATGAGGGGTATATTGAGATTGTCTTTCCATTTGTAATTTCCTTAATATTGAATCAAAAACGATATATATTCTGAATCCTAATGAAATTCTAAGACGATAGAGATTGATGTCCGTCTGTCTGTCTGTTGAAATCACGATAACGCCTAAACTAAAAGAGCTAGCTCAATGACACTTTGTAAAAACATTTTGGTATTGAAATTGGGCAAAATCGGTTAACATATGACCATAGCTCCCGTATAACCTCGCCTACGCTAATCGCTTATTTGCTAATAAATAACAAACTATAATAGATATGATGATAAAATTGTGTATATAGAAGCGTAACCCCTAGGCAGCATATAAAATTTCATCAAAATAGGTTCACATTTAGTCATAGCTCCCATACAAAAAATTTACGGAAACAGCCAAAATTTCACCTAAAATACACTTAAATGAAAAGTAAATCTAAAACTATAACAGAAATATAATTTAGCAAGAGGAAGTCTTATATCAATACCAACCAGTGTGCAAAATTTTGTCACAATCGGTCACCATTTGACCATAGCTCCCATATAAAAAACTTACGGAAACACAAAAATACAAAAAGAAAAGGGGGTTTATGTCCGTCTTTCCGTCAGAGAAAAGCGCGATAGTTCCTTAACTACAAGAGCTAGGGAGACAAAATTTAGCAAAAGTATTTTCAATATGTTGTAGAAATTGTGTGCTGAAAATGGGTAAAATTGGTTCACACTTAGTTAGAGCTGCCATATAACCCTGCCCTGGGAATCACATTTATGCTGATAAATGGAATAAAATTGTAAAATCTATGACTACTAAATTTAAAACAGAGAAGTGTTATGCAACTTTCAGTCAGTATATCAAATTTTATAGGAATCGGTCCATTTTTGACCATAGCTTTCATATAAAAACCGCTCCCGGTAACCACTAAAATGCCACAAACGTCAATTAAAAGCTATTAAATTATAAACTATGTCAGCTATGGCCACTAAATTTTGCGCAAATAAACTTTATAGTACCTGGTAGACCGAGCCTTGCTCTGAGCTTTATGATAAGCATTTTGAGGAAAATTTTAAAGTTTTTATATATTTTATATTATAAAGTGCTAAAATAAATTTAGAAGAAAGACATTGTAGAAATATTCAGTTAATTTTGAATTATTTGATTTATTTTGTCCGACCAACACATAGTTTGCATAGTTTACAGTTTAACTCATTTTGAATAATTTTGGAAATTATTCATATCAACAGAAACCTCTGTCGACTCATGCGCAACAACTTTGCTAAATATTATAGTCTGATCAAATGCACAGTTTACGATTTAATTCATTTTGAGTAGTTTTCTGTGGCGCCACCTGTATGACTTTGCTTATTCCAATTCATAAAACTTCTTCGGCTTATCCGTAACAACTTTGCTGAAGATTATAGCATGATTAAATGTACAGCATACGATTAAATTGACTTTGAGTAAATTTCAGTAGCGCCACCTGTCGAAATTTCTTCATACCAACTAAGAAACCTTCGTCGGCTCATGTGCAACAACTTTGCTAAAGATTGTAGCAAGATTAAATGTACAGATTACGATTAAATTGACTTTGAGTAAGTTTCTGTAGCGCCACCTGTCGGAAATTATTCATACCAACTAAAAAGCCTTCGTCGGCTCATGCGCTACAACTTTGCTAAAGATCATAGCATGATCAAATGTACAGTTTACGATTTAATTAATTTTTAGTAATTTTCAGTGGCGCCATCTGTCGGAAATTAGTCTTATCAACTTTAAAACCTTCGCCGGCTTATCCGCAACATCTTCGCTAAAGAGCATAACACAATCAAATTCACAGTTTACTATTCTATAAAGAACATACATACAGACAAACATTCATTTGTTTAAAATAATACTAATTTTTCCCCCTTTTTATTTCCTAATTTCTAAAAGTTACATATGTATATTTGGTACTTTTTTGGTGCCAATTGAATTCGGTACATTTTTTTTAAACGCATTTAACATAATGTATAATGTTCCTATTCATATTACATTGGAGATGTTAAGTTATCATTTTATCCCTTTTTTACCCATTTTGGCTCCAAAATCAAAAAAGTACCAAATACGTGTTTCATGTTTTTTTTACATCTATTGATTGCAGTACCAAGTTTCTTTCTATATTCTTTAGTTTAAAATATAAGAGTGGGTTAAAAAGGTGCCAAAAAAACTATTTTCACCCTGTCCGCTTATTTGCAAAGCTGTTTAAAACGTAATTTTAATTTTGTTTCTATACCTATTACTTTAGGAGACATAGCGTTTTCGATTATTTCCCCTTTTTACCCGTTTTTACCCTCTTAGAAATAAAAGTTCCAAAAGTCCCTTCTTCTTCGACCTATACATCAAAAAAGATACCCACTGTCCAAATTTTATCAAAATCGTTAGAGCCGTTTTCGAGATAGCCATTCTATATATATATATATATATATATATATATATATATATATATATATATATATACAATTATTGCTCGTTTAAGAATATAAGATTAATACCAGCCGGTATATAAAATTGTGTAACAATCGGTCAACATTTGGCTATAGTTCTTATATATTGTTACGTTTTTCCTTTAAAAACGTGGATGGAATTCTTTTTGCAAACAACCGTAATCAAATTAATTAAAACACTTTAGGTAGTTTTTCAAAGTAAACGTTTTATTAATTTTAGAATCACTTAAACACACTTTCACAAAAACTGTAAACAAACTTCACAAAACTGCTTTACAAATATTCTTAGTCACACTGATTCTCTTATACGCGTTTGAAATAAAACTGTTCCCACAATACTCGTCCATCGGCCTTATATAAAATTTTACACACTGGCTGGTATTTAGATAAATCTTATTCTTGCAAAATTTAGTAGCCATAGCTGTCATAGATTCTAATTTAATAGCCTTTAACAGGCCTTTGCTACATTTTTTTGGTTTCCGGCAGTGTTTTTTATATGAAAGCTATAGTCAAATATGAACCGATTCCTATAAAATTTGATATACTGACCAATAGTTGCTTAAGCTCTAACTAAATGTGAACCGATTTCGCCCACTTTCAGTACACAACTTCTGTTACGTATCAAAAATACTATTGTACAATTTTGTTTCTCTAGCTCTTGTAGTTAAGGAGCTATCGCGATTTTATCTGACGGACATAAATCGTCTTTTCTTTTTGTAATTTTGTGTTTCCGTAACTTTTTATATGGGAGCTATGGCCAAATGGTGACCGATTATAACAAAATTTTGCACACTAGGTCACCTTCAAGAAAACACTAGCGCTATTACTGTTGAATCTCGGGCAGCTGGGCTGGAAATCAATATCTCCAAGACAAAGATTATGCCTGGAGGCTATGGCGCAAACCCGTCGCCACACATCAATGTGGATAACGAGGTTATTGGATGTGTAGGTACCTTTAATTATCTTGGTAGTTTGGTATCTACAAAAGGTGGCGCCGACGAGGATATTGAATCGCGTATAAATAAGGCAAAATCAGCATTCGGCATTCTACGAGCTATTTGAAAATCTCGTCAAATATCAACAACAACTAAGTTACGAATATATAACTCGAATGTCAAGTCCATCTTGTATTACGGCTGCATAACTTGGAAGCGCACAAATGCCATCGATAAGCGCCTACAAACCTTTGCAAACAAATGCTTGCGGCAAATCCTTAATATATGGTGGCCAAATCTTATAAGAAATGAAGATCTACTAAACGCTACAAACCAAATCCCTTCTTCTATAGAGGTATGTCAACGGAAATGGCGGTGGATAGGCCACACACTTCGAAGGCCAAATAAAAACATTGCTCGACAAGCGCTTCGTTGGAATCCACAAGGAAGCGGACGATGTGTTGTTACACCTGCTAGCACTTGGAGAAGGTCAATTGATGCGGAGTTACAAGCAGAAAACTATTCATGGAATGATGTATGCCTAACATCTCGCAATAGAGTCCGATATAAAAGGATGGTTGAGGCCCTACGCTCCACTGGGAGTCAAGGATAACACAAGAAGATGCTGCTTTTGTTTAGGCATTATCGTGCTTTCAACAGACAGACGGACATAATAGAAAATTATGGAAATGATTTATAAGCAGTGAACTATGCACAATGGACGGATAAATTAAAAATTCTGACAATATTTACTCGATTTCAATCATTTTTATCTTGTTGTAGTCTTGTGATAAAGTCTACTGTGATCTGCTGTGATTGCACTTAAATATTATTTTTATAAAAAGTTTTTTGTTTGACAGTAAACAACGCAATTTCATATTCTGAGAAAGGAAAACATTCATATTTTCTTAACATTTTGAATTTTAATCAAGTTCATTATTTGGTGTAAAGAGCAAAAGTGTAAAAATAAATAAATGTAAAATTAAAAGAAAACAGAAGAACTTATTTGTAAAAACCAATTTATTACATAACAAAAAGGAAGTGCTAAAAATGCAATATTTCTTATTATTCGACATCAAGTAAAAAAACAAAATAAAAAAGAAATCCTTAATATTATTTGAAACAAGAAAGAGTGTTATATTCGGCTGTGCCGAATCTTATATACCCACCATCAAGTTGTGTTAAATTTAGAAACATATCTCATATATCTACGAGGCTGCAGCAAATTCAAAACGTGGACCAAATTGGAAAAAAGTTGTTACGCTAGTTGGTATTGTTGGTAAAATATTTGGAATAACTTCGGTTGCAGTAGCTTTAAAGTTCAACATTCAAAAGTGTGTAAGTGGTTTCCCTAGTATTTATTTAATTTGAAAAAAATTCGTTATCGTAACCGGGTATGGTTTTACATTAATAAGTTGTTAAATACTTTTCGTTTAGCTTAATATTAAGTTAAGATAAAGAAGTTGATAGTAATACGACAGGTCCATATATTTTGTTAGGAGTTCCTAATGCATCTACCATATACATAATCTTAATATTCTGCTTGTACTTCCGAATCATTTTGATTGTAGATATAAACAAGTAAGAGTGGTATATTCGGCTTTGCCGAATCTTGGATACCCTTCACCAATGGTGTTCCAAAAGTACTTAATGTAATTCGTAGCAATATTTGGTTATACTAGTATTATATGCAAAGAGTCTTCAAAGTTAAGAGTCGGAAAACGAAAACCTTTTCGGTGGCGTCCTCATCTAGAATAGTTATGCACCCAAAGGTTAGGTTGGGCAGGTGGCTGATGTCTAGGGAAGCTTCACTTGGGTTCTAAAGTGGTCCCTTTGTGAAAGATAATGATTACTAGACTACAAGTAGAGAATGCATATTTAAGCCAGCCAGTAGCTTCGAAATAAAATAGACACATATTTTACGAACATTTAATAAAGTTCGATAGACCAGATAAACCATGCAGAAAAGATGCTTCAAAATGTAGATGCCCTTAGATTTGCAATAGCACATCGATTTGATGAAGTTTAAGTATTCTGACATGCAACCCAAAAACGCTGTGCCCAGTGAGGGTTGTGCACTTTAATTCGTACGAATTATCCAACTAGTAAAAGTTCTTGATTAGTTATGTAAAACTCTGAAGTTAGCGGACTGATTTAGGTCAAAGCTTTAACAATGATTGTCAATGTATACAAGCCTTCAAATTATAGGGTATACACTCTTAGTTTTAGATACATACGTGAAATATATAGCTTTTGAATGGATGGTTATCAGCTTTGTCGGAAAAGTTTACTTATTAATTTGAAGTTAGTTAATTAATTAAAATGAACACTTCATCAATAATATTTGGGATGTTTAGTTCTTTCGATCTGTCCGATGGATGTTTGGAAAGTTTTGCTCTAGTTCTTTGTGCAATTTTATTATGATTTAATTTATCAGCATTAAATCGATTCCCGGTCTGGTTTATGTGGGAGATTTCACTAAATGTGAATAGAGCTCGCCCATTTTCAATATCGAACTTTTCAAGAGATCAGAAATACTTTTGTCAAATGTTGTACCTCTAGAAAGTTTATTTTAGGCGCTATTGTCCTGAATATCAATATTGTACAACGTCTTTATACTAAATGTCATCATCGTATCTATTATAATTTGTCACTTATTAGCTACTAAGAGATTGCCTTAGGCGAAGTTATACGGAATCAATTATCAAACGTGAACGGATTTCTCCCAATTGCAATTAAAAAATTTAAATTTTTGTTGATATGTGAGATACTTACATACATATGTAGGTTTTGAATGGATATCATGTAATCAGCTGCATTTTTGTACTTCCTAGGAAGATTACCTATAATTTGATATATAATACATTCTCAAATGTTATCATAATGTTCAAAAGTCAGACACAAAATTAAGATAAATGCAGTGTGCCTGTCTGCTAAATAAAACCAGATTTGTGGAGCTCCTGAATTGTCCCACCCTGAATTTCATTTCATTGTCGTTCAAAACACCATCGCTTAAACGCTAAATTATATCTACCACAAATTACAGAATGCATCAGGATTTAGATAATCCCCTGCGAAGGACACTATTAAACTTCATCAAAATAAACATCTGAGATATCGACAAAACAGGAGCTCCAAAAACTTGACTACAACAGAAAAAAGGACAGACAGGTAGACGGACGGACATGTAGACGGACGGACAAACAAACAGACGGACGGACGGGCAAACAAACAGACGGACGGACAGACGGACGGAGGTCGCGAAATCGATTCTTGTGCCGATTCAGAGTTGATCGGTACAATTTGAATGGTATTCATAATCAGATTTGTGGAGTATATATATCAGATTTTAGAAAATCCTCCCATAAAGAACGATGTCAAATTTCATCACAATCGGTCCATAAACACCTGAGATATCGCTGAAACAATACTTACAAAATGTAAACAAAATTTCTTAGACACGTACTTTGGGCAATTTGCTGTACATCAAATGTAGTGTTATTGCGATATCTCAATTGTTTATGGACCGCTTTTGATAAAATTTAATAACGTGCTTGGTGGGGGAATTTCCTAAAATCTGATATAAAATGTACGTATGTCCGTGCTAAAGGAGGATGGTTTTTTCCTATTTCTGCATTTCATTTTTTCAACAAACATTCCCTAATGCGTACTTTGGGCAATTTGCGATACATAAAATTTAGTGTTTTGGCAATATCTCAGTTGTTTATGGACCGATTTTGATAAAATTTTACAGAGTGCTTTGGGAAAATATTTCCTACAATCTGATATATAACATATTATCACATGTACACCAGGAGTATCTTTTTTCTCTTGTTATTTAAAAGTGTGTTTCAATCAAAAATTTTAAAATTTTCGTCTAATTTTTGGTATTTTTTCGATATTTTCGGTGTTTATAAACCGATTTTAATGAAATTTAATAGCGTTCATTGCGGGAGAATTTCCTAAAATCTGATATATAATTTATGTAAGTCCATCCTCCAGGGGCTTCAGAAACTTGATTTCAACAGACAGACAGACAGACGGACGGACAGACAGACAGACAGACAGACAGACGGACATCGCTTAATCGATTCTCCTCCCGATTCTGAGTCGATCGGTATAATTTTTATGGGGTCTACGATCACTAATAAAAAAATTACAAACGGAATCACAAACTTATAATACCCTTTCACCTATTGGTGAAGGGTATAAAAAGGGGATGTAATATAAATATATAAGAATTATAGCCAAATGTTGACCGATTGTAACAAAATTTCACACACTGGCTGGTATTTATACAGGGCTTATTCTTGCAAAATTTAGTGGCAATAGCTGTCACAGCTTCTAATTTAATAGCTTTTAACTGGTCCTTGCTAAACATTTTTTGGTTTCCGGGAGTGTTTTTTATATGAAAGCTATAGTCAAATATGGAGCAATTCCTATAAAATTTGATATACTGACCAATAGTTGCATAAAACTTTGCTATACTAAATTTAGTCGTCATAGCTATCACAATTGTACTCAATTTATCAGCATTTATGTGTTTCCCGGGGCGGGGTTATATGGGAGCTCTAACTAAATGTGAACCGATTTCGCCCATTTTCAGTACACAACTTTTGTTACATACTTTTGTAAAATTTTGTCTCTCTAGCTTTTGTAGTTAAGGAGCTGTCGCGCTTTTATCTGACGGACAGACGGACATAAATCTCCTTTTCTTTTTGTATTTTTGGGTTTCTGTAAGTTTTTTATATGGGAGCTATGGTCAAATGGTGACCGATTGTAACAAAATTTTGCACACTGACTGGCATTCACATAAGACTTCCTTTTGCAAAATTTTGTTGCTGTAGCCCTTTCAGTTAAGGCGCTATCGCGCTTTTATCTAACGGACAGACGGACATAAACCCCCTTTTCTTTTTGTATTTTTGTGTTTCCGTAAGTTCTTTATATGGGAGCTATGGTCAAATGGTGACCGATTGTGACAAAATTTTGCACACTGGCTGGTATTCACATAAGACTTATTTGTGCTAAATTTGGTGGCGAAAGCTATTACATTTTAGCATTTATTGGCATTTAAGTGAATTTCAGGTGGAATTTTGGCTGTTTCCGTATGTTTTTTATATGGGAGCTATGGTTAAATGTGAACCGATTTCGATGAAATTTTATATGCTGCCTAGTGCTTATGGAAAACTTCTAGATACCAAATTTTGTCATCATAGCTATTATAATTTGTCAGTTATTAGCAAATAAGCGACTAGTCTTGACGAGGTTATACGGGAGCTATGGTCAAATGTTAACCGATTTTGCCCAATTTCAATAGCAAAATTTTCTCATAAATGAAGAATGTTTTTGCTAAGTTTCAGTGAGCTAGCTCCTTTCGTTTAGGCTTTATCGTGATTTCAACAGACAGACAGACAGACAGACAGACAGACAGACAGACGGACAGACAGACGGACAGACAGACGGACATCGCTCAATCGTCTTAGAATTTCATAAGGATTCAGAATATATATCGTTTTTGATTTTTGAGCCAATATTAAGGAAATTACAAACGGAATGACAATCTCAATATACCCCCCATTCTTTTTGATGGTGGGTATAATAAACAATAGGACTGCCAAAAGAAAGTTTATATTAAATATAAAATACTTTACTTATTAAAGCACTTCATTGGTAACAGATATGATATGAATTTTTCAACAATTTCGATATATAGAAAGAATTTTTAAAATCATTAAAAAATCATAAAATCTTTTTCTGTAAATTTCCGCAAAATTTAAACTTAAATTTATAAATAATGACTGACATTTAAATAAACTCCATCGATATTTATTTTGTTTATGACTCTGATATCAATTTCCTGGCGTAGTAAAAACTCTATTTTAAGCATTTGAGTGCATGTATGTATGTGTAAAAGGGAGTGTAATATACATACATACATGACATACATACATGTGTATGTATTACATACACATGTATGTGTGTCTGACTATGTGTACGATTTTTATACCCACCATCAAAAAGAATGGGGGGTATATTGAGATTGTCATTCCGTTTGTAATTTCCTTAATATTGGCTCAAAAATCAAAAACGATATATATTCTGAATCCTTATGAAATTCTAAGACGATTGAGCGATGTCCGTCTGTCTGTCCGTCCGTCTGTCTGTCTGTCTGTCTGTTGAAATCACGATAACGCCTAAACGAAAGGAACTAGCTCACTGAAACTTAGCAAAAACATTCTTCATTTATGAGAAAATTTTGGTATTGAAATTGGGCAAAATCGGTTAACATTTGACCATAGCTCCCGTATAACCTCGTCTACGCCAGTCGCTTATTTGCTAATAAATGACAAATTATAACAGCTATGATGACAAAATTTGGTATCTAGAAGTTTTACATAAGCACTAGGCAGCATATAAAATTTCATTGAAATCGGTTCACATTTAACCATAGCTCCCATATAAAAAACATACGGAAACAGCCTAAATTCCACCTGAAATTCACTTAAATGCCAATAAATGCTAAAATGTAATAGCTTTGGTCACCAAATTTAGCACAAATAAGTCTTATGTAAATACCAGCCAGTGTGCAAAATTTCATTGAAATCGGTCACCATTTGACCATAGCTCCCATATAAAAAACTTACGGAAACACAAAAATACAAAAAGAAAAGGGGGTTAATGTCCGTCTGTCCGCTAGATAAAAGCGCGATAGCGCCTTAACTGAAAGGGCTACAGCAACAAAATTTTACAAAAGGAAGTCTTATGTGAATGCCAGCCGGTGTGCAAAATTTTGTTAGAATCGGTCACCGTTTGACCATAGCTCCCATATAAAAAACTTACAGAAACACAAAAATCAAAAATCGCTACAGCTCGTTAACTACAAAAGCTAGAGCGACAAAATTTTACAAAAGTATTTCTGATATGTAACAAAAGTTGTGTACTGAAAATGGGCGAAATCGGTTCACATTTAGTTAGAGCTCCCATATAACCCCGCCCCGGGAAACACATGAATGCTGATAAATTGAGTACAATTGTAATAGCTATGACGACTAAATTTAGAATAGAGAACTTTTATGCAACTATTAGTCAGTATATTAAATTTTATAGGAATCGGTCCATATTTGACTATAGCTTTCATATAAAAAACACTCCCGGAAACCAAAAAATATTTAGCAAGGACCAGTTAAAAGCTATTAAATTATAAACTATGACAGCTATTACCACTAAATTTTGCAAAAATAAGCTTTATATAAATACCAGCCAGTGTGCGAAATTTTGTTGCAATCGGTCAACATTTGGCTATAATTTTTATATATATATTACATTCCCTTTTTTTATATCTACAATCAAAAAGATTCTGAGGTACAAGCAGCATATTAAGATTTGTATATGGTAGATGCATTAGGACCTCCTAACAAAATATATGGACCACTCGTATTACTATCAACTACTTTATCCTAACTAAATATTAAGCTAAAGGAAAAGTATTTAACAACTTATTAATGTAAAACCATACCCGGTTACGATAGTGAATTCTGTTCAAAGTAAATTAATACTAGGGAAACCACTTACATACTTTTGAATGTTGAACTATAAAGCTACTGCAACCGAAGTAATTCCAAATATTTTACTAACAATACCAACTAGCGTAACAACTTTTTTCCAATTTGGTCCACGTTTTGAACTTTCTGCACCCTCGTAGATATATGAGATATGTTTCTAAATTTAACACAACTTGATGGTGGGTATATAAGATTCGGCACAGCCGAATATAACACTCTTACTTGTTTGTATTCAATTGCTTTTTCAGTACATCCATCATCGATGTATTTCAACCAATGTTTTTATACCCTTCACCAATTGGTAATAGGTATGATAGATTTGTCATTCAGTTTGAAATTTTTCATTGCAGTCTATATATCAGGGATGGAAAATGGCTTTCATGATTTTGTACGAAATATAAAAACAAATTGTATCTTTTAGACCACGATCATTTTTTATACGGAATATATTGTCACGAATTTTTAAATTATCCGCCCCATTGTGCAAAGTTCACTACTTTTAATTCTTCCTCTAGTTTAATAGAATGTTTTTGTTTCTGTTGATGTTATTGTTATTCTGTTTATGTCTATAAACAGAGCAACATTTTTCTCTTATTTGCTGTAAAGAGTACATTTACATTCTCTCTCTCTGTGACTGTTAACTTCAGATAATCTATTTGTACAACGTATGTGTGAGCGTGTTCTTGATCATGTGAGAATGTATCGGAACCAGTGTTGCCACCAACCAAATGTTAAATTACACATGGATCGTGCCAAAATTACACATGAAATTAGGAATTACACATGATTTTTTTTTTTTTGGCAAAATAACATGTTTTGCATTTAATTAATTTTTTTTTTTGTTAAAAATAAAAAAAATATTATTGGTAGTTTTTGAAATTAATGTTCATCGTTTTTTTATTTTAAAAGCAATAAATGTATACTATTTCAAATCGTTACTTAGCACTTAAAAATAAACAAAATGAAATAAATAACGACTATATTGAAAATCTTCCACTTCTTGTTTAACATTTTTTGTGTAGGTTCAAAAATTGGTCCACCATTAATAAATTTTTGCAAAGTAGGGAACAATCTATCTCCTAGAAATTCTTTAAATCAAAAACTTTTATCCAATAATCTTCTGGCTCCAAAGCCCAAAAGTTTCAAAATCGAAAAGTGCATGTCAAGAGTTTGCAAATCGACATTGAAGAATTAAAATCTTTTTGGTCAACATATGTGTCACCTTCTCCGAGAAAAGGAACCTAGTGCATGAAAATAGAGTTTTGAGAAAAACTCCAAAAAAAAATTTTAATCTTTTTATATCAAGAAATTTAACTCATTTCATCTTATTCTAAACCCTTTTAGGTACCAGAATCCACTGCTAAATCTAAGCCCGTTTTTTGTACACTGGTTCCTTTTCTCGTAAAAGATCACATATAATAATTGAAGTTTGAAAGTTTGGACAAATTTGGGATCAACAATATCCGAAATTGAATAAATAACGTCACTTAAATTAAATATTGTTTTAATTTGACGAATACAAAATTCTCGAAAATCATGAAGTATATTTTTTTCCCGAAATAGAAATTGTGGTCAAAGATTCATGAGTAGCTATACCAATATATCATATTCTTTAATAAACATATATATTTTAATCTGAATGGTTGATTTAACATAAGCACTGGGATTTTAAAACATACATTTGTATGTAGTTAGAATAAAAAGTTTGCATTATATGCATTATTTCGATATCGAATGGGACGCACATAAATTTATTTTTTAAAATGCAAGTTTTGAAAACTGTTAGTACTCAAAAATGACAAAAATTGAAATTACACATGAATTACACATGCAGCCAATTACACATGGGCTACACATGAAAATAAAAATTACACATGATATGTGTAATTACACTTGGAGTGGCAACACTGATCGGAACATGAACTTTCGTAAGCCACATTGTTAGTGTAATCAACGACAGCAGTTCTTTGTTTACGTCTGCAGAAAATGCTAGAAACTCTCTTCTCTACCGATGAACGAATATTGTGGGATCAGTTTTAATTGAGACGCGTATAAGAGAACAATGAGACTAAGAATATTTGTAAAGCAGTTTTGTGAAGTTTGTTTACAGTTTTTGTGGAGTGTGTTTAAGTGATTAACTGTAAAGTTAATAAAAGTATTACTTTGTAAAACAATAAAACCCATATAAAATATTTTTTTCATGACATTTCTTTTTATTATAAAGTTTGAACGTTGACATTATGTGTGAAGCACTACATCATTTAAATGACCACCACGCGAAATTTTGCAAGCATTGATTCTTTTGAGATAATTTTCGACCACTTTTTGACATATATTGGGCGGTATTTCAGCCATAACTTGACGAATGTTGGTTTTTAGGTGCTCAAGAGTTAAAGGCTTATCTGCATAAACACGGTCTTTCGCATAGCCCCACAAAAAGAGTGTCAAATCGTATGATCTGGGTGGCCAATTGATATCGCCATGACGAGAAATTACGCGGCCAGGAAATGTCTCTTGCAATAAAGCCATATTCGCTCGAGTTATGTTGCATGTGGCATCGTCTTTTTGATATCCCTTGTTTTCCAAGTCGTATTCTTCAATAGCAGACAAAAAGTCGGTTATCATATGATCATAACGCTCCGAAATCACGGAATCGAAACATTCGGGTCTTCGGACACACTTTAACTTTTATATATTATTCCCCGCCAACATTAAAATTGGAACAAGGGCACTTCTCTCAGACAATGAGCTGCATCTGATTTTGTTTTAGAAAGTGACCTACATTTTAACTCCGGCTCCGACAAATGCATACGTTAGAGAAGTTTTACATAGCATAGTACCAGTGGCTAGCTGAGTTTTGAGGTGAAACGGAGCTTTTTTGAAAATATATTTTTCTCAAGTGGGTCTGGCCGGGGATCGGACTTAGGTCCTCTGGTAGCTAGGCGGAAGACTAGCCTGCTAAACCACGGTGGTTCACACACTTTCACTTACAGGAGCGATATAATTTCAGCGGAACGAGCGAAACGATGATGCACAGGCCGTACAATATTTGTAACCGCTCCAGTCTCTTCAAATTTCTTCACAATTTGCCAGTTCTCTCCTCTTGAAGCACGATATGTTGCAGAATTACCATTTTTGTAGTATATTTTAAAAATTTTTACGCGTTGTGTGATACTTAATCTATGCATTTTCATCAATGTCAGACTTTCAAATGAAAAGAAAAAAACTGATTTAACAATTTAGTTTTACAGATGTCGAATTCCGGTCCTATACTTTTGAAACCACGAAATGAATAGCCCTTTATTTTAGAATACAAATTGAATAGAAATTTATTTGAATTATAGAATTTTATATATAAGTAAGAAAGTAATATCGGGTGTTTTTTATTGAGGTATAGAACTTTAAGTTGGCATCACTTTTTTAACTGGCGGCCATTTTGTCAGCTGTCAAGTGATTAATATTTAGTTTGGTTTGCCATTTCATCATGAACAGGTTGACAAAAGAACAACGCTTGCAAATCGTGCAAATTTATTTCGAAAATAATGGTTCAGTTCGCGAAGTTTACCGCAAGCTCCGTCCATTTTATGGTCGACATAATCGTCCATCAGAGCAATTAATTCGGTTAACCATGGATCGTTTTCGCACTACGTTTACTCTATGTGATAATACGCATCCGCAGCGACGTCGAACAGTGCGCACCGAAGAAACAATTGCCGCTGTAGAGCAAAGTGTTGAAGAGGACCCGAATGAATGGATTCGCCACCGTGCACAGCAATTGGAGCTTTGTCCATCAACTTTATGGAAGATTTTGCGCAAAGATCTTGGCTTGCGATCTTACAAGATCCAGCTTGTTCAAGAATTAAAGCCACGAGACCATGCAATGCGTCGTGATTTTGGTGTATGGGCCGAAAATGAGATTGATCTCGATGCTGATTTTCATCGCAAAATTTTTTTCAGTGATGAGGCTCATTTTTGGTTGAATGGCTACGTCAGCAAGCAAAATTGCCGCATTTGGAGTGAAGAGAATCCACATGAGACCCTTGAGACGCCATTACATCCACAAAAGCTGACTGTTTGGTGTGCTCTATGGGCGGGTGGAGTCATTGGGCCATACTTCTTCCGAAATAATGCTGGAGGGTCAGTTACCATAAATGGAGACCGGTATAGAGCCATGATAACCGACTATTTTGTTCCCCAATTGGATGGCATGAATGTGGATGAGTTGTGGTTCCAACAAGACGGCGCTACATGCCACACAGCGCACGTCACAATTGATTTATTGAAGGAAACATTCGATGGGCGCATAATTTCGCGGAATGGACCTGTCAATTTGCCACCAAGATCGTGCGATTTGACACCACTGGATTATTTTCTTTGGGGATATGTGAAGTCGCTCGTCTACGCCAACAAACCAGAAACGTTAGGGGACTTGGAAGCCAACATTCGTGGCGTTATTGCCAACATACGGCCCCATATGCTCGAAAAAGTAGTTGAAAATTGGACCTGTAGAATTGGCTTTATTCGAGCCAGCCGCGGCGGCCACATGCCCGAAATCATATTTTAACATTAATGGCATAAAATTATCCTTCCAATAAAGCCAAATTGATGGACATTAAAACGATTTTCTTGTGTTTTATTTCAATTCGAAGTTCTATACCTCTAAAAAAACACCCATTATATTCGGGCTCGACAGATTCTGTGATACCCTAAACTACTATGGTCCGATGAAAGATTGTCAAAATATTTAGAAGATTTTGTAATGCTTAGAAAAATATCTTGCAGTTTGATAGCTAGGGTCAAGTATATACCGTTTGTCACATAAACATCAAGTGAAGATCTAAAATGGGAGGTATGGTCAAATACGAAGCAATTTAGACAAAATATGATACAGTCACTTACAGCGACCGTTTGTATAAAATTTCTTAAATTTTCTGAACACATCTTAATTACAGAGTTCCGGTCCTGTTGTAAGTTCCTGAAATAATCAACCAATTTAACCAAATTTCAATAGAAATCTCTTTCAAATTGCACTTGAACTTAAAATCAACTCAGAGTCAATCGTTATACTATAAGTTAGTCTTACATCCATTTCTATACGTAACAAACATCAGACCAATAGGATAGAAATTTAAAGGTGCTTATGAAAATCAGTTTTCAGTTCCAGTCTTCCAAAATCTTTATAATTAAACAGTGAAAAATTAAGAATTGAAAATTGTATCATGTAGGACGCGATAGTACAATTGTATCATGTTTGCCATCCCTGCTATTAATCCAGTGTTGATGTAATAAATAAATAATACATAACCCTCTTAATTTTTATTAAAATCGGTTCTTAATCACCCAAGATATCGCCAAAAGACCAAAAATCAATATATGTCCCGAAAATTTATATATCATTTTATTTTAAATAAAATTCAAGTATATAGTGGACTTGAGAATAAGTTTCAAACCGACTGCCAAAAATAGGTGATTTTATGAGGGGAAACTGGAGGGAGTTATGACCCTAAAGTCATTAATAAAGTTATCTCGAAGGTCATAATACACAGAATATCTAAGAAACTAATACCTGAACTAAGAGCGGAAGAGGCTGGATTTCGTCTGCAGAAATTTAGTACCATATTCATATGTGACCCCGTCTATGAAAAAGTGGCTTATGACTCAAACACAGAATTTCGAAAAATTAGCTAATTTTTCGAAATTTTGGTTTTGAGTCATAAGCCACCTTCTCCCTTTTCATAGACCGGGTCACATATATTGAATATATATACACACGAATTGGGTAATATTCTTTTGAAAGGGGATAGTAGAGAGGTGAAAAGTAGAAATAAAGTTTTATATTATTCAACACTGTAATTAAAGGGTGTTTTTTTAGAGGTATAGAACTTCGAATTGAAATAAAACACAAGAAAATCGTTTTAATGTCCATCAATTTGGCTTTATTGGAAGGATAATTTTATGCCATTAATGTTTAAATATGATTTCGGGCATGTGGCCGCCGCGGCTGGCTCCAATAAAGCCAATTCTACAGGTCCAATTTTCAACTACTTTTTCGAGCATATGGGGCCGTATGTTGGCAATAACGCCACGAATGTTGGCTTCCAAGTCCCCTAACGTTTCTGGTTTGTTGGCGTAGACGAGCGACTTCACATATCCCTAAAGAAAATAATCCAGTGGTGTCAAATCGCACGATCTTGGTGGCCAATTGACAGGTCCATTCCGCGAAATTATGAGCTCATCGAATGTTTCCTTCAATAAATCAATTGTGACGTGCGCTGTGTGGCATGTAGCGCCGTCTTGTTGGAACCACAACTCATCCACATTCATGCTATAAAATTGGAGAACAAAATAGTCGGTTATCATGACTCTATACCGGTCTCCATTTATGGTAACTGACTCTCCAGCATTATTTCGGAAGAAGTATGGCCCAATGACTCCACCAGCCCATATAGCACACCAAACAGTCAGTTTTTGTGGATGTAATGGCGTCTCAAGGGTCTCATGTGGATTCTTTTCACTCCAATTTTGCTTGTTGACGTAGCCATTCAACCAAAAATGAGCCTCATCACTGAACAAAATTTTGCGATGAAAATCAGCATCGAGATCAATCTGATTTTCGGCTCATACACCAAAATCACGACGCATTGCATGGTCTCGCGGCTTTAATTCTTGCACAAGCTGGATTTTGTAAGGTCGCAAGCCAAGATCTTTGCGCAAAATCTTCCATAAAGTTGATGGACAAAGCTCCAATTGCTGTGCACGGTGGCGAATCGATTCATTCGGGTCCTCTTCAACACTTTGCTCTACAGCGGCAATTGTTTCTTCGGTGCGCACTGTTCGACGTCGCTGCGGATGCGTATTATCACATAGAGTAAACGTAGTGCGAAAACGATCCGTAGTGCGAAAACGATCCTAATCATGAATAGGGTATAAACTATAGAAATCTTAATTTCTAACATCCCGAAATATAGCCAACTAAGAGCCACTTTTTGAGTTCGAGATCGGAGATTAAATTAATATTAACCTCCAAATTTTGTTTTTGAGTGGTCGATTATCTTATTTTGTTCTCTAGTTTAAGCGGTCAATGTTGGTGGTTTAATCTTCAATGAGAACTCTCAAAACACACATGCATAATAAACAGCTGTTAAAAATACGTAAACAAACAGAAATTTATAGGTATTTTTTGGAAGTGCAGATGAAGATTTTATCGACTCCGAAATTTATGAAAATTTAAATAAAACAATTATAAGAAAGTTAAGAACTATTAGAACACGGCCAAATCATTTTTATTTGTATAATAACTATGAAATTTGCGCAATGTCTTCTTCTTCTACAAAAAAAAGTTGTCATTTTGATAACACATTTGACATTTGCAAAAAAAGTTTGCCATTTCTTGTTGATCGATATGGCAACACCATGAAGTTTAAACCACCACCCAAAAAAATCGAATACAAATAATATGCACTTTTAGATTAGTTAATTAGAGAATAAATTTAATTTTGATCTCAAACTCAAAAAGTGGCCCTAAATCATCACATTCCAGAAAGTTCGAGAGGCCTCATTGTGCTGCCAATGACAATGTGTTGGTAAGTAAAAATGATCTATGTCTATATTTTGTTGTAGGTGTAATGCATCAGTCAAACTTAAATGCTGATCAATTTTAATGATGTTTTAATTGCATATGTTTCTTACTTATTTTACTACGTTAGTCATAAATTAAGCTCTGGGCAACTGTTAGTTCTCATTTGAATCGTTAATGTAAATTTAATGTTATTAGAATATTTACATTAATTGCAATTTAAACATAACATTAATGTTAAGTGAGTATTAACAGTACTGTTGACAGAATTTCCTTAACATTAATTACACACTGCGACAAAAAATAATGAAGTAAAAGTTTCTGGGATGTTATACTACTTTTCTGGTAGGTACTGTTGAGTAGAACAACACTCTGGAATTTTGGAATTTTCAAAATACCCCTAAAATCTGGAGTTATGGGTAAAAATCCGTATGCTCTTATCACCATGTAACTAAGACAAATGCCAGTCGATTTTAAGTTTTTTGAAAGCTATTAAAAAAGCTTTTCAATGGTATATAACTTCTTAAAATATACCCTAGATATATATATTTTTTTATAACACCAAATATATTTTTATATAACATCCCAGAAACTTTTACTTCATTTTTTTTTTTGTTGCAGTATATAAACAGTTTGTGTTAATAGCAGTGATAATGTAAGTTTAACAGAAATGTTTATTTAAAACATTCAGATTTGAATAAATAAACAAAGGGACGCAAATGGGATGCAGTTGTTGTCTGGGTTCAATTAATACTCACACCTTCAATTAATGCTCACACCTTCTCGTGGTACATTCTGGAAAGATGTGGCAAACAACCTGGAAAATGACAGCCTTAACGAGGTGACCTTTGGCAACCTCGCTGAAAGATCTGTCCATTAACCTGGTAGGTTTAGGTCGTTTGGTGTCTGGCTGCTGGCTATGTGGGCTAGAGTCCTCCTCCGAGTGTTGCCGTTTAGGCGCGTCCGAGGACGTGGAGGGAGTCTTGACCAGAGAGTCAGCCAGCGTCTTAGTCGCCCATTCCTTGGATGCTTTCTCCTCAGGAGTAAGGGTGTCTTCAGGCTTGTCACCAAGCGACTGAAGTTTCCTTGTAGCGGCACGCCGCTGAAGGAAAGCCCTTCTGGCCGGAGTAGATTGCCTCCTAGAGGGACATGCCGCAGTAGGTGGACCCAAAACTAGGTTAGGGGTCTCCTTGTGCTGAGTAGGAGTCTTTTGGTAGGGACTTCGCGTCTCCACTCTAGGACTGCTAGGGGGAAGTGCAGGAAGGGTACTAGAACCAGAGTTCGTTGTGCCCTTGGTTCCCTTATGCACAGGAGGCATTGGGTTTGAACCCGAAACAGGGGGTTTGGCCGAAGCATCCTTGGAGGTACTCGGTCCAATGAACAGAGCATTCTTGCCAGAGTTTGCAGGTTTTTTGCTGGTTGAGGTTCTATTCGGGATAGAGTTCCTTTCCCCAGCAGATTTATTAGCACTTGTAGCTTGATTAGCTTAGCCAGGTGCATTTACCAAGCAAGTCTCAGTAGCTTTCGAAGCCCCACGGCCTAAGACTGGCACCGCGGGAGATTGATTGTTATATCCGGAGATTATGAAGCCCTCGACCGGACACAGGGGGCGTGATTTTTGGTTGTGTTGATCCATGATCACATGGTTGGGTTTTTTCGCCGTTTATACTTACAGCCAAGTCAATGAAAAACTGCCGCCCCATCGGGGAACAAACGCAGACCACAAGGCCGCCCAATGTGGGAAACAGACGCCCTATGGATTTACATAAAAGTTTGGACAAAAAAAAAAAAAGGATTTGAGATCCAAACGGACAGGACCCCAACTACAGTCCAGTGAAAGCTGCACTGAAGGACTGCTGTAGTAAGGTCCAACAAGATATCATCAGGCCGCCCAATATGGGAAACAGACGCCAGATGATACGGGGGTAGGTAGTTCTTAGTTTAGCACTCCCCCTAAGCCTGTCTGGTATGAGTGCCCCTACCAGAGATAAGAAAATATCTCCACGAGCATAGCCTTATGGTTCATTGTGCGTAAGCCTCTGCATCGCGACAAGATGAGTACCCATCGCAGAGGTTTTAAGACCTACACATGACATGACAGTTTACGGTTAAAACTGAAAAGTTTTCAAAAAAAAAAATAATGTAAATACCTGTCCGTTGAAATCTCTATTTCTTGAGGGCAGTTGTATAGGGGTACCCAAATAATGATGCCAATGTTTCTATGCGTAACAAACATCAGAGCAAACCTAATACTATTCCCCTCTCACATATAAAAGTGAAGGGCACCAAAATACCTTATTTCATACGTACAGAGTCTCCATTCATACGTACAGAGTCTCCATGAAACAGAAAAAGTTTATACTAGATATCATCACTACCACCACTATACAGGCACATTTTTTTATGAATGAACTTCATGTCAAAAACATTTTATTGGTATCATTTTCTGCCGGATTTTTTCATCATTTATAATAACTTAAATGTGCAGATGCAGGTACAGCTACCCCCAATCTGCAATACAGAATAAAAAAAGTGAATATGTCGAAACTCGTTCCCCATTAAAGACTTTTGTTTTATCCAAATTTTTATTTTTCACTTGTTTGATATTGAGTTGTACGTGTTATCGTGTTGATGCGTGCGTTCAAAATGGTTTTCCTTAAAAGTTTTTTGTTTTTTTTTTAATTTAAGCCCAACAGTTCCAAAATATGGGAATATCCCCAAAATTATTGAGAGTTTATTCATAATAGAAAATTTGGCGATAATCATATTGTAGTTTTATATTGTTACGTTTTTCCTTTTAAAAACCTTTAAGGAATTCTTTTTGCAAACAACCGAAAACAAAATTAAAACACTTTATGTGGTTTTGCAAAGTTATATTTTTGTTAACTTTAGAGTTAATCACTTTAAACACACTTCACAAAACTGCTTTACATATATTCTTAGTCACACTGTTATCTTATACGCGTTTCAATTAAAACTGTTCCCACAATATTCGTCCATCGGCCTTATATATCGGGTGGTTAAATTTCAAGGGCCGATGTTGATTTTGCATAAAACACAAACTATTTAGGAAATTATTGTAATTTTAATTTTAACATTTTTTGGCTTTTTATCAATAAATTGGTCTGTTACATTAATAAATAAATGTAACAGATTTGGGATCAAATGCAAATACACTTCTTTTTGAATAATATATGAATATTTTTCAAATAAACTTGTTTATTTTAAAACATCTTACCCCCCCTTCTTCACAGCATTCTGCATATAGTAGCCGACGGCTACAGCAAGAATGTGGGAAGTGAAGGTAGATGAAAACTGAAAAATGTTTGTTTTTGTTCAGTCCATAATCTACGCTTTTACTTTTGGTTTATGAACATAATTCTTAATAGTTATGTTTATAAATTTAGTAATATGGGTAAATTGGGGATATTCCTCCTGAAGAGATGGCTTAACCAACCATCGCAACGCCTCGAGGAATTTGGTTTCTCCGCAAACATTTTTTGGCTTTTTATCAATAAATTGGTCTGTTACATTAATAAATAAATGTAACAGATTTGGGATCAAATGTAAATACACTTCTTTTTGAATAATATTTACATCCCGACTATTTTGTTATTTTTTGATTTATTTTATTATGATATACATATTGGTATTACTCAATTATGTATGGAACAAAATATCGGCCAAATGGGCGCCGCGACAACGGCGGCACACCTCCATCCGATGGTCCAAATTTTCGATGACCCTGAGGCATAATGGAGGTTCTATGCCGTTACTGTGCCGAATTATCTTATCCTTTAGCTCTTTAATTGTTGCTGGCTTATCGATATACACCTTTTCTTTCAAATAACCCCAAAGAAAAAAGTCCAACGGTGTCAAATCACATGATCTTGGCGGCCAATTGTCATCGCCATTACGTGAGATAACACGGCCATTGAATTTGTTGCGCAAAAGAGCCATTGTTTCGTTGGCTGTGTGGCAAGTGACACCGTCCTGCATATCGTTCACATCCATATCTTCCAAATCGGGCCATAAAAAGTTCGTTATCATCTCACGATAGCGAACACCATTCACAGTAACTGCCTGACCGGCCTCATTTTGGAAAAAATACGGCCCGATGATGCCGCCAGCCCATAAACCGCACCAAACAGTCCCTCTTTGTGGGTGCATTGGTTTTTCGACAATCACTCTTGGATTCTCATTCGCCCAAATGCTGCAATTCTGTTCATTGACGAATCCACTGAGGTGAAAATGTGCCTCATCACTGAAAATGATTTTCTTCGAAAATTGATCATCCACTGTTGCCATTTCTTGCCACCATTCTGCCCATTCACGACGTTTGAAATGGTCAAGAGGCTTTAGTTCTTGAGCCAATTGCACCTTGTAAGCGTGTAAATGCAAGTTTTTATGCATAATGTTCATCAACGACGAGCGTGGGAGGTGCAATTTTTGGGCACGACGACGAGTTGAGGTGGACGGCTCTTTAGCCACACTATCGCGAACAGCAGCAATATTTTCTGCAGTACGAGCTGTACGAGTATGCACTGGTGTTCTCACATCTTCTACAGACCCGGTTTGCACGAATTTTTCCACGATTTTTACGATTGTACGCCCATTTGGACGATCAAATTGACCAAAAAAATCTCGAAGTGCACGATATGCATTTTGATTTGAACGCCCATTTTCATAATAAGTCTGGATAACTTTAACACATTGTTGGATTGTGTATCTCTCTATGGTTCAAATTGAGTTAGTCTGAAATAGAGAAATGCCAAATAAAATTCGGAAAAAAAAACTTGGAGTTTAGGTGTGGTTCACATTCAACTTCGGCCCTTACAATTTAACCACCCTTTAGTAGAAAAGAAAGTTTCTAGCATTTTCTGCAGACTTAAATAAAGAGCAGCTGTCATTGATTATACTAACAATGTGGCTTACGAAAGTTCATGTATGTTCCAATACATTCTCAAATGATCGAGAATACGCTCACACATACCTTGTACAAATAGATTGTCTGAAGTTAACAGTAACAGAGAGAGAGAGAGAGAGAATGTAGATAAATGAGAAAAAGCTATACTCTTTACAGCAAATAAGAGATAGATGTTGTTATAGACATAAACAAAATAACAACATCAATAGAAACATTCTACAAAACTCGGGGAAAAATTAAAAGTAGTAAACTTTGCACAATGAGGCGGACAACTAAAAAATTCGTAACAATAACAGAAATATCAGAGTTGTTTTGGTAACAGGGATGAAGCGATTCACCGCACTTTACTGAACTTCTATAAATTTGGTTCTGGCAAGCCGTGAACCGCCGCATACCAGAGCATACCAGAGGTCCCAAGTTCGATCCTCGGTCGGACCCACTTGAAAAAAATAAATTTTTTTCAGCTAGCTACTGCTTATTGAGTAATAGGCTATGTAAAACTTCTCTAACTAATGCATTTGCCGTTCGGAGCCGGAGTTAAAACGTAGATCCCTTTCAATGAGTCTAAAAATAGAATCGGATGCAGCTCATTTTCTAAGAGAAGTCCTATGGGAGGTACCCAAAATAATCATCCTAATTGATTTGATTTCTTATAAAATCTATAGGAATCATCCTTATACCAAACGACGTTGCCAGAGCTGACGATCTCCACAAAAATTGTTCGACAACTTTTCAGTAGAAGTAAACGCTATAAAAATGTATCTTAAACTTAAAACTGCAGGGATGTTTTGAGACTTTTTTCTTTTGCTTTACCCTATCAACGATGGAGTTAAGTTTTTGTGTATTTCCATTAATTTCATTTGGGTTGTCCTACCTTTGCTCTTTTATTCTTTTGTGCTGCTGCTATCGGTAAAATATTTTCATTTATTATAAGATTATTTAAATTTTTTAACTTCATTAACAATTTATGATATAAATTTTATATTGTATTAAATGAATGATTTATGAATTGATTCATACCTTTGGAAAGTAATTTGAATTTATCTTTCAAATTTATTTATTAAATATTTATCTAAAGGAGTAAAAAAAATTGTGTACCAAAAGATTGTGGGTATTTTGCTAATTTTTTATTGGAATGATTCAACAATTTAAAAAAAAATGTGAATGAAATTCACAAATTGTTTATTATTTTTGTTTAAACATCACCATCATTGGTGGTAACCCATAACGAGACTGAATAACGTTGATTTAATCCGGACCTAATATCTCAAAAACTATAGACTATGTATGTATTTATATAGAAGGGCTATCTTAAAACGGCTCTAACGATTTTGATAAAATTTGGACTATGGGTAGCTTTCTTGCTTGAAGTTTTGCCGTTAAAACGGTAAAAAGGGTACTTTTTTGAAACTATTTCCGATAGGGGGTAAAAAGGGTGAAAATAGTTTTTTTTGTACTTTTTTAACCCACTCTTATTTTTTAAACCAAAGAATATAGAAAGGAACTTTGTACTGCGGTCAATAGACGTGAAAGAAATATTGAACACGTATTTGGTACTTTTTTGATTTTGGGCCAAAATGGGTAAAAAAAGGGATAACATGATAACTTATCATCTCAAAAGTAATATGAATAAGAATTAAATATGTTAACTGCATTTTAATAAAATCTACCGAATTCAAAGAAGTACCAAATATGCATATGGAACTTTTTGAAAGTAGAGGATAAAAGGGGAAAAAATGAGTAATGTTATAACTTTTAAACAAATGAATATTTGTCTGTATGTATGTTCTTTATAGAATAGTAAACTGTGAATTTGATCATGTTATGCTCTTAAGCGCAGATGTTGCGGATAAGCCGGCAAAGGTTTTTAAGTTGGTAAGACTAATTTCCGTTAGGTGACGCCACTGAAAGTGACTAAAAATTAATTAAATCGTAAACTGTACATTTGATCATGCTATGATCTTTAGAAAAGTTGTAGCGCATGAGCCGGCGAAGGCTTTTTATTTGGTGTGAATAAATTCCGACCGGGGGCGCTATTGAAAATTACTCAAAGTTAATTTAATCGTAAGCTGTACATTTAATCATGCTATAATCTTTTGCAAAGTTGTTGCGGATAAGCCGACGAAGGTTTATTTATGGGAATGATCAAAGTCCGATAGGTGGCGCCACTGAAAATTACTCAAAATTAATTAAATCGTAAACTGTGCATTTGATCATGTTACAAACATAAGCAAAGTTGTTACGCATAAGCAGACGAAGGTTTCTTAGTTGGTATGAACAACTTCAGGTGGCGCCACTGAAAACTACTCAATGTGAATTTAATCGTAAACTGTACATTTGATCAGGCTATAATCTTTAGCAAAATTGTTGCGCATGAGTCGACGGAGGTTTCTGTTGGTATGACCAAATTTCCAAAATTTTTCAAAATGAGTTAAACTGTGACTATGTGTTGATCGGACAATGTAAATAAAATAATTCAAAATTAACTGAATTTTTGTACAATGTATTTCCTCTAAATTTATTTTTTATTACGTTATAAAATAAAATATATACAAATTTTAAAATTTGCCTCAAAATGCTTATCATAAAGCTCCGAGCAAGGCTAGGTCAACCAGGTACTATAAAACTATACGCGATTCTGGAACAATATTTTGTGCAAGGTAAATACTAGGGAAACAACTGAGATATTTTTAAATGTTGAACTGTAAACCTACTGAGACCGAATGTAGTCCAAATATTTTACTAACAATACCACATTTGGTCAACATTTTCAATTAGATACACTCTCGTACAACTTGATAGGGGGTATATAAGATTCGGCACAGCCGAATATAACACTCTTACTTGTTATATCTAAGATTAAGATTGCTCCTACGAAATTAGATAGCTATCAATCAATGTCCAGACTATATATATGGTAGATGCTTTAGGAGCTTCTTACAAAATATATGGACCTGTCGTATCACTATCAACATGTTCAACATATTAACCAGCTAATTAATTAATGCTAAACTATCCCCGGTTATGAGACTAAATTTTGTACAAAGTAAATACTAGGAAAACCACTTAGATACTTTTAAATGTTGAACTATAAAGCTGCTGCAACAGAATTTAGTCCAAATATTTTACCAACAATACCAACTAGCGTAACAATTATTTTCGAATTTGGTCCACATTTTAAATTAGCTACACCCTCGTAGATATGTGAGTTATGTTTCTAAATTTAACACAACTTGATGGTGGGTATATAAGATTCGGCACAGCCGAATATAACACTCTTACTTGTTTGTATTCAATTGCTTTTTCAGTACATCCATCATCGATGTATTTCAACCAATGTTTTTATACCCTTCACCAATTGGTAATAGGTATGATAGATTTGTCATTCAGTTTGAAATTTTTCATTGCAGTCTATATATCAGGGATGGAAAATGGCTTTCATGATTTTGTACGAAATATAAAAACAAATTGTATCTTTTAGACCACGATCATTTTTTATACGGAATATATTGTCATGAATTTTTAAATTATCCGCCCCATTGTGCAAAGTTCACTACTTTTATTCTTCCTCTAGTTTAATATAATGTTTTTGTTTCTGTTGATGTTATTGTTATTCGGTTTATGTCTATAAACAGAGCAACATTTTTCTCTTATTTGCTGTAAAGAGTACATTTACATTCTCTCTCTCTGTTACTGTTAACTTCAGATAATCTATTTGTACAACGTATGTGTGAGCGTGTTCTTGATCATGTGAGAATGTATCGGAACCAGTGTTGCCACCAACCAAATGTTAAATTACACATGGATCGTGCCAAAATTACACATGAAATTAGGAATTACACATGATTTTTTTTGGCAAAATAACATGTTTTGCATTTAATTAATTTTTTTTTTTTTGTTAAAAATAAAAAAAATATTATTAGTAGTTTTTGAAATTAATGTTAATGTTAATATTAAAAATATTTGATTTTTGCCCATATATATTTGAACTCAGGTTTGTATCGCACAGAATAATTTCATTTACATATATTTGCTTCCATATTTGTGAATACCTTACGTACTCGACTTTGAGTCTCGGTTTCAATGATTTTGCCAAACTTTGGTTATATTTCTATGAATGAAAATAAAATTTTATATCAGTACGTGTTCATGTCTTTTAAGCTTTTATTAGCGTCTGTTTTTATTTTCGGAGAAATTCCTAGCGGGAAATGACAACAGTTTTCAGGCTAACTACTTAATAATCATGTTTTTTGAGACTACAAACCTATCGGTTAAATTCTAAATGCCACTTCACTTGGTCTAATAATTTCACTTTTTTTTAAGCTCATATTACGAATATAGTACTTTGGTCTGGTATTTACCAATGATAGGCCTGTTATTCAAAAATGTTTCACCCTTAACAGATATCACGATACGATTTGGTGAGCCATCACCAGAGTCATTACTATATGCCACCAGCAAGGCCAATCAGAAGATGCTTAAGGGAATGCCTTGATATGTTCCCGCTGGGAATATTTGTGTTGTTTTAAAAATCCTTAAAATAAATATGATAATACAATATTATTCTACAAAATGAAAAAAACAACAAGTAAGAAAGCGCTATAGTCGGTCAAGCCGACCATACGATACCCTTCACCACTAAGGTCAAAGGTGTTATTTTTCGTGTGTAAAGACAAATATTTGCTAAATTTTGCCATCATACAAACATTTCCTCAAAACTTATATATTGTTACGCGCCGGTTTTATGTTTACAAATAATAAAAATTCTGATAGATATGTTTTAGAGGTAAATGAAGGTTTCAGCGGCATGATAGCTTGAGTCCGGCTAGAATATTAGTGGCAGTGGTTCTTAACCCATTTCCCTATGCGCTGTAACATATAACCCACTCCTCATGCCAAATATAACTACCAAAGAGTGGGCCAAAAATAGTTGAATTAGAAAGTATCTAGATATATTTCAATAAAAACCATGGCAAGGTATGCGCCATGTAGGGTACACTCATTCCCACCCTTGTCTTCACACCGTGACAACCAATATACCCTGAGCTTTTGAAAGTTGTCCCTAAGATTACATGACTTTACCTATTTGTAAGTAAACCTCATTGTTGTTGTTATTCCCCAAAAATTTAACAATTTAAAGATTCATTTTCTTTCTAGTAATTCAAAAAGATAAAAATTTATTGATATGAATGAAATTAATAATAATAATAAGAAATAATAATAACAAAATAGGTAAGCTACATATTTGAGCAAGACTAACTTTATGACTGATTATAACAAAATATTAATGATATTTAAAAGAGCATTATGGGACAATATAAAATCGGACTGACTTGGACAGAGAGTAATTCAATTATAAAAGTAAATTCAATAATAATATTGTTTTTGTTATTACTTACAAAACTTGAATTTTTATTTGGTTGTGTTCCATTCACTAGTTCCTCTTGGTGGGCCCAGCAACATAGGAAATCCGTGATGTGATGTTTTCTTTTTTCTGATTTTTTTGTTTAAGTTTTGAATATGTTTTTGTAAGTAATGTGTTAATATGTATGTAAAATTTTAAAGATATGTAAAAATTTCAGATACTTTATACACTCGAAAAAAAAGTTAGTGATAATTAATAAGTATAAGGTAGTTTAATTTTTTGTTAAAAAATATTTAGTAAATAATTTTAGATAATTTTTGTATATAAAAAAAAAAAATATTTATGTATATGAGTCGAATGAAATATTTTTATACAATAAATATTAAAATTTTAAGTATTTACGAGTAGTCTCAGAATTAACTTAGCAATTTAAGTAGTTCTTATCGATTACGAAATGTAATAATTAGCAAAATAGTTAATATAAATTAGATTTATAATTGGTAAATAGGAAAATATAGTAGTTTTATACAACAAAATTTAATTGGTTTCGGGTACTAATAATATTTTAAGAAAATGTTCCTGATTAAAGGTAAAAAAAAAAAAACACGTGATTTGATGGCTATGCAATTTGAAGTCCAATGCGACAACTCACAACCAAGGTTATGTTAGGGACGTCACCATATATAACTTCATTAGGATAAAGGAAACGGCCTCAATCTGGAGCCTAGCTCCAGGACAACCAATTTTTTTTTGCCTTAAAGCAAAACCTTTTACATGTGTATGATGCGATCCTGAATAAATTGGTTTTATTTTAATTTTAAAATTTTCACAAGAAATTATATAATACTAATTAATACCTTTTGATTTTTTTTTTACTTCGCTCTATGTTCGGCAATACTGCACAAAATTATAAAAATGTGTTTTAGCACTTAGGTAATGTTTAATATTAATGTTTTAATATTAAGAATTTTTCAAAATTGTAAAAAAAAATTCTCCGTAATTTTTTTTTTTTTGTTTAAACGCTATTGACTGTACACTGATAAATGATCTTGAATTTGTGGATAGACAAGAATTTGGCTAAATATGACCTCTAAAAAGGTGATGATTTTGGGTACAAAATCAATGAATTAAAAAGAAATGTTTAATTATTTATGATACTCAATTGTCTTTCTGTTTGCAAAATAAAGACAAAAAATTTTAACTAGCGGTAACTGGTATCTCTCTGAGCATATTGATATCTTACTACAATTCAGGTACACGAAAACGGTTGTAGATGTGACTGCAAAAGAAATATATCGCATGCGATATCAAAAAAAAAATGCAACCCAATGAACAATACAAATTCTCGACAAAAATCGTTACAAAACTGCTTTATTTTTATATTTATTAATGTAAAAATGAACAGGAAAAAAAAAATTTTTGTGACATAGAAAGAAGGCAAAAGAATAATTTACTATAATTGGAAAATAGAACTGAACTTAGCCAATACGCAGGATACAATAACAATAAGGATTACAATGAAATGCAATTTTTATTATTTGATGATTTAACCCTGTGTGGCACGACCCACAAAAGCCGGGCTAGACTAAGCTTTGATATCTGATGCATGGTATTTGCCAACATATTTACCACTTAGATCTTCTATTTCATATAATGAATTACCTAGTTTTTCGCGTATCCTACATTTTATGTATTTCGGCATGAATTTTTTATTTATTCTTTTAGATAAATCACTAAGGACATAATTTTTTCTAAATACTATTTGTCCTTTAAGAAAAGATATCGGCCTTGTTCTAAGATTATAATTCTTACTAGCTTTCTCGTAAGCCTCATTTAGATTGAGTCTAACTTTGTCTCTAATTCTGTTTATTTTATCTGCCTTATCTAAAATACAAACATCTTCGCCTTTTATACATCCAAGTCTATCCAAAATGGTGTATGTATTTCCATGATGTATCATGTTTTGACCGAAGGTTGCGTAATAGGGAGAGCATTTTATAGAGGAGTGGTAATCACTCCTTAAAACTGAAAGGATCTGTGGGATGTATTCATCCCAATTACTGTGATCTTTATGGCCTGCTAAAAAACTCCTAATCTTTGCTATGATCTCACGATTCGCTCTTTCTGAGGCATTCGATTGCGGTGCGTAAAATCCAGTAGTAATATGCCGTATGTTGTACATTTTCATAAAATCTTTCATCTCTCGAGAGGCGAACTGTTTTGCGTTGTCGCTGTGGATGCATCTAGGTACACCGAACATTGGGAAAATTTCTTGCTGAAAATACAATATAACGTTGGCTGATGTTGCAGATTTAAGGGGTTTTAAAAATAGAAATTTTGTCAAATGATCGAGACATATAAAAATTACAGAATTTTTTGCTTTTGTGTGGGGATAAGGGCCCAAGAAATCACAATATAACCTCTCAAATGCCCTATTAGTGAAAAATTGATTCCCCATTGGGGGTCTGGAAATACTATTATTAGGTTTAATAACCTTACACATATCGCAATTTTTTACATAATTTTTTATATCCTTAGCCATGGTGGGCCAAAAATACTTTTGTCTGACTCTTTCCAAGGTTTTCTGAAATCCACCGTGGCAAGCTGCTATTGAATTATGTGCATATTGAATTGCAGTGTCATGGAGTGTTTTTGGAAGCCAAAGACGCCATAGACTTTCTTCTTGGTCAATCGAACCTGACCTGAACATAACACGTTTAAAGACGAGATTATCTTGGATGCACAAATCTGGCAACGAACCTTTGCTTTCCTCGACAGTTTTTATAATATTTTGATATTCCTCATTTTTAAATTCTGGTGATGCCAAGTCTATTTCAAAATGGCTATCAGTTAAAGCCAATTCGTCAGTATCAAATCTCGACAGGCAATCAGGGACAACGTTTAAAGAGCCCTTTCTATGTTCAATAGAGAAGTCATATCTTTGCAATTTAAGACTCCAGCGAGCCAATCTTCCGCTTAAGTCTTTCTGTGACATGAGCCACCTTAGGGAAGAATGGTCGGTTAAAATGCGGAAAGGTAAACCCTCTATATAAGGCCTGAATTTGTTCACACAAACAACTGCCGCCATACACTCTAGCTCTGTAACTGTGTAGTTCTTCTGAGCTTTGTTCAGTTTTTGGGAAACAAATGATATAGGGTGTTCCTTACCGAGATCGTCGTACTGAAGAAGTACTCCACCAACTCCAACCTTTGATGCGTCACACTGAATTACAAACTCCCTTTTAAAATCTGGCTGTGCCAAAACAGGAGCTGTCGACAAAGCCTTTTTAAGCTTTTCAAAGGCTTTTATTGCCTCAACGGATAAGGCAAATGGCTTTTGTGTTTTTTTAAGGCAGTCAGTTAGGGGAGCTGAAAGATCTGAGAAATTATTAACAAACGATCTGTACCAATTTGTCATTCCAATGAATCTGCGCACTTGTTTCGGCGTTTTGGGTAACGGAAAGTTTTCTATCGAGCTAACCTTATCGGGATCCACCTTTAAGCAGCCGTTCCCAACAATGTAGCCTAAATAACGAATCTCGGTTTGGCAAAATTTACTTTTCTCTACATTTATAGTTAAATTGGCTTTTTTAAGACATAACGCAACTTCTTGTAATAAATTCACATGAGAATCAAAATTGGAACTGCAAACCAATAAGTCGTCTAAGTAGATAAATACATTATCCCTAAGCCTTGATGGAATTACTTTATCCATAAGGCGACTCATGGTTTGGGGACCGTTACATAGTCCGAACGGCATAAACTTGTACTGATACAAGGGCTTACCTGGAACGGCAAATGCCGTTTTCTCTTTAGAGGTTTCAGTAAGCCTTATTTGAAGAAAGGCGTCCTTGAGGTCAATACCGCTGATAAAATATGTATCTTTTAATCTACTAAGTAAACCGTTTATATGGGGTAATGGATAAGAGTCTTTTTTGGTGACTGCATTCAGTTTTCTTGAATCTATACATAAACGTATCTTTCCAGGTTTACGTACCAAGACAGCGGGTGAACACCATGGAGAGTTTGATTCTTCAATTACGCCCATATCAAGAAGTCTCTCAATTTCTTTGAACGCTTCTTCTTGTCGCGGAGGAGATAAAGGATAATGTCTTGATTTAATAGGAACTGCATCTCCTGTATCTATGTTATGTTCCAGCAAGTGTGTGCAACCCAGTCCTAATTTTTCAAATGAAGGAAATTGTAAAATTGTCTTTTCTAAAGTGAGCTTTTGTTCGTTAGAAAGCTTGTGAAATTTTGTAACGGGTTCTGAATCGATTGGTATTGATGAATCTAGATCAAGGGCTGAGACTGATGGAAAAATATCGGGGGCTAAGGCAAAATTTTTCCAAAAATCAATGCCAAGATAAACTTCCTGATTTAAGGATGGCACCAGATAGAACTCTATGTCTTTTAAAACATTTTTAAAAAGAACTGGTAGTATACATGAACCAATAACATTCTGATTGGAGCCATTTGCAGTTTTTAAAGTGGATTTTAAAGGTCTATAAGCGATTTTATTGTTTTCTATAAAAAATAAACAATTTTTTCCTAGAACTGAAACATTTGCCCCTGAGTCTAACAAACCTATTAAAACGTCATTAAAAATTTTAATTTGTGCAAACGGTCGATCATCTGGTCCATGAAGTATAGTTGATTCCAACATTTTACGAACCAACCTACGGTTTTTACAACGTTCCCTACATTTTAGTATCTTCGACGATGGTTTTCTGGATACGATCTGGTATTGATTTTGAAATGATTTTAAAGATATATTTTCCTCAGTGCTATTTGTAGTTGTTGAGCTTGTATTCAGTTTAAACTCGGGGTAGGGGGTATTGGACGAGTGTCCCCGGTAACCATTTCGCCCGATTTCTGGTTTCCCTGCTTAAAGGGACCATGTTTGTTTGGACATTTTAGAGTAAGAACTCCTTTGTGTCCACATTTAAAGCAAAATGGTTTTCGTATTTCATCTGGGCAGTAAATGTACGAATGTCCCAAGGACATGCAGTTCCAGCATTGAATTTGTGAATAATCATACTTATTTCTTTTCTTGGAAAGATGAATTGCTTCTAGCTGTGGATCGCTTTCATCAAAATCGTCGTTTTCGCAAGCTGACCCGTCAAGTTCATTTATGCTGCGAGTTGGTGCTAAATTGGGAACTTGATGCTTGTTATCTATAAGTACTTTTTCTGCTCTACGTGCAATGTCTCTTAAATCATTTAATGTTTTTGATACCGAATTAAACAACAAGAATTTAAGATTTGGGTTTACATTTCTCTTTATAATATCAATTAGAGTAGCATCAGGTAAAGGTGTTTGAAGTCTCGAATTCATCGATACAATATTTGTATGAAAATCGTCATACGTTTCTTTAAACTGTTGTTTTCTTGACGAAATTTTTAAAATTATATCGTGGTCTGATTCTAGGTGACCAAATTCTCTTGTAAGAGCTTGGCGTAAAAGGGGATAAGAAACGTTTGGATTTAGTTTTGTAAAGAGCCAATACCATTGTTCAGCTTTACCAACTAACAACACATGAAAATTTGATAAAATATGGTTATCGGAACATCTTGATCTTTCACGTAGTGTATCTACCTTAAATAGAAAATCGGATACGGACCCAAAACCGTCGTATGAAATTTTCCATTTTTCTAGTTTAATATTTGCTTCTACATTCAAAGATGATCTTGCTTGAAATTCTGGGGAATAATTGTTTTGAGTATTTGTATTGGTACTTAAGTTATTAAAATTCCCATGAGCAGGACTATTTGCCATATTTGGTAACCTATCGGAACCTGGAGGATTTACAGATCCTATCTGTGAAATACTTTCTCTTATAGAACACAATTCTTTCCTGAATTCTTCCCTGGTATTTCTCATGGTTTGTTCCATGAGAGTTATTAAAGAATCAAAAGATGAAACGCTAGTAGTTTCATTAGGAACTACATTGCCAGTTTGATTTTGAATGCTATTTGAACCAGATGGTAATTCAGATTGATCTGCACTTGCGTTTCGTAAGGTCGAAAGGTTTACAAAAAGTTTTGTATGTGTATTTTCAAGGTTATTTTGATCCATGAGTTCAACGTTTGGAGAGCTTTGATTTCGTGTATCTGTATTTGTTTGAGTCTTTTGGTTTTGATTGATAAGGCTAGATGAATTTGTATTTGAAACCTGGGCTTCTTGAGGCTTTTTCTTATTCGTTTGTTTTGCGATAGGGGTTACGTCACGAGTTTTGGAGTTACTAGATGGGCTTTGGTTTTTACCCGAAGTGTTGTTTTCAGTAGAAGGCAAACTTGTTCGACTACTGCTAGATTTATTATGCCATCCCCGAGCGGCGTTTCGTGTTATCATAACGCTTAGGACCAATTTAGTCCATTAAGTAATATTATAAAACAAAATCAGAAGGATTGAATAGAACTGATATTACTAGCTTTTAGCAGAAAAGAAAAATCTGAGAACTTTCGTTTTTGAGAGAAAGAAATAAAAATGTTTTGGTCTATGTAGTTTTGATTCTATTAGGAAAAATCTTAACTATAGAAATTGTATATTAGGAATTGTGTTTCAAAAAAAATTTTTCAAAAGTGTTTGGATTTTAAATTTGATATAAATTTTGTGGGAATAACAACATTAATAAAAGTATTATACAAAAAAAATAGTCGTGTAATCTTTTATACAGAGTAGCAGCGAAATAATTTTTGTTTTGAAAAAAAAATAATATTCGGATCTACTTATTTGAAAGATTTGTTAACTTTTAAAGATACCTATGATCTTCAGACATTATTTGACGGTAACACAAATAACGCGGTTAACAATTTTCGATAACCTGGTGCGGCGAAAGTAAAAGAATGAAATTTTAAACTTTTCGGACTTCCAGGACTTCTAGTTTCCATTTAACCAACTGTTTGTGTTAAACTCATATTTGCTATTGGTGCTACTAGAAACAAATCTCTGAAAAATTAAGTAACAAGGACTCCCAATACGAAATACAAGTTAGGTGGAATATTTTAGTTTGCTCATCAATCAGATAACTAATTGACATTTCAGACAGCATGAAAATAAATGAAATTAATAAATAAAAATTGTAGAAACAAAATCTAAGATAGCTTTGCGTTGGGCGCCATATATGTTACGCGCCGGTTTTATGTTTACAAATAATAAAAATTCTGATAGATATGTTTTAGAGGTAAATGAAGGTTTCAGCGGCATGATAGCTTGAGTCCGGCTAGAATATTAGTGGCAGTGGTTCTTAACCCATTTCCCTATGCGCTGTAACATATAACCCACTCCTCATGCCAAATATAACTACCAAAGAGTGGGCCAAAAATAGTTGAATTAGAAAGTATCTAGATATATTTCAATAAAAACCATGGCAAGGTATGCGCCATGTAGGGTACACTCATTCCCACCCTTGTCTTCACACCGTGACAACCAATATACCCTGAGCTTTTGAAAGTTGTCCCTAAGATTACATGACTTTACCTATTTGTAAGTAAACCTCATTGTTGTTGTTATTCCCCAAAAATTTAACAATTTAAAGATTCATTTTCTTTCTAGTAATTCAAAAAGATAAAAATTTATTGATATGAATGAAATTAATAATAATAATAAGAAATAATAATAACAAAATAGGTAAGCTACATATTTGAGCAAGACTAACTTTATGACTGATTATAACCAGTGTGGCCATTTTGGCATTTTTGCGGCTAGATTTAGCATTTTTATTTTTAATTTAGCTGCAAACTTTTCATTTTGCAGTTAGCATTATTTTTAGCATTTTTCAATTATATATTTAGCATTTTTTAGCATTCTTTTTTTTAAGAAAAAAATTAACTTGCTACAACTGTCGAAGAGTACAAAGGGCACTATCATCATTCTTTTAGCACAGTTTTAACCGTACTGATGTATGTAACGCATTGAAATATTAGTCTTAGATCTAAAAGACTTAAATTCACCTCCTCAGTCGATTTTAAGATGACTTTACATCTGGACGGTTGGCTGAAAACTAGGGCTAACACTTTTTCACACTTTTTGTGAATATTAAAAACGGCATAGTCTAGTCGTGTAAAGCATTAAAAGTTATTAAGAAAAATTAATATATTTTTTTCGGATCATTAAAAAGTTCGAAAGGGTTGAAGTTTGAAAACATAAATTTTTATCTCACGGAAATTTAAAAAAACTATACATCTGATATTTGTATATATTCATATGCGTATCATTTAAATGCTGTTTGCGAATCTACATAGTATTTTAGATTCCAAAATTTTTCAACGGTTGACAATTTATTGCGGGTAAAAGTTCGTTATTTTTAAAAACCTAAATAATATACCTAATGTTTAAAGCGATATAACAACGTAATCAATAATTCGATTTAAACAGGTTTTACCTTCACGAAATGCTTAAGTTATTAGCTATTAAAAGAGCTTTAAAAATACACCATTTCCAATCAGATTTCACCCCAAAATTAAGGATATAAAAAATCATAACTACTGCAACATTCTTTGATCGTGGGACCATGGCAATTGAAATTTATAAAATTTAGTGTACCTCCCAAAGGTCTCACTTCCCGGAATTAATATTCTGACCAGAAATATTAGAATATTTTAATGAAATTTTAAACAAATATATTATGTATACCAAAGATAAGGACAATTTTGAGTTTATTTGTTGCATACGCAATTTCTCTAAAAACTGGTAGCAAATGGCAAAATAACGTACAGTACCTGGTAGACCGAGCCTTGCTCGGAGCTTTATGATAAGCATTTTGAGGAAAATTTTAAAGTTTTTATATATTTTATATTATAAAGTGCTAAAATAAATTTAGAGGAAAGACATTGTAGAAATATTCAGATAATTTTGAATTATTTGATTTATTTTGTCCGACCAACACATAGTTTGCATAGTTTACAGTTTAACTCATTTTGAATAATTTTGGAAATTATTCATATCAACAGAAACCTCTGTCGACTCATGCGCAACAACTTTGCTAAAGATTATAGTCTGATCAAATGCACAGTTTACGATTTAATTCATTTTGAGTAGTTTTCTGTGGCGCCACCTGTCGGACTTTGCTTATTCCAATTCATAAACCTTCTTCGGCTTATCCGTAACAACTTTGCTGAAGATTATAGCATGATTAAATGTACAGCATACGATTAAATTGACTTTGAGTAAATTTCAGTAGCGCCACCTGTCGAAATTTCTTCATACCAACTAAGAAACCTTCGTCGGCTCATGTGCAACAACTTTGCTAAAGATTGTAGCATGATTAAATGTACAGATTACGATTAAATTGACTTTGAGTAAGTTTCTGTAGCGCCACCTGTCGGAAATTATTCATACCAACTAAAAAGCCTTCGTCGGCTCATGCGCTACAACTTTGCTAAAGATCATAGCATGATCAAATGTACAGTTTACGATTTAATTAATTTTTAGTAATTTTCAGTAGCGCCATCTGTCGGAAATTAGTCTTATTAACTTTAAAACCTTCGCCGGCTTATCCGCAACATCTTCGCTAAAGAGCATAACACAATCAAATTCACAGTTTACTATTCTATAAAGAACATACATACAGACAAACATTCATTTGTTTAAAATAATACTAATTTTCCCCCTTTTTATTCCCTAATTTCTAAAAGTTCCATATGTATATTTGGTACTTTTTTGGTGCCAATTGAATTCGGTACATTTTTTTAAAACGCATTTAACATAATGTATAATGTTCCTATTCATATTACTTTGGAGATGTTAAGTTATCATTTTATCCATTTTTTACCCATTTTGGCTCCAAAATCAAAAAAGTACCAAATACGTGTTTCATGTTTTTTTTACATCTATTGATTGCAGTACCAAGTTTCTTTCTATATTCTTTAGTTTAAAATATAAGAGTGGGTTAAAAAGGTGCCAAAAAAACTATTTTCACCCTTTTTTACCCCCGATCGGACATAGTTTCAAAAAAGTACCAAACACCTGTCCGCTTATTTTCAAAGCTGTTTAAAACGTAATTTTAATTTTGTTTCTATACCTATTACTTTAGGAGACATAGCGTTTTCGATTTTTTCCCCTTTTTACCCTCTTAGAGGTAAAAGTTCCAAAAGTCCCTTCTTCTTCGACCTATACATCAAAAAAGATACCCACTGTCCAAATTTTATCAAAATCGTTAGAGCCGTTTTCGAGATAGCCATTCTATATATATATATATATATATATATACAATTATTGCTCGTTTAAGAATATAAGATATTGGTATACCAATGTACAGGTACATATACTTCAATAAATATTCTGTTACTTTTTATTCAGTTTGTTTCATTACAATGATGGGGAATAAGTATTTATAGGGAAGAATTATGGAAAAATAACCCATTTATAAAGATATATTTACCAAAGTAATAATAAATAATACAATTAAAATGTTAGCATTATTTTTTGGCAGTTTTGGTTTTTATTTAGCATTTTCTAGCATTATTTTAAAGCCGATTTAGCTGTAAAATATTTTTGGATATGGCCACACTGATTATAACAAAATATTAATGATATTTAAAAGAGCATTATGGGACAATATAAAATCGGACTGACTTGGACAGAGAGTAATTCAATTATAAAAGTAAATTCAATAATAATATTGTTTTTGTTATTACTTACAAAACTTGAATTTTTATTTGGTTGTGTTCCATTCACTAGTTCCTCTTGGTGGGCCCAGCAACATAGGAAATCCGTGATGTGATGTTTTCTTTTTTCTGATTTTTTTGTTTAAGTTTTGAATATGTTTTTGTAAGTAATGTGTTAATATGTATGTAAAATTTTAAAGATATGTAAAAATTTCAGATACTTTATACACTCGAAAAAAAAGTTAGTGATAATTAATAAGTATAAGGTAGTTTAATTTTTTGTTAAAAAATATTTAGTAAATAATTTTAGATAATTTTTGTATATAAAAAAAAAAAATATTTATGTATATGAGTCGAATGAAATATTTTTATACAATAAATATTAAAATTTTAAGTATTTACGAGTAGTCTCAGAATTAACTTAGCAATTTAAGTAGTTCTTATCGATTACGAAATGTAATAATTAGCAAAATAGTTAATATAAATTAGATTTATAATTGGTAAATAGGAAAATATAGTAGTTTTATACAACAAAATTTAATTGGTTTCGGGTACTAATAATATTTTAAGAAAATGTTCCTGATTAAAGGTAAAAAAAAAAAACACGTGATTTGATGGCTATGCAATTTGAAGTCCAATGCGACAACTCACAACCAAGGTTATGTTAGGGACGTCACCATATATAACTTCATTAGGATAAAGGAAACGGCCTCAATCTGGAGCCTAGCTCCAGGACAACCAATTTTTTTTTGCCTTAAAGCAAAACCTTTTACATGTGTATGATGCGATCCTGAATAAATTGGTTTTATTTTAATTTTAAAATTTTCACAAGAAATTATATAATACTAATTAATACCTTTTGATTTTTTTTTTTACTTCGCTCTATGTTCGGCAATACTGCACAAAATTATAAAAATGTGTTTTAGCACTTAGGTAATGTTTAATATTAATGTTTTAATATTAAGAATTTTTCAAAATTGTAAAAAAAAATTCTCCGTAATTTTTTTTTTTTTGTTTAAACGCTATTGACTGTACACTGATAAATGATCTTGAATTTGTGGATAGACAAGAATTTGGCTAAATATGACCTCTAAAAAGGTGATGATTTTGGGTACAAAATCAATGAATTAAAAAGAAATGTTTAATTATTTATGATACTCAATTGTCTTTCTGTTTGCAAAATAAAGACAAAAAATTTTAACTAGCGGTAACTGGTATCTCTCTGAGCATATTGATATCTTACTACAATTCAGGTACACGAAAACGGTTGTAGATGTGACTGCAAAAGAAATATATCGCATGCGATATCAAAAAAAAAAATGCAACCCAATGAACAATACAAATTCTCGACAAAAATCGTTACAATATTCAACCTGTTTCCGTCATTTGGACTTATATGAGAGCTAGGGTCAAATGTGGACCGATTATCTCGAAATTTGTCAGATTAATTACAGTTGTTAAAATTATGTATGCAAAAAATAGACTCAAAATTTCCATTATCTTTAGATTTACGAGCGTTTTAGTGATTTTTTGTCTCATTTAGTGCGTTTTTAAAGAAGAGTTTGTATGGGAGCTATGGTCAAATGTGGACCGATTTCAACAAAATTTGGTACAGTGATTTTAGTTGACATAAGCAGTATTTGTTTTAAATTTCATGAAAAAATATTGATATTCGTGGCCAATATAGCAATTCCGGGAAGTGGGACCTATGGGAGGTACCATAAATAATGGACCAATTTTGACCAATTTCAATAGCCATGGTCCCAGTATCAAAAAAATGATCTGTGCCAAATTACATCAAATTATCTTTAGAATTGCGACCTGTAGTTTGATTACAAGGTTTACATGGGGGTCCAGCCAGCCGGCCAGCCAGACGGACGGACATCGCTAAATCGACTCAGAAAGTGATTCTAAGCCTATTGGTATACTAAAAGGTGGGTCTAAGACAAATATTTCTATGCGTTACAAACATCAGCACAAACTTATAATACCCTTTCCACCTATGGTGGTGAAGGGTATAAAAACTCACGACTATGACAATGATTTCGAGAGGATTTTTCTTATTTTCACAGTCATTTGTTGTCATTGTTCGAGATTGTATTGACATTTTATGGATATGAGCAAAGTTATACGATGGTCGTGCATGGGAAATTCTTTATGAAAAGATTTAAAAAAAAAACATTATGAAAATATTATAAACTGTTGGGGTTTGAAGTTTATTAAGTGTCTATTTATGACTGTGACAACAGGAGCACAGGAGATATTTAAATATACAAAATCACAAAAAAATTGTGTGCCCTTCGTACATTAACACGCGTGACTACTTAAATGTTGTCCCTTATCATACAAAATAAAATCGATTCTTAATAAAGACTACATGTTAATGATGGTAATACCCACCTATTTAATATAAGTTTTATCCGAAACCCAAACAAATCTCTGCGTTATTTAATTTTCATTTTATCTGAGGTCATATTTGGCAGAAAAAATATTTTTATTGTTTTTATTTATTTATGATTTTTTTTATTATTAAAGCAATAATTTTGTTTTCGCATATACCAGCTTTGTTTTAATTACAGGAAAACTCCTACCAAGAATAAAAATTATTAGTTTTTTTAGGTGTGAAGAACATAATTTTTTAACACCATATGATATATCGACTTGCAAGTGCTTCGATGCGAGACTATTAACAACGGATTCTGAAACAATCTTATATACCCACCATTAAGTTGTGCCAAACATATCCCATATATGTATCTACGATGGTGCAGCTAATTCAAAATGTGAACCAAATTCGAAAAAAATTGTTACGCAAGTTTATATTGTTGGTAAAATGTTTAGACTAAATTCGGTTGCAGTAGCTTTATAGTTCAACATTTAAAAGTATCTAAGTGGTTTCCCTAGTATTTAATTTGCGCAAAATTGAGTCCCATAATAGGGTATGGTTTAACATTAATAAGCTGTTAAATAATTTTAATATTAAGTTAGGATAAACATGTTGATAGCAATACGACAGGTCCACTTGTTTCGTTAGGAGTTCCCAATGCATCTACCGTATAAAAAGTCAGGACTTAACGATGACTTTATACGATAGCTATAGTCAAATATAGACCAATTTCTATAAAATTTGATATACTGACCAATAGAGCGGTTCGCCTTCCATACAAAAAAAAAGTTATGTCAGTCACCCCCTAGGATTAAAGATAATGTTAAAACAATTCCAAAAAATATTTTTTTATTTTTTTACCACGCCTACAAATACCGCCCTTTTACTATTTTGTTCACTGTGTCGCCGATCATAACATTTTATATATCGCTGTTCGCAGCTCTGCAAGGGCTACATTTCTCTCTTTGATAGTTTTTTACTATCACGTCAATTTATGGTCATAACTTTAAAAAACTAGATTTTTACTCGATTTGGTTAGGGTGGGAACGACTCGAATTTTAAAAAGTTTTGACTAGAAATTGACGAGGTTGTAAAAAACTATCAAAGAGAGAAATGTAGCCTTGACAGAGCCCTGAAAATCGATGTATAATATATTATGATCGGACTAAAGATGGCGACACAGTTAACAAAATACAAAAAGGGCGGTATTTGTAGGCGTGGTAAAAAAATAAAAAAAAATTTTTTGGAATTATTTTTACATTATCTTTAATCCTCGGGGGTGACTCACTAAACTTTTTTTTCGAACCACTCTACTGACCAATAGTTGCATGAAACTTCTCTATTCTAAATTTAGTCGTCATAGTTATTACAATTTTATTCCATTCATCGATAGTACCTGATGGACCGAGCCTTGCTCGGAGCTTTATGATAAGCATTTGAGGTAAATTTTAAAGTTTTCATATATTTTATAAAGTACTAAAATAATTTTAGAGGAAAGACATTACACAAATATTCAGTTAATTTAGAATTATTTTATTTATTTTGTCTTATCAACACATAGTTTTTATAATTTGCATAGTTTACAGTTTAACTTATTTTGAATAATTTTGGAAATTGGTCATACCAACAGAAACCTCCGTCGGCTCATGCGCAACAACTTTGCTAAAGATTATAGCCTGAACAAATGTACACTTTACGATTTAATTAATTTTTAGTAGTTTTCAGTGACGCCACCTGTCGGAAGTTGTTCATACCTATTAAGAGACCTTCGTCTGCTTATGCATAACCACTTTGCTAATGATCATAACATGATCACATGCACAATTTACGATTTTATTGACTTTGAGTAATTTTCAGTGGCGCTACCTGTCGGACTTAGATCATACCAATTAACAAACCTTCGTCGGCTTATCCGCAACAACTTTGCTAAAGATCATAGCATGAAAATAAATGTACAGCTTACGATTTAATTGACTTTGAGTAAATTTCGGTGGCGCCACCTGTCGAAATTTCTTCATACCAAATATGAAACCTTCGTCGGCTCATGTGCAACAACTTTGCTAAAGATCATAGCATAATCAAATACTCAGTTTACGATTTAACTCACTTTGAGTAATTTTCAGTAGCGCCATCTGTCGGAAATTGTTCACACCAACTAAGAAACCTTAGAGCTAATGCGCTACAACTTTGCTAAAGATCATAGCATCAAATGCACAGTTTACAATTTAATTAATTTTTAATAATTTTCAGTGGCGCCACCTGTATGAAATTAGTATTAACAACTTAAAAACCTTCACCGGCTTATCTGCAACATCTTCCCTAAAAAGCGTAACATGATCAAATGCATAGTTTACTATTCTATAAAGAACATACATACAGAAAAACATTCATTTGTTTAAAAGTTATAACATTACTAATTTTCCCCTTTTTATCTCCTAATTTCAAAAAAGTTCCATATGCATGTTTGGCACTTCTTTGGAACCAACAGATTTCGGTACATTTGATTAAAACGCAGTTAACACAATGATCCTTTTCATATTACTTTTACCCATTTTGGCCCCAAAATCAAAAAAGTACCAAATACGTGTTCAATATTTCTTTCACATCTATTGAGTGCAGTACAAAGTTCCTTTTTATATTCTTTGGTTTAAAAAATAAGAGTGGGTTAAAAAAGTACCAAAAAAACTATTTTCACCTTTTTTACCCCCCATCGGACATAGTTTGAAAAAAAGTACCATACGCGTGTCCGCTTATTTTAATAGCTGTTCAAAACGTAATTTTAATTTTGTTTCTATACCTATTACTTTATTAGATATAACGTTTTTGATTTTTCCCCTTTTTCTCCGTTTTTACCCCCTTAGCGGTAAAAGTTCCAAAAGTCCCTTCATATTCGATCTATACGGCTAAAAAGGTACCTTAAAAAGTGTCTTAATTTTGTCAAAATCGTTGGAGCCGATTTCGAGATAGCCATTGCTATCTATATAATCGTTGGAGCCGATTTCGAGATAGCCATTGCTATCTATATAATTGGGGGGGGGGGTGTTTTGTATGGGAGCTATGGTTTAATGTGAACCGATTTCGATTTTATATGCTTATATGCTCATTACACTGTTCGCCAAATTAGGGGTCGTCGATTTTTTCCCCAATGAGACCAAATGGAGATGATAGAAAGCAATTAGTACACCAAAACCCAAAATGGGTTTTGAAAAGTTAGCTCGAGTTTTGAAGTTACAGCTATTTGAAGTTTGGTTATTTGGGTACAAAGTTTCCCATATGGGCATTTCCATGAAATGGTCCACCGTTAGTTAAAAAATCAAAACGCTCGCATAATATTTTTAAGAACAGAAAATTGAAAAGAAACTATTAAGATTTTACTATGTAAACAAATTTTCAGCCTATCATAATCTTAAATGCAAAAAAATGGTATGTAAAACGAAAGGCTCTTTAATTCAATTTAAAAGCTTTAACATCCATTATTTGTCATTGCTGCTGAAGAAAATAATATATATGTAATATTGCAGTTTGGTATGTAAGTAACTGATACAATAAAAAATGAATATAAAAATGTGAGATGAGAGCAAACTGTGCATCAATAACGGAATATTTAAATGTTTTTTTCGGCAACATTCCTTTGTCACGTGCGTAAGGCAAAAGAACCACATAATGCCACTAGTTGCTCATTATCAGTTGAAGTGTCTTGTTGTTTAGTTTCTAAAGCAAGTTTTTTGTTTGCTTAAATAAATTATTGAAATTAATAGCCTTCTACAAAAAGTAATTTTTTTTGGATTTTTGAACTTTGTCACGTGCGTAATAGTAAGTACGAAAAATTCAATGCTGTTCATTTATGTCCATTTGATAAATTTTATTTTAATTTAAGACAAGTAAGAAAGTGCTATAGTCGGTCAAGTCCGACCATACGATACCCTTCACCACTAAGGTCAAAGGTGTTCTTCTTCCTGTATAAAGGCTAATATTTGCTAAATTTTGCCATCATAGAAACATTTTCTCAAAACTTATATATTTAAGCTGTTTTTGTCAGTTTGGCTTACATGGGGCCTAGGGTCAAATATGGACCGATTACCTTGAAATTTAGAAAATTGATTACGGCTTTTACAAAAATTATGTATGCAAAAAATGAACTCAGAATTCTCATTATCTTCAGATTTACGAGTGTTTTAGTGATTTTTGCTTCATTTAGTGCGTTTTGACAGAAGAGTTTGTATGGGAGCTATGGTCAAATGTGGACCGATTTCAACGAAATTTTGTACAGTGATTCAGTTTTACATAAGGAGTATTTGCTTCAAAATTCATGGAAAAATATTGATATTTGTGACCAAAATATCAATTCCGGGAAGTGGGACCTATGGGAGGTACCATAAATAATGGACCGATTTCAACGAAATTTTGTACAGTGATTCAGTTTTACATAAGGAGTATTTGCTTCAAAATTCATGGAAAAATATTGATATTTGTGGCCAAAATATCAATTCCGGGAAGTGGGACCTATGGAAGGTACCATAAATAATGGACCGATTTCAATAGCCATGGTCCCAATATCAAAACAATGATCTGTGCCAAATTTTTTCTTAAAAATTTCTGAAAATATATGTTAAATTACTAAAATATGTATGAAGGTAAAAAGTTTCACGTGCGTAATGAACAAATTTGTTTTTTCTTAGCCAACCAATGCATACTTGTTTTTGAACAAAATATGATTATAAAGGTCCATTAATAGCCTTTATAAAAACATTTTTTCCGAAAAAAAAATCTCCTATAATTCGCTTACTTTTACAATATTCCTTACGGCTCTAAAAGGCACTTAAATTTTTTGTCACGTGCGTAAGTCAACTTTGAATGCATGGAACTTGGGTACTCAGTGCTCAATTTTTTAATATATATACTTTTTAGAAAGAACTCATCACATATAATGTACGATTCTAAAATTCATTCAAAAATTCCAATCCATTTTTATTTCCACAATATTCAAAGACAATAAAACGTGTACAAATGTCACATACATAACCATGGAAGTACCCATATAAGTTTCATGTAGAATAAATCAGTGAATAAATTTAACTGTTGAAACTGCATATTTTAGTCTTATAACAACTTTATAAATTACTTTTTATAATTTTTGTGAATTTGTATTATACTGTATTCCCTATTTTCCATATTTATGCTAAACTTAGGTGAAATTTACAACTTTTTGCAGAATCTAGTAACATTTCCTATTTTAATTTGTTTAGTGTATATTAAATTAACTGTGGGAGGGTCTTATGTAGTTCCTTACTATTTAAAAGTTACGTACTCCAAATTTGCTAACCAGAATCGATTCAGAAGACAATAACCGGGTGAACTATATAAGGTTTAATGTATTTTTTCTCTTAGGAAACATTTTTTCATTTTAAGAATAAAGTCTAACCCCCCTAATTTATAAACAAATAATAAGATTATCAAAGCTATATAGTAGGAAACTTCTATGGAAGATTTGATTCATAAGCTTGTTATATCATTAGGATGTTACACTTAAGACAAAATTCTCTAATTTATTGTAATTTTTTTATCAAAACAAGTAAGAGTGGTATATTCGGCTTTGCCGAATCTTGGATACCCTTCACCAATGGTGTTTTGCAACACTACTTAATGTAATTCCTAGCAAAATTTGGTTATACTAATATTATATGCAAAGAGTCTTTAAAATTAAGAGTCGGAAAAAGAAAAGCTTTTCGGTGGCGTCATCATCTAGAATAGTTATGCACCCAAAGGTTAGGTTGGGCAGGTGGCTGATGTCTAGGGAAGCTTCACTTGGGTTCTAAATTGGTCCCTTTGTGAAAGATAATGATTACTAGACTACAAGTAGAGAATGCATATTTAAGCCAGCCAGTAGCTTTGAAATAAAATAGACACATATTTTACGAACATTTAATAAAGCTCGATAGACCAGATAAACCATGCAGAAAAGATGCTTCAAAATGTAGATGCCCTTACATTTGCAATAGCACATCGATTTGATGAAGTTTAAGTATTCTGGCATGCAACCCAAAAACACGGTGCCCAGTGAGGGTTGTGCACTTTAATTCGTACGAATTATCCAATTAGTAAAAGTTCTTGATTAGTTATGTAAAACTCTGAAGTTGGCGGACTGATTTAGGTCAAAGCTTTAACAATGATAAGCCTTAAAATTATAGGGTATACACTCTTAGTTTTAGATACATACGTGAAATATATAGCTTTTGAATGGATGGATATCAGCTTTGTCGGAAAAGTTATTAAAGATTTACTTATTAATCTGAAATTAGTTAATTAATTAAAATGAACACTTCATCAATAATATTTGGGATGTATTGTTCTTTCGATCTGTCCGATGGATGTTTGGAAAGTTTTGCTCTAGTTCCTTGTGCAATTTTAATGTGATTTAATTTATCAGCATTAAATCGATTCCCGGTCGGGGTTATATGGGAGATTTCAATAAATGTGAATAGAGCTCGTCCATTTTCAATATCGAACTTTTCAAGAGATCAGAAATACTTTTGTCAAATGTTGTCCCTCTAGAAAGTTTATTTTAGACGCTATCGCCCTGAATATCAATATTGTACAACGTCTTTATACTAAATGTCATCATCGTATCTTAGGCGAAGTTATACGGGATCAATTGTCAAACATGAACGGATTTCTCCCAATTGCAATTAAAAAATTTAAATTTTCGTTGATATGTGAGATACTTACATACATATGTAGGTTTTGAACGGATATCATGTAGTTAGCTGCATTTTTGTACTTCCTAGGAAGATTACCTATAATTTTATATATAATACATTCTCAAATATTATCATAATGTTCAAAAGTCAGACACAAAATTAAGATTAATGCAGAGTGTCTGTCTGCTAAAATCAGATTTGTGGAGCTCCTGGATTTTACACAAAATTTTAGGATATTGTTCAAAATAAACACCTGAGTTATCGACAAAACAGGAACTCCAAAAACTTGACTACAACAGAAAAAATGACAGACAGGTAGATGGACGGACAAAAAAACGGACAAACAAACAGACGGACGAACAGACAGACAAACAGACGGACGGACGGAAGGAGGTCGCGAAATCGATTCTCCTGCCGATTCTAAGTTGATCGGTACAGTTTGAATGGTATTCGTAATCAGATTTGTGGAATATAGATTTTAGAAAATCCTCACACAAAGAACGATGTCAAATTTCATCACAATCGGTCCATAAACACCTGAGATATCGCTGAAACAATACTTACGAAATGTAAACAAAATTTCTTAGACACGTACTTTGGGCAATTTGCTGTACATCAAATGTAGTGTTATTGCGATATCTCAATTGTTTATGGACCGCTTTTGATAAAATTTAATAACGTGTTTGGCGGGGGAATTTCCTAAAATCTGATATAAAATTTATGTAGGTCCGTGCTAAAGGAGGATGGTTTTTCCTATTTCTGCATTTCATTTTTTCAACAAACATTCTCTAAAGCGAACTTCAGTGTTTTGGCGATATCTCAGTTGTTTATGGACCGATTTTGATAAAATTTTACATAGTGCTTTGGGAAACTATTTCCTACAATCATGATATATAACATATAACATATAACACATGTACACCAGGAGTATCTTTTTTCTCTTGTTATTTAAAAGTGTGTTTCAATCAAAAATTTTAAAATTTTCGTCTAATTTTTTGTATTTTTTCGATATTTTCGGTGTTTATAAACCGATTTTAATAAAATTTAATAGCGTTCATTGCGGGAGAATTTCCTAAAATCTGATATATAATTTATGTAAGTCCATCCTCCAGGGGCTTCAGAAACTTGATTTCAACAGACAGACAGACAGACAGACGGACAGACAGACAGACAGACAGACAGACAGACAGACAGACAGACGTACATCGCTTAATCGATTCTCCTCCCGATTCTGAGTCGATCGGTATAATTTTTATGGGGTCTACGATCATTAATAAAATAAAATTACAAACGGAATCACAAACTTATAATACCCTTTCACCTATTCGTGAAGGGTATAAAAAAAGAGTTAATACATGAAAAAATAGTAGCGTTTAGTAAATTTGTATGATTCAAAACTGGAAATTACTGCTATACTATTCATTAGATTTTAACGTTTAATTTTTCATTGAAAGATATATTTTGTCATTAATATAAAATTTCTTTCCTAATTTAGTGAAATATTTCTTAATAAAAAAAAATTTTGAAAATTAATAAAAAGTCCTATTTTTTCTCCAATGTTTGAAATTTATTTCAATATTCAGTTCTGGTTTCGGGTCTATTTGATTTAAATTTTTTTCCTATAAGGGATATAGTAAAGATTTCACCAATTTATTGGAAATTCTCCAAAATTTTGCGAGAAAATTAGATAAAACTTAAAATTAAATTCATGAAAATTATAAAAATTAATAAATATGATTAAAATACTCAATTACAATTAAATTTAAATTTGTTTACAGATTTACTCCACATAGAAAATATATTGAAAACATTTTTTAAAATAACCCAACTTCAAAGACTTGTAACTTAAAAATTCGAGCTAACTTTTCAAAATCCTTGATGCACAATGTTGTAGCTGTGCGATTAGCCAAGACGAGGTTATACGGGAGCTATGGTCAAACATGAACCGATTTTGCCCGATTTCAACACAAATCCTTTCGTTAAGGTAGTTATTTTTAACATTTATTTTTTCGAGCAATAACAAAAAACAGTATTTTTTTGCTTTTATTATTTAGAGCACGAATATAAGTTATTTTTTGACTTTATACATATATATAAAGTCAAAAAATAACTTAAAGAGTGTTCTAAAAAAAATATGCATTTACTATTTTAGACAAAATTTATACATAGTGCAAGAAATAATTTATTTTTTGATCAAGTTAGTTTCTATAGATATGTCTGATACTATTATTTTAGAAATTATTAATTTTCAATAGTTATTTCAATCAAAATGGACTGCGAAAAAAGTTCGTGAAAATATAATTAAAACTTTTCAAAAAAATCCGTCATGGACTTTTAAAAAAATAGCTAAAAATTTGAAAGTTGACCCTCGAACGGTTTCTAATGGCATCAGACGGTATAAGGAAAACCTGAGAATTGAAGAAAAACCTGGATTAGGGAGGAAAAAAGGTCCTACAGATATTGGTAAGGCAAAAGAAGTCGAGCGACTCTTTCGAAGAGCGCCTAACACTTCTTTAAGAAAAGCAGCTCGTACGGTGAAATGTTCTACGAATTTTGCACATAGAGTCAAAGCTTATGCTGGACTGAAGACATACAAAGTCCAAAAGGTTCCAGATCGCAATGCTATAAAGAACTTAGAAGCAAAAAAACGAGCGAAAAAATTGAAGTCTGATTTTATAAAAAAATACACCTGTTGTGTGATGGATGATGACACATACGTACTGGCAGACTATTCTCAACTTCCTGGTCAAGATTTTTATGTTGCTGATAAACGGGGCAATGTTCGGCAAGAGTTTCGCACAAAAAAACAAACAAAATTCCCTAAGAAGTTTCTCGTGTGGCAAGCTATTTGCAGTTGTGGCAAAAGAAGTAAAGTATTTGTGGCATCTGGCACAATAAACACAGAAATTTATATGAAGGAGTGCCTACAAAAACGGTTGTTACCCTATTTAAGAGAGCACAAAGTGACTACATTTTTTGGCCCGATTTGGCATCATGCCATTATGGAAAAAAGGCACTTGAGTGGTACTCAAAGAATAATGTAATTTTTGTACCACGAGAGGCAAATCCACCTAACTGTCCAGAACTTCGGCCTGTGGAAAGGTATTGGGCTCTGGTAAAAAAGGAATTGAAGAACACAGGAAAGATTTCCAAGAACATGTCCGACTTTAAGCGCAGGTGGAACACATGCTCCAAAAAGGTATCAGAAGCAACTGTAAAATCTTAAATGGGAGGGTTTCCGAAAAAAGTCGATAATTTTGCAAAACCCGAGTACTAAGTAAATATTTTAATGCTAAATGATTTTGTATAATATGTGATTGTATTTGCGTATTTTGTAGAGTTTTTATATTAAAAGGTTTGATTTTTATTTAAGAAAATCCAACTACAAATTTTGTTTAGAGCACTCTTTATATTTATCATGAAAAATAATAGCTTGAAAAAATAAAAGTCAAAAATAACTGTTATTTTTTATCAAACAAATATAAGTCAAAAAATAACTTTTATTTCTGCTCAAAAAAATAAAAGTAAAAAAAATAACTTTTATTTTCTGACTTTTACGATAAAAATTATAACAGTTGCGGTCCATGGTTTAAAGTAACTTCACTTCAAAAATAAAAACAAATAATTTTTCTCTTTGACTTTTTTTTAGTTTTTGGCCGATTGTGCATTCGATATTTAATAACTTTTTAAAAAATACTGATATATAGCCAACAGTTTTGGAAATAAAACCATGAATCCCATTTTGAAATATTGCTAACAGTTTTGTATTGAAAAATTTCCAAAGTCAAATATTTTTCGCTGATCGAAAAAAATCCCTTTTTTTTCTTAAAAAAAAATGCTATAAATTTTTCACATTTTATTAAAAAGTTTTTTATTGAAAGTAAATGTTTAATTATAAATTCGTAGTGAAATAAGTTTTAGGACGATTTTAATCAAAATTTTAAGTTATTACAATATTTAGCCTACGTACAGCATTGACAGAAATTTGACTAATTTTGATGAGAATTTTTAAGTTTTCGAGCAAATAACAAAAAAGTCAAGCGGTTTTTGCTACTTTCTGAAATGAAGTTATATAGCCTGATATGTGTTCTTTAGATTTTTGAAATAAAAAGTACCAGGGATTAAAAAGTGAATCAAAAAGTTAGGATTTTATTAAAAACAGCAAATTTGTATACACAGATATTTTAATTGCAAAAAAAGAATAGTTGGGTTTAATTTTTTAATTAATTAATTAATTAATTCTTTAAACTGTTTTACATAAACAATAAAACAAACTTTATTAGTGCAACAAAGTATTGATGTACCTTTAACAGTTTTTCAGAAATTAGACATTAAACTTCAAAAATGATTTTGAGAAAAAAAACTTTTTTTTGTTTTTTTTTGTACATTTTTCAAAGAAATGTTAAAATCTTTTTTGAATATTAGCCAAAAGTTAACAGCATAATAATTTGGATATATTCTCCTTTCCATTGATGTATAAAACATGTATTAAGAGTATTGGGATATGGTCCAATTGTTGCATTAAAACACACACCTCAAGCCAGAAAAATATATTGTAAAGGGTGGTTAAATTGTAAGGGCCGATGTTGAATGTGAACCACACCTAAACGCCAAGTTTTTTTTTCCGAATTTTATTTGACATTTCTCTATTTCAGACTTACTCGAATTGAACCATGGAGAGATACATAATCCAACAACATGTTAAAGTTATCCAGACTTATTATGAAAATGGGCGTTCAAATCAAAATGCATATCGTGCACTTCGTGATTTTTTTGGTCAATTTTCGAGCAAACCGGGTCTGGAGAAGTTGTGAGAACACCAGTGCATGCTCTTACAGCTCGTTCTGCAGAAAATATTGCTGCTGTTCGCGATAGTGTGGCTGAAGAGCCGTCCACCTCAACTAGTCGTCGTGCCCAACAATTGCACCTCTCACGCTCGTCGTTGATGAACATTATGCATAAAGTCTTGCATTTACACGCTTACAAGGAGCAATTGGCTCAAGAACTAAAGCCTCTTGACCATTCCAAACGTCGTGAATAAGCAGAATGGTGGCAAGAAATTTTATGGGCTGGCGGCATCATCGGGCCGTATTTTTTCCAAAATGAGGCCGGTCAGGCAACAAATTCAATGGCCGTGTTATCTCACGTAATGGCGATGTCAATTGGCCGGCAAGATCATATGATTTGACAATGTTGGACTTTTTTCTTTGGGGTTATTTGAAAAAAAATGTGTACGTCGATAAGCCAGCAACAATTAAAGAGCTAAAGGATGAGATAATTCGGCACATTAACGACATAGAACCTCCATTATGCCTCAGGCTCATCGAAAATTAGGACCATCGGATGGAGGTGTGCCGTCGTGGTCGCGGCGCCCATTTGGCCGATATTTTGTTTCATACACAATTGAGTAATACCAACCCAGCAAAACTTTGGTAATGGCAAGTACTCTGATAACTGGTTACCTTGTAACGACTACAACATACCATCCGAATAAATAATAAGTTATTACAGAAGCACTTATTTGTAATTAAGATGGTAATTTAAACTGAATGGCCCCGGTTCAAATCCCACCAAGGGCAACAATTTTTTTTAATTTTTTTTTTTATTAAAAGAGTATTTTTAAATGATTTTTGAATTTTAAGAACTTAAATATTATCTTCTGTAAAAAAAATTTGTAAAACTAACTCACGTTAATGAAAAAATACCATCATGAGTCAATTTTGATTATGTAGGGGATGTTGAATACCAAGAACGATTCTAATTGGTCTTAACTTGGTAAGCCCAACTTATCTGGGTCATCCTTTATCTCAACTGTGGACACACACCTCCTCATGGTATCACCCGGGGAGCTAGTTTAACACCCATTAATATTGTGAGTTAACATGTTCCGAGAGTTGTCCCATAAGATCGATAAAAATGGGTTAGGATTACGGGCTAGTAACCCTCTCTTGAAAAAAAATACAATGAAGAGGATAAATTGAAATGTCCCACTACCTAATGTTAGAGGAGGATGTCCGAAACTTCGAAAGAAAGACCAAGTAGAGGAACATTTTCCAAAGCTTGGCCTATAAAATCGGAGGGTCTGGGTTCGAGCCCCCATGGGATCATAAAAAAAATTTTGTATTTCGTTTAAAAATATATGTTTTTAATAAAACAACAACAAAAAAGTTGTTGCTGTTGTTGTTGTTGCTTTCAAATTGCTTACCCAAGTCATTACTTTTCTGCAATTGGTAAGTACTTGCCTCCAATGACATCCCCATGTTAATGTAATGACTTAAACAGCGAATGAGTAAGTAGTTCGTGTTCAATAGTTTAACTGTTTAACTCATTATTTGGTAATGAAAAGTTTTACTGGGAATATATCATAATAAAATAAAATTACAATAATTTTCTAAATAGTTTGTGTTTTATTCAAAATCAACATCGGCCCTTGAAATTTAACCACCCGATATAAACACATGCAAAAATTCCTCTACTTCATTCTCATTATGATGGTAAATAGCGAATAGGCTCCACGACATGTTGAAAAGAACGTATCCAAATGTATTTTTAACATACCACCAGCAACAGCAATATTCTTTTTCAGCGATCTCTCCGTAAACAATATCATATGCTTCTTGTACTTCCTCGACTGAGACGTCCAATTGCTGGCATAGACGGCATGATGCAATTGATCGAAAAGAATTGTAAAAATACTGCCATAATAGCAGGCGGGAAATATTTGTATCGACATGGCTGTAAAGTAGACGGCATAGTACAAAATGTCCAGGGGTGCTGAGGCATAAAAGATCAGTGCGGCCATGGCAACGCAAATATTTGTGGCGGTCACACAAAATTGTATGAACATGGGCCATGAAATGATGTTTTCAATGGTGTCGGATAACCTGGAAGAAGAATATATGGTTCCAGTGTTGGATTAAATATAAAAGCTATAACATTTATTGTAAGATTTAGTTATTTAAGTTTTAGAAATGTTGACCCTTTCACTTTTCATTTTTAGAATAAGCACGGTATGTTCAACAATGAGCCAGATCAAAGAAGGGGGATTTCTACCTCTAATGAAATTTAAAAGTAGAGTCTACGGAGGGCCTCCGACTGCTTTATAGCTAACTCTTATAGTTAATCACTTAAAAGAAGCGGTGTCATAAATGAGACTAAAATTATATGAGAACAAGTAAAAAAGTGCTATAGTCAGTCAACCCGACCATATGATACCCTTAACCATTAAGGTCAAAGGTGTTTTTTTTTCATGTGTAAAGACAAATATTTGCTAAATTTTGCCATTATACAAACATTTTCTCAAAACATATATATTTAAGCTGTTTCCGTCATTTGGACTTATATGAGAGCTAGGGTCGAATGTGGACCCATTATCTCGAAATTTGGCAAATTGATAACAGTTGTCATAAAAGTTATGTATGCAAAAAATAAGCTTGAAATTCTTATTATCTTTAGATTTACGAGCGTTTTAGTGATTTTTGTCGCATTTAGTTTAGTCGTTTTTAAAAAAGAGTTTGTATGAGAGCTATGGTCAAATGTGGACCGATTTCAACGAAAATTGGTACAGTGTTTAAGGTTTACATAAGCAGTATTTGTTTTAAATTTCGTGAAAAAATATTTGTATTTGTGACCAATATATCAATTCCGGGAAGTAGGAACTATGGGAGGTACCATAAATAATAGACCGATTTTGAAGAATTTCAATAGCCTGGGTCCTCTTATCAAAAAAATGATCTGTGCCAAATTTCATAAAATTATCTGTAGAATTGCGACCTGTAGTTTCATTACAAGGTTTACATGGGGGTCCAGCCAGCCAGACGGACGGACGGACATCGCTAAATCGACTCAGAAAGTGATTCTAAGCCTATTGGTATACTAAAAGGTGGGTCCAAGACAAATATTTCTATGCCTTGCATACATCAGCACAAACTTATAATACCCTCTCCACCTACGGTGGTGAAGGGTATAATAAAAAGACCAAAATTGAGAAAATGGTGTCATGAAACTACTTCGCTGAAAGTGTGCATTCAACTGAGTAGAGTAGTAGTTTTGTTTGCGCTCTTCTCTGTGTATTTTGTTTTTGATTTTTTCTCAAAGAAGTGACGTCAACCTGCTTTGTTGTAAACTAGCATGAATGTGATTGGTCTGCTTACTTTTTCAAACTCATTTTGCCGATTGAATTAAACGATCGTGTTGTCTTACGTTAACTATGAAAAGTAGTCGGCTCCTGGTAGTAAAGAATGCCGGAGCCTGCTCTATAAAATATAATAGCCTAGCTCTAATGGTCAGAATTATAGATTTAAAATTTTGCTCAAATTGTATTACTTTTTTTTCTTCTGCCGCATGGTGAATTATTAAAAGACGTATAGTTTTACAACTTTTTGTTAGTTTTCAAAGAAAATAAACTTTTTAGTGTTTGTGGTTTAACTGTATCGGTACGACTCTAAAAACTTACTCATATAACATCTGTTGATCCTCGACACATCGATCCAGCTCCTCTTCATTATCTTGCAAAGACTTTTCATCATAGCCAATATTTGATATTCTCATCGTAAGCATTTGAAGATGTCCACCCAGCAAACACAAGGCCATGGCCGCAAAAGCATCATCAACATAATTTTGTAGTATCAAAAAGAAGACTCCAACAATTTGATAGACATTTGCTAGAAAAAACAAGCCACTCGATTCCATCCAGTTAAAGGGAAACTTACCCGGATACAATAAACTACGTTCTTCGCGAAAAATAAAAGACAACTCCGCCGTTATGCCGATGGGAAAATAGGCCATCATAAATACCAGACCAATATTGCGCAAACGATTTTTAAGTTTTCCAAAGTAAACTCTTTCCTCTTCCGTCTTGAGGCGTACATCTAAAGTTTTAAGTATCTCTTCAAATCTTCGTATCATAGAAATTTTACTAGCAAAAATCATGAATTTTATGCTACAAGCGGTGCATGTTAGACAGACAGCAAAATTCTTGATATTATCGCCCATTAAGTCGCTGCGAAAGAGTTCCATGGACAAATGTAAGGGATAGCAAATGCTTACCATTATGTTCAAGATTATGCTATACAGGATGTATAGATATGTAAAACCATGGCCACTATCGTTGGACATATATGGAACTCCTAATATCTTTAAGCCCGTCCAATTAAGCTTAAAGAATTCACAACTGTTAGGTTTCCACTGAAGTGCAACTGTAGTCACTTTGTTTTCTCTCATGGTCATTTGTTTTAATGTTCCTTAAAAGCATAAGCTTTTGCTTTTTTATCTTTTAACCTGTAACTTTGCTTTTGTCGTCTTTTGTATCCTGTTACTTACAGATGACTTGACGTTTGAAAAACTATTGACATGAAGAATTTGAATTTAGGACACTCTTATATACCAAAATGTGCACATACCCCTATACAATGTGTTTTTTCATATTTTTAATTAATTCAATTTCCATCATATGTTTCAGTCTTCTTTATAATTTATAACATTTCGAATATAGTGGAAGCTATATAGCATTTTTTATACTCTTTATTCTTTAGTATTTACAAATTAAATTGTTTACAACTACTTTCTTTGTTTTTTTTTTTTTTCAATTGGTGGTACGGTGGGCCTAAAGTAGACAATTACTATAGAACGCTTTGTCTAACAAATGTACCTGTATAATTTATATTTTCAGCTTTGTAAGTACTTTTCTAATTACTTTTTGAAAAATTGTATATGCGACCTTCTCCGAGAAAAGGAACAAAAAAAAACGGATTTGGACTTAAGAGTGGATTTTGGTAACTAAAAGGGATAACAAATTATTTACCTCTTAAAAACGTACAAAACAAACTTGGGAAAATCGATAAAGATGTGAAAAATATTAAAATTTTATTATATCATCAGCAAGAATTTCCATAATATTGACTCAAAAACCAACATTTTATATTATGAACCCTTACGAAATTCAAAATTGAGGGACATTGTTCCAAATTTTTATTTCGACTAAACCTACTTATGATGAAAAAAAAAAACATTTTTCCCTACATTTGAAAAACAAAATCCCCTACAATTGTACCTACGTTTACAATGAACATTTTATTCCCACCATCAAAAAGAATTGAGATTGTCATTCCGTTTGTAATTTCCTTAATATTGGCTCAAAACCGAAAAGGATATATATTCTGAATCTTTATGAAATTCTAAGACGATTGAGCGATGCCCGTCTGTCTGTGTGTTGATGTCTAAACGAAAGGAGATCACTGAAACTTGGCAATGTCATTTCATTTCATCATTTCTGGGAAAATTTTGTATTTGTATTTGCTAATAAATGAAAAATATAACAGTTACACTCAGGAAAAAAACGTGCTGATAATAAGATTTTCTGCTTGAAATCGAAACTTTTTCTGCTTGAAAGCAGAGTAAATACGAAAAATCTTATTTTGAGAATAAAATCTTTTTTTTTAAAGATTCTTTGTAAGATAGCAATCTTAAAAAAAATCTAATCACAGGATCGATAACTAAGAATGTGTTCTTATTAATTAAGATTAAATTCTTAATTTTTAAGAATGCACTCTTAATTAATAAGAACATAATCTTAAATAATAAGAACGCATTCTTATTTATCGATCTTTTCAAGATTGCGAACTTTTTCAAGATTGCGATCTTACAAACAATCTTGAAAAATAAGATTTTTTTCTTAAAATAAGATTTTTCGCATTTACTCTACTTTCAAGCAGAAAAAGTTACGATTTCAAGCAGAAAATCTTATTTTCAAGCAGAAAATCTTATTATAATATTCGTATTTGGTGATAAAATAAAACACCCCAGTAAAACTTTTCATTACCAAATAATGAGTTAAACAGTTAAACTATTGAACACGAACTACTTACTCATTCGCTGTTTCAGTCATTACATTAACATGGGGATGTCATTGGAGGCAAGTACTTACCAATTGCAGAAATGTAATGACTTGGGTAAGCATTTTGAAAGCAAAAACAACAACAGCAACAACTTTTTTGTTGTTGTTTTATTAAAAACATATATTTTTAAACGAAATACAAAATTTTTTTTATGATCCCATGGGGGCTCGAACCCAGACCCCTACGACTGCTAGGCGGAGACTCTTCCACTGAGCTACTTCATATGTTGAAAACTTAATATAAACAATTTTTATTTTTAGATCCAAAATCATGTGAAAATAACTTTGTTTTTCCCTGCTTTTTTTTTTGCTTTGTTGTAATTTTTGGAAAAATATTTTTATACGATTTTTTGTAATTATTTTAAACTTTTTTAAAATTATTTTAAAACTTAAGCAATTTAAATCTTCTTTTTTTGTATAAGTTTTTACATAAGATTGACTCTTACTTACTTAAATGTTACAACCTGTTAAGGTCAAAGGCCGAGCATATTTTAGAATTCCATGGATTTCGATCTTGTGCGAATATTCTCCAATTTTATAGGCCAAGCTTTGAAAAATGTTCCTCTACTTGGTCTTTCTATCGAAGTTTCGGACATCCTCCTCTAATATTAGGTAGTGGGACATTTCAATTCTAATTTTATCCTCTTCATTGTATTTTTTTTTTTCAAGAGAGAGTTACTAGCCCGTAATCCTACCCATCTTTACCGATCTTATGGGACAACTCGGAACATGTTAACTCACAATATTAACGGGTGTTAAACTAGCTCCCCGGGTGATACCATGAGGAGGTGTGTGTTCACAGTTGAGATGAAGGATGACCCAGATAAGTTGGGCTTACCAAGTTAAGACCAATTAGAATCGTGTTTGGTATTCAACATCCCCTACATAATCAAAATTGACTCATGATGGTATTTTTTCATTAACGTGAGTTAGTTTTACAAATTTTTTTTACAGAAGATAATATTTAAGTTCTTAAAATTCAAAAATCATTTAAAAAGACTCTTTTAATTAAAAAAAACTAAAAAAAAATGTTTGCCCTTGGTGGGATTTGAACCGGGGCCATTCAGTTTAAATTACCATCTTAATTACAAATAAGTACTTCTGTAATAACTTATTATTTATTCGGATGATATGTTGTAGTCGTTACAAGGTAACCAGTTATCAGAGTACTTGCCATTACCAAAGTTTTGCTGGGAAATAATGAGTTAAACAGTTAAACTATTGAACACGAACTACTTACTCATTCGCTGTTTAAGTCATTACATTAACATGGGGATGTCATTGGAGGCAAGTACTTACCAATTGCAGAAATGTAATGACTTGGGTAAGCAATTTGAAAGCAACAACAACAACAGCAACAACTTTTTTGTTGTTGTTTTATTAAAAACATATATTTTTAAACGAAATACAAAATTTTTTTTATGATCCCATGGGGGCTCGAACCCAGACCCTCCGACTGCTAGGCAGAGACTCTTCCACTGAGCTACTTCATATGTTGAAAACTTAAAAGCTTATAATTAATATAAACAATTTTTATTTTTAGATCCAAAATCATGTGAAAATAACTTTGTTTTTCCCTGCTTTTTTTTTTGCTTTGTTGTAATTTTTGGAAAAATATTTTTATACGATTTTTTGTAATTATTTTAAACTTTTTTAAAATTATTTTAAAACTTAAGCAATTTAAATCTTCTTTTTTTGTATAAGTTTTTACATAAGATTGACTCTTACTTACTTAAATGTTACAACCTGTTAAGGTCAAAGGCCGAGCATATTTTAGAATTCCATGGATTTCGATCTTGTGCGAATATTCTCCAATTTTATAGGCCAAGCTTTGAAAAATGTTCCTCTACTTGGTCTTTCTATCGAAGTTTCGGACATCCTCCTCTAATATTAGGTAGTGGGACATTTCAATTCTAATTTTATCCTCTTCATTGTTTTTTTTTTTTCAAGAGAGAGTTACTAGCCCGTAATCCTAACCCATCTTTACCGATCTTATGGGACAACTCGGAACATGTTAACTCACAATATTAATGGGTGTTAAACTAGCTCCCCGGGTGATACCATGAGGAGGTGTGTGTCCACAGTTGAGATGAAGGATGACCCAGATAAGTTGGGCTTACCAAGTTAAGACCAATTAGAATCGTGTTTGGTATTCAACATCCCCTACATAATCAAAATTGACTCATGATGGTATTTTTTCATTAACGTGAGTTAGTTTTACAATTTTTTTTTACAGAAGATAATATTTAAGTTCTTAAAATTCAAAAATCATTTAAAAAGACTCTTTTAATAAAAAAAAACTAAAAAAAATTGTTGCCCTTGGTGGGATTTGAACCGGGGCCATTCAGCTTAAATTACCATCTTAATTACAAATAAGTACTTCTGTAATAACTTATTATTTATTCGGATGGTATGTTGTAGTCGTTACAAGGTAACCAGTTATCAGAGTACTTGCCATTACTAAAGTTTTGCTGGGACATTTTTTATTATTTTTTCCCCTTCCGAGGAATGTAATAGTATTCTTATATTTTAAAATGTTGATTTATTTATTTTAGATTATAGGTAGTTAGTAAAAAATTTTATCCTAAAAATACCTTGACTTCATCTTCCGTTGGAAAAAGTGTGCATATTTCTGTCAATATATCTTGGAAATAGTGAGGATGAAGTGTGAGATCCGTTTTTAGAATTTGATGTACTATAATCTGGATCAGCTCATCACGATAGTTATTGTTTAAATCTTTGCGTGAAACATAAAATTCTAGGATGTTTTTGCCACTTACTGATTCATTCAATAATGAAGCTAAATCCTATATAAATAAACGAAAATATTTTATGTTTTGTACACATTTTAATGTATTAAGTAATTATCTAATACTTTTACCTTGTCAAACACTTTTTTGTTAACTTCCACATTTACAGAAGACGATGAAGTGGAAGTTACATCTGGACATTTTTGTAGCCACTGACCTACCTTCGACGGCATCGAAAGTGTATCTTCATCAATTTCAAACTAAAGGACAAAACTATTAGTGGTTTAATTTACTTTCTAAATAAAATATTAAAACCTGTTTATTTTTCCAGACAAATAATTTTTCACTGCTTTCATATACTGAAGACTTCTAAAAGTTACATTTGAGCCTGAAACAAATTAAATTAATATAATTTTTTATAAAGAAATTTACTTATGTATTTATAAATATGATGAAAAACTTACGCTGCAGGTACGGAAAAACGCATTCTAGATCGAATTCTTTCAAAAGATTTTTCAGCAACACGTCATCGTCCAAGAGATTTCATGAAATTTCTTGTGAAGGGCAGTTCATTTCATACTCCCCATCACACACCGGAACTAAATTGCCTTCTATTGGAATATTTAAAAGGATCACTTCATTCGGATTAAGGTTTTCCATTTATGTTTCTTATTAAATTTATATTTTTTCTCAAAAAATTAGTTTTTCACTTTTTCGCAACTACTTTGGTCGGCGGATTACAATTTATGAAAAATACTGAAATATTTCCCTTAAACAAGCACACAAATCTACAAAATCAAGAATACGATCTTAAGATTAGAACCTACAATCGTCAAAATAAGAATAAAATCTTGAAATCAAGATCACAATCTTAAAATAAAGAATACGATCTAAAATTAAGATTTAAAATCTTATAATAGGATTAAAATCTTAAAAGCAAACAAATTACATGTTTATTTTTAGATTGTATTCTCATAACTAAGATTTTATTCTTAAATTTAAGAATATAAATCTTACTGGCTATATTTTCAAGATTGAAAATTCAAGATTTCGCAATCTTATATTGTAGATTTTTTTTCTTGAAATCAGATCGTCATTTTTCTCTTAGTGTATGATCGTAAAAATTGGTACATATGCATACAAAATTTCATCGAAATCGGTTAACATTTAGCCATAGCTCCCATACAAAATACTTGCGGAAATAGCCTAAATTCCTAAAATACACTTAAATTCCAATAAATAAAAAAACTATAGTTGTCATACCCACTTTATTTAGCACCAGGATTTCTTATGTGAATGACAGCCAGTGTGCAAAATTTTGTCACAACCGGTCACTATTTCACCATAGCTCCCATATAAAAAACTTATGGAAACACAAAATACCAAAAACAAAGGGGTTTCTGTTCGTCTGTCCGTTAAATGAAAGCTCGATAGCTCCTAAACTTCAAAAGGTAGAGAGACAAAATTTTACAAAAGTGTTTTAGATATATTATAGAAATTGTGCACTGAAAATGAGCGAAATCAATGAATGTACCTCAAAATCTTTTTGATTGTAGATATAACAAGTAAGTATTAAGTTGTACGAGAGTGCAGCTCATTCAAAATGTTGACCAAATGTGGTATTGTTGGTAATATATTTGGAATAAATTCGGTTGCAGTGGTATAGTTACTATAGTTCAACATTTAAAAGTTTTTCCCAAGTATTTACCTTGGACAAAATGCTGTTCCATAACCGAATATAGTTTTACATTAATAAGCTGTTTCTTTGTGCCATAAACATGTTGATAGCAACACGGCAGGTTCATATATTTTGTTGGCAGTTCCTAATGCATCTACCGTGTATAAAGTCTGGACCTAACATTGATTGACAGCTATTAAATTTCGTAAATGTAATCTTAGTATACTGAATGTGCCACCAAATCTTTTTGATTGTAGATATAAAAAGGGGATGTTATATATATAAGAACTATATCTAACTGCTGACCGATTGTTAAAAAATTGTATATACCGGCTGGTATTAATATAAGGTTTTTTTGTGCAAAATTTAGTGGCCATAGCTGACATAGTTTATAATTTAATACATTTTAACTGGCATTTGTGGCATTTAATGGTTACCGGGAGCGGTTTTTATGTGAAAGCTATGGTCAAAAATGGACGGATTTCTATAAAATTTGACATACTGACTGAAAGTTGCATAAAACATCTCTGTTCTAAATTTAGTAGTCAGAGATTTTACAATTTTATTCAAGTTATCAGCATAGATTTGATTTCTGGGGCAGGGTTATATGGGAGCTCTAACTAACTGTGAACCGATTTTACTCATTTTGAGCATACAATTTCTTTAATATATCGAAAATACTCTCTAGCTCTTGTAGTTAAGGAGCTCTCACGGACATAAACCGTCTTTTCTTTTTATATTTTTGTGTTTAAGTAAGTTTTTTTATATTGGAGCTATGGTCAAATAGTAACCGATTGTAACAAAATTTCGCACACTGGCTGGCATTTACATAAAACTTCCTTTTGTAAAATTTTGTTGCTGTAGCCCTTTCGTTAAGACAGAAGGACATAAACCCCCTTTTCTTTTTGTATTTTTGTGTTTCCGTAAGTTTTTTATATGGGAGCTATGGTCAAATGGTGACCGATTGTGACAAAATTTTGCAAACTGGTTAGTAAGACCTTCTCGTGCTAAATTTCGTGGTTATATCTGTTATAGTTTTAGATTTATTGGCATTTAAGTGTATTTTAGGTGAAATTTTGGCTGTTTCCGTAAGTTTTTTGTATGGGAACTATGACTAAGTGTGAACCGATTTTGATGAAATTTTATACGCTGCTTAGGGCTAATACACAACCTCTATATACACAGTTTGTTATTTATTAGCAAATAAGCGATTAGAATAGGCGAGGTTATACGGGAGCTATGGTCAAATGTTTACCGATTTTGCCCAATTTCAATACCAAAATTTTCTCAAAGATGAAGAATGTTTCTACTAAGTTTCAGTGTGCTAGCTCCTTTCGTTTAGGCGTTATCGTGATTTCAACAGACAGACAGGCAGACGGACATCGCTCAATCGTCTTAGAATTTCATAAGGACTCAGAATATATATCGTTTTTGATTTTTGAGCCAATATTAAGGAAATTACAAACGGAATGACAATCTCAATATACCTCCCATTCTTTTTGATGGTGGGTATAAAAAGGTTTGTGGCAACCCTAAATAATTAGAGATTGGTTATATTTTATATAAAAACTATCACGCTTTATCATTTTGAATGTGAAATGATAGATTGAAATTACAAACAATTATTATTACTGAAATGGGGGCATTTTGGGTGTTTAATGGTCCCGCACCGGAAAAATATAAGGGTTTTTAAAAATGTCATTTCATTTTTGTAAATAGTAGGCCAGGAGAGATATGTGCTAAAAATTTCATTAAGCTAGCGTAACTCCTTTGACTTTTTTTCAGTTTTACTATGGGGACCGTTCACTGTGCACCGATGAAAAAAACTCAAATTTGTGATATTTGTTAAACAAAATTTTCGTAAAATTAAAAACTACCCAGTAAAACTTTTCATTACCAAATAATGAGTTAAACAGTTAAACTATTGAACACGAACTACTTACTCATTCGCTGTTTAAGTCATTGGAGGCAAGTACTTACCAATTGCAGAAAAGTAATGACTTGGGTAAGCAATTTGAAAGCAACAACAACAACAGCAACAACTTTTTTGTTGTTGTTTTATTAAAAACATATATTTTTAAACGAAGTACAAATTTTTTTTTATGATCCCATGGGGGCTCGAACCCAGACCCTCCGACTGCTAGGCAGAGACTCTTCCACTGAGCTACTTCATATGTTGAAAACTTAGCAGCTTATAATTAAAATAAACAATTTTTATTTTTAGATCCAAAATCATGTGAAAATTACTTTGTTTTTCCCTGCTTTTTTTTTTTGCTTTGTTGTAATTTTTGGAAAAATATTTTTATACGATTTTTTGTAATTATTTTAAAACTTTTTTAAAATTATTTTAAAACTTAAACAAATATTCTTTTTTGTATAAGTTTTTACATAAGATTGACTCTTACTTATTTAAATGTTACAACCTGTTAAGGTCAAAGTCCGAGCATATTTTAGAATTCCATGGATTTCGTTCTTGTGCGAATATTCTCCAATTTTATAGGCCAAGCTTTGAAAAATGTTCCTCTACTTGGTCTTTCTATCGAAGTTTCGGACATCCTCCTCTAATATTAGGTAGTGGGACATTTCAATTCTAATTTTATCCTCTTTATTGTATTTTTTTTTTCAAGAGAGAGTTACTAGCCCGTAATCCTAACCCATTTTTATCGATCTTATGGGACAACTCTCGGAACATGTTAACTCACAATATTAATGGGTGTTAAACTAGCTTCCCGGGTGATATCATGAGGAGGTGTGTGTCCACAGTTGAGATGAAGGATGACCCAGATAAGTTGGGCTTACCAAGTTAAGACCAATTAGAATCGTGTTTGGTCTTCAACATCCCTCTACATAATCACAATTGACTCATGATGGTATTTTTTCATTAACGTGAGTTAGTTTTACAAATTTTTTTTTACAGAAGATAATATTTAAGTTCTTAAAATTCAAAAATCATTTAAAAAGACTCTTTTAATAAAAAAAAACTAAAAAAAATTGTTGCCCTTGGTGGGATTTGAACCGGGGCCATTCAGTTTAAATTACCATCTTAATTACAAATAAGTACTTCTGTAATAACTTATTATTTATTCGGAGGGTATGTTGTAGTCGTTACAAGGTAACCAGTTATCAGAGTACTTGCCATTACCAAAGTTTTGCTGGGTAAGTTTTGAAACCCACCTAAGAAAAATTACCTATTTTGAATATGAAAAAAACTAAGTAAATATTTTTTGTATTTTAACAAAATTAAACTATTAAGTACCAACTTGCAAGTCTTGAAATAATAAATCATGTCTTACTTTGCCAGTTTTTGTCCAAAGTAATTTTTGGTTTATCCTTAGGAGTGTTGTCAAGGACACGAATTTTGGGGGAGAAATCGCAATTACTCCAAAACTTTTTTATGGATTGCAAATTTTTATGACTTTAAGAAAAGCTGCATTAGTTCACTTTTAGATTCCATTGTTATTTCTTTTACAAATAAATGTTAAATGGATGAAATGTAGCAAAAACTGCAAATACTCTCGTTTTTTCACATGCAAGTGGGCCCTAAAATTTTGAGGCCATTGCACGGGCTTGTATCCTAAAAATAAATCAGTAATATTTTGAACATTTTCGATTAACGTAATTTGGCCACATAATTTCACTATTAAAAGTCGATCAGAGACAAAAGTGAAAAAACGACCCAATCTAGTTTTCGAAATATAGCGTTATAAAAAAGGAGGAGGTTTGCAAAAAATATTCGCATAACTCGAAAACTGTTTATTTTCTTGAATTAAGTAAAAAATTCGGCAACGAAATTATCTTTCAGGAAGAACAATAAAATCTTCAAAATTTGTATCGACCTTTCCACTGTTCTCTTGTCAAAGGCCATTTTTAAAACGACCATTCTTCCATTTTAATTCTGATAAATGATTTCACTTAATTATTCAACAATTTAATGACTCGATTGCTTTACACCAATTTCTTTTCTCGTTTTGTTCATTTCTTTTTTTGTCTTATAATTTTTGACAAATTAAGTTATAATTCCCAATTAGAATATCAAAAATTAATAACAAGCACTAATAATACTTAATGTCCCTTAAAAAAAAATTGAAGTCCTTTGTTTAAAGTTCATTAAATGTTGCGCACTCGTACCTTTTTCTAGGCACTTTGTCTCCATTTATTCTTATTGACAAACAGTATTTGGGGTCTTAATTCTATTAATTCCCCCAGTTTTTGTTGATGTAAAACTGGGAAACAATAAAATAATTATTTCATTCTTATGTTTTTTTTTTTTAATTCGTTTGTAATGATTTTAAAATAGAGGATTTGGTTGTATTTCTTTTTGGTTCCTTGTGAGCTTAAGTTGTTTATAACAATTTAATAACAGATTTAGTGAACATTTAAATGTGGGTTTATTTAGTGGATGGACAATTTTATTGAGTTCATTTTATCACTTAGTTTTGTGGACTTCAGGTTAATAAATACATTTTAATTTTCGGGTAAATAAAAATAAAGGTAAAATAAAAACAAGTAAGAAAGTGCTATAGTCGGTCAAGCCCGACCATACGATACCCTTCACCGCTAAGGTCAAAGGTGTTATTTTTTTTGTACAAAGACAAATATTTGCTAAATTTTGCCATTATACAAACATTTTCTCAAAACATATATATTTTAGCTGTTTCCGTCATTTGGACTTATATGAGAGCTAGACTTAAATGCGGACCGATTATCTCGAAATTTGACAAATTGATTGCAGTTGTTACAAAAATTATGTGTGCAAAAAATAAATTTACAATTCTCATTATCTTTAGATTTACGAGCGTTTTAGTGATTTTTTCTCATTTAGTGCGTTTTTACACCATCAAAAAGAATGGGGGATATATTGAGATTGTCATTCCGTTTGTAATTTCTTTAATATTGGCTCAAAAACCAAAAACGATATATATTCTGAGTCCTTATGAAATTCTAAGACGATTGAGCTATGTCCGTCTCTCTGTCTGTCTGTCTGTCTGTCCGTCTGTCTGTCTGTTGAAATCACGATAAAGCCTAAACGAAAGGAGCTAGCTCACTGAAACTTTGTACAGATATTCTTCATCTCTGAGAAAATTTTAGTATTGAAATTGGGCAAAATCGGTTCACATTTGATCATAGCTCCCGTATAACCTCATCTAGGCTAATCGCTTATTTGTTAATAAATGACAAATTATGGCAGCTATGATGATAAAATTTGGTGTGTAGAAGTTCTACATTAGCCCTAGGCAGCGTATAAATTTTCATCAAAATCGGTTTACATTTAGCCATAGCTCCCATACAACAAAACTTACGAAAACAGCCTAAATTTCACCTAAAATACATTTAAATGCCAATTAATCTAAAAGTATAACCACTAAATTTAGCACAAGAAAGCCTTATGTCAATGCCAGCGAAATTTTGTCGCAATCGGTCACTAGCTCCCATATAAAAAACTTACGAAAACACAAAAATTCAAAAAGAAAAGGGGATTTATGTCCGTCTGTCCATCAGATAGCTCCTTAACTACAAGAGCTAGTTAGACTAAATTAAGCAAAAGAAAGTCTTATGTCAATGCCAGGCAGTGTGCAATTTTGTCACAATCGGTCACCATTTTACCATATCTCCCATATAAAAAACTTATGGAAACACAAAAATACATATAGAAAATGTTGGTTATGTCCGTCTGTTCGTCAGATAAAAGCCCGATAGCGCCTTAACGAAAAGAGCCAGAGGGACAGAATTTTACAAAAGTATTTTGGATATCTTTAAAATGATGTGTGTTGAAAATGGACAAAATCGGTGCAAATTTAGTTAGAGCTCCCATATAACCCCGCCCCGGAAACACATTAATGCTGATAAATTGAATACAATTGTAATAGCTATGACGATTCAATTTAAAATTGGGAAGTTTTATGCAATTTTTGATCAGTTTATCCAATTTTGTAGTAATCACTCCATATTTGACTTTAGCTTTCATATAAAAAACACTCACGGAAACCAAAAATTTTAGCAAAGGCCAGTTAAAAACTATGAAATTAGAAACTATGATAGCTATGACCACTAAATTTTGCAAGAATAAGCTCTATATATATACCCGCTAGTGTGTAAAATTTTGTTACAATCGGTCAGCATTTGTCTATAATTCTTATATACATAACATCCCCTTTTTATACCCACCATCAAAAAGAATGGGGGGTATATTGAGATTGTCATTCCGTTTGTAATTTCCTTAATATTGGCTCAAAAATCAAAAACGATATATATTCTGAATCCTTATGAAATTCTAAGACGATTGAGCGATGTCCGTCTGTCTGTCCGTCTGTCTGTCCGTCTGTCTGTCTGTCTGTCTGTCTGTCTGTTGAAATCACGATAACGCCTAAACGAAAGGAGCTAGCTCACTGAAACTTAGCAAAAACATTCTTCATTTATGAGAAAATTTTGCTATTGAAATTGGGCAAAATCGGTTAACATTTGACCATAGCTCCCGTATAACCTCGTCAAGACTAGTCGCTTATTTGCTAATAACTGACAAATTATAATAGCTATGATGACAAAATTTGGTATCTAGAAGTTTTCCATAAGCACTAGGCAGCATATAAAATTTCATCGAAATCGGTTCACATTTAACCATAGCTCCCATATAAAAAACATACGGAAACAGCCAAAATTCCACCTGAAATTCACTTAAATGCCAATAAATGCTAAAATGTAATAGCTTTCGCCACCAAATTTAGCACAAATAAGTCTTATGTGAATACCAGCCAGTGTGCAAAATTTTGTCACAATCGGTCACCATTTGACCATAGCTCCCATATAAAGAACTTACGGAAACACAAAAATACAAAAAGAAAAGGGGGTTTATGTCCGTCTGTCCGTTAGATAAAAGCGCGATAGCGCCTTAACTGAAAGGGCTACAGCAACAAAATTTTGCAAAAGGAAGTCTTATGTGAATGCCAGTCAGTGTGCAAAATTTTGTTACAATCGGTCACCATTTGACCATAGCTCCCATATAAAAAACTTACAGAAACCCAAAAATACAAAAAGAAAAGGAGATTTATGTCCGTCTGTCCGTCAGATAAAAGCGCGACAGCTCCTTAACTACAAAAGCTAGAGAGACAAAATTTTACAAAAGTATTTCCGATATGTAACAAAAGTTGTGTACTGAAAATGGGCGAAATCGGTTCACATTTAGTTAGAGCTCCCATATAACCCCGCCCCGGGAAACACATAAATGCTGATAAATTGAGTACAATTGTGATAGCTATGACGACTAAATTTAGTATAGCAAAGTTTTATGCAACTATTGGTCAGTATATCAAATTTTATAGGAATTGGTCCATATTTGACTATAGCTTTCATATAAAAAACACTCCCGGAAACCAAAAAATGTTTAGCAAGGACCAGTTAAAAGCTATTAAATTAGAAGCTGTGACAGCTATTGCCACTAAATTTTGCAAGAATAAGCCCTGTATAAATACCAGCCAGTGTGTGAAATTTTGTTACAATCGGTCAACATTTGGCTATAATTCTTATATATTTATATTACATCCCCTTTTTTATATCTACAATCAAAATGATTCGGAAGTACAAGCAGAATATTAAGATTATGTATATGGTAGATGCATTAGGAACTCCTAACAAAATATATGGACCTGTCGTATTACTATCAACTTCTTTATCTTAACTTAATATTAAGCTAAACGAAAAGTATTTAACAACTTATTAATGTAAAACCATACCCGGTTACGATAACGAATTTTTTTCAAATTAAATAAATACTAGGGAAACCACTTACACACTTTTGAATGTTGAACTTTAAAGCTACTGCAACCGAAGTTATTCCAAATATTTTACCAACAATACCAACTAGCGTAACAACTTTTTTCCAATTTGGTCCACGTTTTGAATTTGCTGCAGCCTCGTAGATATATGAGATATGTTTCTAAATTTAACACAACTTGATGGTGGGTATATAAGATTCGGCACAGCCGAATATAACACTCTTTCTTGTTATATCTACAATCAAAAAGATTTGGAGGAACATTCATTATATTAAGATTGCACCTATAAAATTAGATAGGCATCAATCAATGTTCAGGCCAGACTTTATATATGATGAATGCATTAGGAACTCCTAACGAAATATATGGACCTGCCGTATAACTATTAACGTGTTTAGCCTAACTTCATATTAAGCACAACGAAAAGTATTTAACAACTTATTAACATAAAACTATAAACGGTTATGAGACCGAATTTTGATTAAAGTAATACTGAGGAAACCTCTAAAATATTTTTAAATGTTGAACTATAAAGCTACGGCAACCGAATTTAGTCCAAAGGTTTTACCAGATTTGAATTAGCTTCACCCTTGCAGATATATTAGATATGTTTCTAAATTTAACACAACTTGATGGTGGGTATATGAGATTCGGCACAGCCGAATATAACACTATTACTGGTTAAAGAAAAGTTTGTATGGGAGCTATGGTCAAATGTGGACCGAAATTTGGTACAGTGATTTTAGTTCATGAAAAAATATTTATATTTGTGGCCAATATATCAATTCCGGGAAGTTAGACCAATGGGAGGTACCCTAAATAATTGACCGATTTTGACGAATTTCAATAGTTCATCATCAAATAATCATCAAATAATCTTTAGAATTGCGACCTGTAGTTTGATTACAAGGTTTACATGGGGGGTCCAGCCAGCCAGACGGACGGACATCGCTAAATCGAATCAAAAAATGATTCTAAGCCAATTGGTATACTAAAGGGTACATACATCAGTACAAACTTATAATACCCTTTCCACCTATGGTGGTGAAGGGTATAATAAAGTACATGATGCTACTTATTTTATAAGTTTTAAGTTGAGTTTTTTGATAAATTTAACCTTTTATCGAATTCACGAAAATTCCATTATTTTGTCATTATCATCTTCGCATGATGCATCTTCGACATAAAAATTTCTGGAAAGGGTAGGTCTACCGGCTCATGAAAACTTGTAATCAATGTGCAGTTCGCAGTTTTTGAGAAAATTTGAAGAAATTTGGTACAGACATTCTTGGTACCTTTGACTTTGGCTTTCCGGAACTGAGATATTTTTATGAAATTTTAACGAAGAAAACGTGGTGAAGAGAATCATAAGGTAGTGCTTTACCGATTATAGTACATATTTTTTCCGGCTTCAACAGCATTTTTACTTTTTCAATCAAGTCATGTTAAATTTAGAAACATATCTCATATACCAACGAGGGTACAACTAATTCAAAATGTGGATCAAATTAGAAAAAAAATGTTACGCTAGTTGGTATAGTTGGTAAAATATTTAAACTAAATTCGGTTGCAGTAGCTTTTTAGTTCAAGCTTTAAATGTATCTAAGTAGTTTCCCTAGTATTTACTTTGCACAAAATTGAATCTCAAAACCAGGTATAGTTTAGCATTAATAATCTGTTAAATACTTTTCGTTTAGCTTAATATTTAGTTAGGATAAACATAATAATAAGACAGGTCCATGTATTTTCCTTGGTGCAATCTTAATATGCTAAATGTACCTCCAAGTCTTTTTGATTGTAGATACAAAAAGGGGACGTTATGGATAAGAATTTAAGCCAAATGTTGACCGATTGTAACAAAATTTTACACACTGGCTGGCATTTATATAGAGCTTATTTCCGCCTAAGTGGTGTAGTAGTTCTCATTTAATAGATTTTAACTGTTTTTTTTTTTTTTTGGTTTCCGACGGTGGTTTTTATGATATGAAAGCTATTGTCAAATACTGACCAATAGTTGCATAAAACTTCTCTCCTCTAAATTTAGTTGTTATAGCTTTTACAATTGTATTCAATTTATCAGCGTTAATGTGATTCCCGGGAAGGTGTTACATGGGAGCTATAACTAAATGTGAATCGATATCGCCGATTTTTAGTACATAACTTCTATAACATATCGAAATTACTTTTGTTAAATTTTGTCTCTCTAGCTCTTGTAGCTAAGGAGCTATTGCGTTTTCATTTGACGGACAGAGACCCTCTTTCTCTTTGGTATTTTGTGTTTTCGTAAGTTTTTTATATGGGAGCGTTGGTGACCGTTTGTGACAAAATTTTGCACACTGGCTGGCATTGACATAAGACTTCCGTGTGCTAATTAAGTTATTATATCTATTCTAGTTTTAGATTTATTGGCATTTAAGTGTATTTTAAGTAAAATTTAGGCTGTTTTCAGAATGGTGAACCGATTTCGATAAAATTTTATACTCTTCCTGGGTCCTATTTCACTAAACTACAATTCTACAAGTTTACAAGTTACAATTACAAGTCTAATTCTTACAAGTGCTGTTCAATTGTGTTTCATTAAAATTTCCACAACAATTGTAGCTTTTTGGACTTGTAAACTACAATTTCTATAATTACAATTTCTAAAATTACAATTATATTAAAATATTTTGATAAATATATGGAGTCAAATAAAAAATACGATTTTTATGAAATTTTATATATACATATGTACATTCTCCTAGCCTAGACAATTTTTACACTTCTTCAAAATTTTTAATTTAGCTTTGGTTCAAATTTTATGGCGGTTCAAAGTTCGTTTTTTTTCAATATTTTTTCAGAAACATACCCACTTTATATGCCTTTAACTTGATACGGTTATCAGATTTTTATAAGACTAGGCTCATATTTTAGCATATGTCCTGTAGTTTTATGCTCTTTTAATAAAAAAGTTAAGAAAAAGTTTTTGTTTTCCGATCCACCATGAGCCCATTTTTTGGTTTTCATATTTTGTTGTCTATACTATTATTCACATTTGAGAGAATGATAAAGAAAATACAAGATATGCTTTTTGACATATCCTTGAGGCAAGCACATCATTGATCTGCCTTGTTCTACATACGCTTCATCACTATGGGTGGAAAGGGTATTATAAGTTTGGGCTGATATATATATATATATATAACGCATAGAAATATTGGCCTTAGTTAGACCACCTTTTAGTATAACAACGGATTTAGAATTACTTCCTGAGCCGATTAAACGATGTCAGTCCGTCCGTCCATCTGGCTGGACGGCTGGCTGGACCCGCATGTAAACCTTGTAATCAAAGTACATTTCGCAATTCTCAAGATAATTTGATTAAATTTGGCAAAAACAATTATTTTGATAGTGTGCTATTAAAATTCGTCAAAGTAAACTAAATTCGTCAAGGTGCACTAATCGACACATATTTAAAAAGAAATAAAATAAATAAATGGTAATTGATATTGATTTGATTTTATATTAATTTTAACGAATTTGTATTAAAAAATAGTTAAAAACCAAATTTGAATTCAATTTATCATTCACTTGTAACTTGTAAAATTTTTTTGAGAGTCTCCGTCGACCCTATGCTTTTTTTCTACAATTTTACAAGTGTACAAGTACAAATTTAGATTGGTGAAACAAAACCACTTGCAGAAGTTCGACTTGTAAACTTGTGAATTGTCAAAATCACTTGTAGCTACAAGCTTGTAATTCTATTTTAATGAAACACAATTATTTACAAGTTCACATTTTTCCAGACAAAAACACTTGTAATTGTAAACTTGTAGCTTAGTGAAATAGGGCCCTGGTGTAAACTTCTATATACCAAATTTTATCATTATAGCTATTATAGTTTTTTATTTATTAGCAAATAAGCGATTAGCCTAGGCGAGGTCATACAAGAGCTATGGTCAAAGAATTTTATAAGGATTCAGATTCATTGGTTTTTGAGCCAATATTAAGGAAATTACATACTGGACGACTATCACAATATACCCTCCATTCGTTTTGATGGTGGGTATAAAATGGGGATGTTATATACATGTATATAATAGGGTGGCTTGTTTTTTGACTTTTGTCTCTGATCGACTTCTAATAGTAAAATTATGTGGCCAAATTATGTCAGTCGAAAGTGTGCAAAATATTATTGATTTATTTTTAGGATACAAGCCCGCGTAACGGGCCCAAAGTTTTTGAGCTCATTTGTATGGGGAAAACTGAGAGTATTTGTAGTTTTTTGCTACAAATAAAATGGAATCTAAAAGTCAACTAATATAGCTTTAATTGAAGTCATCAATATTTGAAATCCATAAAACAGTTTTGAAGTTATTGCGATTTTCCCCCAAAAAATCGTGTCCTTAACAATACGCCTAAGGATACGCCGCTAAAAAAAAGCTTCTTTGGACAAAAACTCGCAAAGTAAGACATGATTTATCATTCTAAGACTTGTAAGTACTTCATAGTTTAATTTTGTTAAAATATAACAATATTTACTTAGTTTTTTTCATTATTGAAAATTGGTAATTTTTCTCAAAATTCTACTTTTGTAGAATTTTGTCCTTCTAGCTATTTTCCTTAAGGCGCTACTCGGCGCTTCATTGTTTCGCATATAAGCAATAATAAATACCAAAGAGTTTTCGTAATATGCCTATTCTTCATACCAAATAAGCAATTATGTCTCATGTAGCAATTCAACCAGAAATGAGTTTTCAAAAGCAATTTTCCGGTAAAAAATTCAGTAATCTATATGCATTATTCGCCTGTACGTCCATTCATGCTAAAATTGTAAACCAAACTAAACATTTATTGACATTTTAGAGAACTTATTAAGGTGACTTTTGTGCTATTCAAGTCTTTTCCAGGAGTTAAGCTTTGTATATGATATCGGTAAACATTAAACCAAGACTTCAAGACAAAACCCCCTTTCGGGAAACCACTTATGAACATTAAATTTATTTCTAGGAAATTTTGTACAAATAACACTCTGTATATCAAAATTTCTGACAATCGGCCATCATTTGACTATAGATCCCATACAACTCCCATTCCCGGAAACTTATTAAATTCCACGAAAATTACTTTAATGGTCAAACAATTTTAATTCCAAAAGCTATGAGCATTAAATTTAGTTTAAAGATTATTTTCATGTGCACAAACATAATTTCCTGGAATCTTATAAAATGCCCCAAAAAATATTTAAATGCTAATATATATTAAATTTTACCACTTATATAAAGACTAAATTTAGTGTAAAGTAGATTTTTATTACATCACCATCAAAAAGAATAAAGGGTATATTGAGATTGTCATTCCGTTTGTAATTTCCTTAATATTGGCTCAAAAACCAAAAGTGATATATGTGGAGCCGCGGATCAAAAGGTTCTTTTTGCATCATTCAAAATTTTTGGGAAATTAAATTTTTTGTTATTTCGCACTTTAAAAAATCAATGAACCGCGAAATATATTTAAGTTAGCTACTTACCAGTAGGTTAATCTTTGTGCTCTAAATCACCACATTAAATCTTAAAAGTCTCTTTAAATAAGCACTTTTATTTTGGAAAAAGAACCGTTTGTTAAAAAAAAAGTGAAAAAGTACCTTTTGATACAAACAAAAATTAAAAACATGAAAAAATAATTTTTGTTATTCAACGAAATTAAACCATAGCTCCCCCCAGAAGTAATCTACGTAACATAAAAACATGCAGTATTTTATATTTTTGCATTTCGAATAAAATTTGGTAATAAATTCTTAATATTCTGTAATTTTTCAATGGAAAATGTAAAAAACTCTATATTATGACATTTGACCCTGGGAAAGAAAGTGTTCAACTTTTACAATATTAAAATAATAATGCCGTTTACATTATAAATAGTCTGAGGAAAAATATTCGCTATTACTTTTATTAATGTTGAACATTGGTACAGTTTTCGCGGAACTCTCCGATTTGAAATCACAGGTACGGCAAAACGATTAATGATACGGACCTCAGTTTTTTGGTTTTTATTTTGCCATTTGTTTGTTTTGTGATACAAATAATACATTTACTATATTTTTTAAACAAAATTTTCAAAACAATTAAAAACTGATTTAAATAAATTTTTTAGCTGCATAACCTTAGGCGAGTTGTCAAGGACACGCATTTTCTGGGAAAAATTGCAATATCTTTGAAACAACTTCTTGGATTTTTAATATTGATGACTTAAAATAAAGCTTCTTTAGTTCTCTCTTATATTCCAGTAAAAAATTTAATTTGGGCAAAACCGAAAATACTCCTTTTTTTCCTATTCCAAAAAGTTTACCACTTTGTGGGCGGAAAAAATTTGTGTAGCATGTTTCTGTATTACTTAGAACATTTCTAGGGGGAGTAAAGGTTCAATTTCGCACTTACATATGAATAAGGGAAGAAATATGTGACTTACTTACTATGGAAAAAGAACCTTTTGTTTAGTAAAACTTTTTTAATGTCCATTTAATTACTAAATAAAAAAAATTATTATGGTTTCTCAATTGTATTTGAAAGATTTCAACCTAAATATTACAAAAATAACAAAAAACCAAAATGTAAAAAGTATGCAAAAAGAACCTTTTGTTCCGCGGCTCCACATATATTGAATGAATCCTTATGAAATTCTAAGACGATAGAGTGATTACCATCCGACTGTCTATTCATCTGTCTGCTGAAAGCACTATAACGCCTAAACGAAAGGAGCTACTTCACTAAAACTTTGCAGAGATATTTTTCATTTCTTGGAAAATTTTTATATATGTTTTTTATATTTTTACATTTGACCACTGCCCCGTATAACCTCGTCTAGGCTAATCGCTTGTTTCCTAATAAATGACAAACTATAATAGCTATGATGATAAAATTTGCTACATAAAAGCTTTACATAAGCACTAGGCTCCCATACAAAACACTTACGGAAATAGCCTAAATTCCACCTTAAATACACTTAAATGTCAATTCATGATAAACTGTAATAGCTATGACCACTAAATTTGTCACAATAAAGTCCTTAATGAATACCAGCAAGTGGTTACGATCGGTCACCATTTGCCCATAGCTCCCATATAAAAAACTTACGGAAACACAAAAAAATTTCCGTCTGTCCGCAAGATAAAAGCGCAATAGCGCCTTAACGAAAAGAGCTAGAGAAACAAAATTTTACAAAAGTATTTTTGATATCTTGAAACAGTTATGTACTGCAAATGGGCAAAATCAGTTCACATTTAGTTAGAGCTCCCATATAACCCCTCCCCAGAAATCACATTAATGCTGATAAATTGAATAGAATTTTAATAGATATGACGACTAAATTAAGATTAGAGAAGTTTTAAGCAACTATTAGTTAGTATATCAAATTGTATAGGAATCGGTCCATATTTGACCATAGCATTCATATTAAAACCACTCCCTGAAATCACTAAATGCCACAAACGCCAGATAAACCTTATAAATTACACTACACAACAAATGAATAACTTTTGAAAAGTGCAAGGTCGTGACTATATGAGTCCAATTCTACTATCAAATTGTAGTAAAACCCCATACTCAGTTTTTCCAAGTTAGTGACCGTTTTATTTTTATGGGCCTCCAAATTTTCCCAATATTATCATGATGCCTAAAAAAGGTGTCATAAGTTTTTACCAAATAGGTAATTATCTTTAAAAAATATCGCCTAACTATCTTCGGCAAAAATGTAGCCAAGAAAATGGTAAATATTTCTTGCTAAAATTTTATGATAAAAATGTATTTTATTTTAAAGTTTTTTTTTTTAAAAAGTTAAAGAAACATTTTTTTATTTTTAATTTTAATTTTTTGATCATAACTTTTTGGAAATCCTGATTATTCCTACACTATATTTGGGAAAATTGTAGCCACAGTAAAGCTAAACAACTTTTGTGAACACACCAATATAATTTGAACGTGTTTGGATACCAAAAATAGGTCATAAAGACTCCCTTGTGCCAAAAAATTTATATTTTTATACCCAATAATAATAGACCGATTTTTACCAATTTCAATACCCATAGTCCCATTATTAAAAAAATGATCTGTGCCAAATTTCATCAAATTATCTTTAGAATTGCGACCTGTAGTTTGATTACAAGGTTTACATTGGGGTCCAGACAGCCAAACTGACGGACGGACGGACATCGGTAAATCGACTCAGAAAGTGATTCTAAGCCTATTGGTATACTAAAAGGTGAGTCTAAGACAAATAATTCCATGCGTTACATATATCAGCACAAACTTATAATACCCTTTCCACCTATGGTGGTGAAGGGTATAATCAGTAAAACGCTTGTAAATCTGAAGATAATGAGATTTTTGAGTCTATTTTTGGCATACATAATTTTTGTAAAAACCTTTTGCCAAATTTCGAGATAATCGGTCCACATTTGACCCTAGCTCTCATATAAGTCCAAATGATGGAAACAGCTTAAATATGTAGGTATTGGGAAAATGTTTGTATGAAAAAAAAATTTAGCAAATATTTGTCTTTATTCAGGAAAAAACAGCATCTTTGACCTTAATGGTGAAGGGTATCGTATAGTCGGGCTTGACCGGCTATAGCTTTTGTTTTTTAATTAAAGTTGTCAACACAAGTCCAATATACAATAATAGTACCAAATATCAGATATTGTGTCAACAGTTTTGTTGTTACACTTATATTCGTAAGGAACTAAAATCATTGGGACAGTAATTTGAGTTACTGTACCTACATTTTATAAATAGAATTTCTAAATTTGAAAGAACAAAATAACTTCAACAAAAAAATTATTTTAATTTAAATAAATAAATTGACTTATGTTACTATGACCAACAGAAAATCTTCGAATAATCTAAAAGTGAACCCACCAATAGGTGAAAGGGTATTATAAGTTTGTGATTCCGTTTGTAATTTTTTTATTAGTGATCGTAGACCCCATACAAATTATTCCGATCGACTCAGAATCGGGAGGAAAATCGATTAAGCGATGTCCGTCTGTCTGTCTGTCTGTTGAAATCAAGTTTCTGAAGCCCCTGGAGGATGGACCTACATAAATTATATATCAGATTTTAGGAAATTCTCCCGCAATGAACGCTATGAACGCAGAAATAGGAAAAACCATCTTTCTTTAGCACAGCCATACATAATTTTTATATCAGATTTTTATCCGTTATTAAACGTTATTAAATTTTATCAAAAGCGGTCCATAAACAACTGAGATATCGCCAAAACATTACTTGTGATGTGCAGCAAATTCCCCAAAGTACGTGTCTAAGAAATTTTGTTGACATTTTGTAAGTATTGTTTTAGCGATATCTCAGGTGCTTATGGACCGATTGTGATGAAAGCGTTCTTTGTGGTAGGATTTCCTAAAATCTCATGTATAAACTCTACAAATCTGATTCAAATTGTACCGATCGACTCAGAATCGGCAGGAGAATCGATTTCGCGACGTCCGTCCGTCTGTCTGTTTGTCTGTCCGTCCGTCCGTCTGTTTTTCTGTCCGTCCGTCACCTGTCTGTCCGTCCGTTAACGTCTGTCCTTTTTTCTGTTGTCAAGTTTTTGGAGCTCCTCAGATGTTTATTTTGATGAAATTTAACAACGTACTTCGCAGGGGATTACCTAAATTCTAATGCATTCGGTAATTTGTGGTAGATATAATTTTGTGTTTAAGCGATATTTCAGGTGTTTTGATCGACAATGATGAAATTCGGGGTGGGACGATATCCTAATATTTTGTTGAAAGTGCATATGGGTATACCTTCCAGGAGCTCCACAAATTTGATTTTAGCAGACAGACACACTGCATTTATCTTAATTTTGTGTCTGACTTTTAAACATTATGATAACATTTGAGAATGTATTATCCCAACAAACCAAGAAACGATACAGTATCATTTATGATATTATATTTTGAAAGTTTATAGAATCATAAATGATTTGACTAAATGATATAGTAGTAATATTATATTTTTACAAAAATATAATAAAAACTCGGTTATAAAATTTTGAACTTAGAATTAAAAATCAAAAATTTTTCAATTACAAAAATTTAAGAAAATAATTGCAATAAATATTTGTATATGCGCTAATTAAATATAATATCGACTTCAAAAATGGGAAAAATAATAACTGGTAAGTGCATTGCAATATAAATTTTAATTTTCTTTGAAACATAAATTTATATCGTTTTTTATTATAGATTTTAAAAGTGTTCTTTTAATTGGCCTTTTACTCAGCGGTTTTTAATTTAAACATATCCAGTTATCAAACTAATTTTGTAGGTATTGCTTTGCTTATACAAAATATTACAAATTTATAGATTAGTGACATATTTTTAGATTCATCGAAAGTATTCGTGATCTTGTTTCTTGGAGCATTCAAATAAAATTTGTAAGTGAAGGATTTTGGCACAAAACCGTCAATTTTGAAGGTAAGTGTAAACATTTTATTGTAACAATAAATTAATTAAACTTCATATGGTGGTTTTGAATAGAATATTCTGTCTACCTTATGAAAACTGAAATTTTTAAAAATATTCGTTTATAACCACGTAAACATTCGCTATTTCACCATGGACTATATATTTTAAATTATTTAATTTGTTTTTTTTTGTGTAATCATCTATTATCTACCCATTCTATTTTTACATGTAAACACCGCCTTACTATTAGCAAATCAATCCTATTGTGCACATAATATTTTTACTGGAACCGAACTAATAATATAAATCGTATATCGATTAAGATAATGTATATATACAGGTATGTGATGGAAGACGATCGTTTTCAAATCGATCGATTTCAGATATATTTTTAAGATAATTTTCGGTTATTTTCCCAAAAAATTCAAACCAAATTAAAAATAAAATATCAGTCAAAAGGATTAAAGCCAAAATTTTCATTTTTTGGAGGAAATAACCGAAAATGTGTCTGAAATCGATCGATTTGAAAACGAAAAATGTCCATCACATACCTGATAAATTCCATATTTAAATAAAATTGTTAATAATGTACATATGTATATACATAGATATAAATAAATAAAATAAATATTACAATACAGAGACAAAATTGCAGTAAATTTTATTTCATTGATATCATAATAGTATTATTACTGGTAATAATTAATGATATCATTATAATATCGTTATTTTTTTAAAATCTCGGCAAATATCGCGAAACTATCGTTCTGCCTCTTATTATCGGTATCGTAAATGATATAATTTTTTTTTTTAATTATAATATCATTATCGAGTGTACCTTTTGTTAGGAGAAAGCTATTACTTTCGAGTCTAAAATGATATCATTCTCGGAATTGCTTACCGAGAAAATGATATCGTTATGATATCATTACGATATCGTTTGGTTTGTTAGGTTATATCAAATTATAGGTAATCTTCCTAGGAAGTACAAAAATGGAGCTAAGTACATGATTTGCGTTCAAAACCTACATATGTATGTATGTACCTCACATATCAACGAAGATTTAAATTTTTTAATTGTAATTGGGAGAAATCCGTTCACGTTTGACAATTGCTCCCGTATAACTTCGCCTAAGGCATCTCTTAGTAGCTAATAAATGTCAAATTATAATAGATACGATGATGACATTTAGTATATAGATGTTGTACAATATTGTTATTTAGCGTGATAGCGCTTAAAATAAACTTTCTAGAGGGACAACATTTGACAAAAGTATTTCCGATCTCTTGAAAAGTTCGGTATTGAACCCCAACCGGAATCACTTTGATGCTGATAAATTAAATCACATTATAATTGCACAAAGAACTAGAGCAAAACTTTCCACACGTCCATCGGACAGATCAAAAGAAAAATACATCCCAAATATTATTAATTAAGTATTCATCTTAATTAGTTAACTAACTTCAGATTAATAAGTAAATCTTCAATAACTTTTCCGACAAAACTGATGTATCTAAAACTAAGAGTGTATACCCTATAATTCTAAGGCTAGTATACATTGACAAAACAATCATTGTTAAAGCTTTGATCTAAATCGATCCGCTACCTTCAGAGTTTTACATAACTAATTAAGAACTTTTGCTAGTAGGATGATACGTACGTTTTTGAGTTGCATGCCAGAATACTTAATCTACATCAAATCGATGTGCTTTTGCAAATCTAAGGGCATCTACATTTGTATTCATCTTTTCTGCATGGTTTGTCTGATCTATCCAACTTAATTTAATGTTCATAAATGGCTTAAATAAGTATTCTCTACTTGTAGTATAGTAATCATTATCTTTCACAAAGGGACCACTTTAGAACCCAAGTGACGCCGCCTTCGATATCAGCCACTTGCCCAACCTAACCTTTGGATCCATAATTTTAAAGACTCTTTGCATATAATACTAGTATAACCAAATATTGCTAGGAATTACATTTAGTATGAACAAAAGAAAATTTGTTTTGTGCTCAACTAAGTCATCATTCAGAAACTATATAATTGTTAATAAATTCTTACGATTTTGTACTTTACTTTTGGAACACCATTGGTGAAGGGTATCCAAGATTCGGCAATGCCGAATATACCACTCTTACTTGTTAACTCAAATTTTATAATTAGCGAAAAAGAACTTTTTTGTTGTGGAAAATCAATCTCTGAGGCTATAAAAACAAAGTTTGTTCTACGACTTCTTTGTTTCTGATTTCTGTAAAAAGATGACGCTATTTTTAGGTTACATACGGAAATCGCATTTTTAATAACAAAAACTAAAAATTCAGGATTTACAATGTTCCGCAACTTTGTTTTGGAGTATTTGGTCTAATTTTTTTCTGAATGTACCAACATCGAAAAAGATCCAAATAAAATGTATTTGATACAATTGTAAATTATAATTTCTAAATTATAAACTTTATTACAGCTATTGCCACTTTTTCATAAATAAGCTTAATAGAAATACCAACCAGTATATCATCGGCTTATATTTAAAATGGCTTATCTACAAATTTTATAAATTGAGATTTTGATACCATACGCTTCCATATAACGCGCTTTACCTATAGTGTGAATTTTTTAATCAAAATGTTAATGTATTCGCTATTTATTCACTTTTTATACCCACCATCAAAAAGAATGGGGGGTACATTGAGATTGTCATTCCGTTTGTAATTTCCTTAATATTGGCTCAAAAATCAAAAACGATATATATTCTGAATCCTTATGAAATTCTAGGACGATTAACGATACCTAAACGAAAGAAGCTAGCTCACTGAAACTTAGTAAAAACATTCTTCATCTTTGAGAAAATTCTGGTATTGAAATTGGGCAAAATTGGTTAATATTTGACCATAGCTCCCGTATAACTCGCCCACGCTAAGCGCTTATATGCTAATAAATAACAAACTATAATATATGCTATAATGATAAAATTTGGTATATAGAAGTTGTGCATAAGCCCTAAGCAGCATATAAAATTTCATCGAAAACGGTTCACATTTAACCATAGCTCCCATATAAAAAACTTGCGGAAACAGCCTAAATTCCACCTAAAATTCACTTAAATGCCAATGAATCTAAAACTATAACAGATATAACCACAAAATTTAGCACAAGGAGGTCTTATGTCAGTACCAATCAGAGTGCAAAATTTTGTCACAATCGGTCACCATTTGACCATAGCTCCCATATAAAACACTTACGGAAACACAAAAATACAAAAAGAAAAGGGTCTTTATGTCCGTCAGATAAAAGCACGATAGCGCCTTAACAAAAAGAGCTAGAGGGACAAAATTTTAAAAAAGTATTTTGAATATCTGGAAAAAGATGTATGTTGAAAATGGACAAAATTGGTCCAAATTTAGTTAGAGCTCCCATATAACTCCTCCCCGGGAAACACATTAATGCTGATAAATTGAATACAATTGTAATAGCTATGACGATTAAATTTAAAATAGGAAAGTTTTATGCAATTTTTGATCAGTTTATCAAATTTTATAGGAATCAGTCCAATTCTCTCTATAAGAACTAAAATTAAACTCTACAAAATATTTATTATATGGTGCCAAATCATAAGCCTTTGCACAAGTAGATGAAGCTATTCATGGGCTATTTGAGAGGAAGATTCTACAAAAAATGTATGGACCAATCAACGTAAACAATAAATATCTACACCGATTTGGTTATGAGTTATGCGCTAAACCATTGACATAGTTAAAGACATTAAATAACAGCGGTTGCGTTGGCTGGGGCATGTTGTGTGTATGAATGAAAATACTCCAAAAAGAAAAGTGTTCGAAAGCGGTCCTGAGGGAACTCATAAAAGAGTACTTCCGAAACTTTGATGGAAAGACCAAGTAGAATAAAATCACTCAAAGCTTGGCCTACGAAATAAAATAATATGCACACAAGATATAATCGCATAATTCTAAAATATGCTCTGGCTTTGACCTAAACAGGTTTAAATATAGGCCTCTTAAGTAAATGTGACTAACATTTAGAAAGGCCTTAGTTTTACCAATCAAAGTGTATGAATATGCACTGTGGCCTAAGCCGTTATACATCTAAATCAGCTTTTAGGCATAACGACAATTGAACGACTTTCAGAAAGAAAGTGTCATTTTTAGTCAGTAGACAAACTTTATGAGGCGGTTGCTTGGAATCTTGTGATAAGATTATCACCAATTTTATAGAGTCTGGATAAATTTAAATATAGCAGATATATATACCTTTGCTGTTGATAACCATGAATTACACAGGGCAACAGCACAAATATGCTCGAGTAACCACTATATACATTTGATGTATCATGGCTACCTAGAAATGGTAAAATTTTTAAATTTTATGGATAGGTTTTTTTGTTTTTTTTTAATTTTTTTGTAAAATTGCAATTTTTTTTAGACACTTTTTCACATAATTAATGATAACTCAGAAGCTAATAATAGAATATTATTCAAATAAAATCAGAAAAATTAAGATTTACATTGCCTTTGATTCGTCTATATATCGCGTTTCAATCGGATCAATAGTATCAGAGTTATAATAAAAAATTTAAGAACAAAATATATTTTTTACGTAAAAATGGCAAATATTTTCGTTTTATTCGCATAGCGACATATAATAGCAACAAAACGAGATACCGACCATAAAAATCGATTGATTTTTTTTCGAATTTATTCACAATTTAGTGAATTCGCTCATTTTTACAAAATTTTAGTTTTTTGCTTGATATACGCATTACAGCGGGTTTTCAAATGTATGAAAAAAATAGATTTTACAATTTCAAGGAGTGCCGGTCGGATTATTGTGAGGAACTTTCACCCACAAAATTTTAGCCAAATTGGACAACGCTAACACGTGTCGCCCAGGTCCTTAAGCTAACAAATCAAGTTTATATCGGAAAAATTTTATAATTTTTAAGTTTTTGCAAAATTAACGCTATTTATTCCCCCTTCTGCCAAAAAGTAGGTACTGGTCCTTATATACATTTGATGTATCATGGCTACCTTAGAAATGGTAAAATTTTTAAATTCTATGGATAGGATTTTTTGTTTTTTTTTTTAATTTTTTTGTAAAATTGCAATTTTTTAGACACTTTTTCACATAATTAATGATAACTCAGAAACTAATAATCGGATATTATTCAAATAAAATCAGAAAAATTAAGATTTACATAGCCTTTGATTCGTTTATATATCGCGTTTCAATCGGATCAATGGTATCAGAGTTATAATAAAAAATTTAAGAACAAAATATAATTTTTATGTAAAAATGGCAAATATTTTCGTTTTAATCGCATAGCGACATATAATAGCAACAAAATGAGATATCGACCATAAAAATCGATTCATTTTTTTCGAATTTATTCACAATTTAGTGAATTCGCTCATTTTCACAAAATTTTAGTTTTTTGCTTGATATACGCATTATAGCGGGTTTTCAAATGTATGAAAAAAATAAATTTTCCAATTTCAAGGGGTGCATGTCGGATTATTGTGAGGAACTTTCACCCACAAAATTTTAGCCAAATTGGACAACGCTAACACGTGTCGCCCAGGTCCTAAAGCTAACAAATCAAGTTTATATCGGAAAAATTTTATAATTTTTAAGTTTTTGTAAAATTAACGCTATTTATTCCCCCTTCTGCCAAAAAGTAGGTACTGGTCCTTATATACATTTGATGTATCATGGCTACCTTAGAAATGGTAAAATTTTTAAATTCTATGGATAGGTTTTTTTGTTTTTTTTTTTTTAATTTTTTTGTAAAATTGCAATTTTTTAGACACTTTTTCACATAATTAATGATAACTCAGAAACTAATAATCGGATATTATTCAAATAAAATCAGAAAAATTAAGATTTACATAGCCTTTGATTCGTTTATATATCGCGTTTCAATCGGATCAATGGTATCAGAGTTATAATAAAAAATTTAAGAACAAAATATAATTTTTATGTAAAAATGGCAAATATTTTCGTTTTAATCGCATAGCGACATATAATAGCAACAAAATGAGATATCGACCATAAAAATCGATTCATTTTTTTCGAATTTATTCACAAGTTAGTGAATTCGCTCATTTTCACAAAATTTTAGTTTTTTGCTTGATATACGCATTATAGCGGGTTTTCAAATGTATGAAAAAAATAAATTTTCCAATTTCAAGGGGTGCATGTCGGATTATTGTGAGATTTGTTGAGAAACTTCCACCCACAAAATTTTTGTCGAATTGGACAACGTTAACACATAGCGCATAGGCCCAAAATCTGAAAAATAGCATTTAAATCGAAAAAAATTGACAAATTTTCAATTTTTTCAAAATTAAAGCTATTTATTCTCCCCTTTTGCAAAAAAGTGGATTCTGGTTCTTAGTACAAACGCAATGATTTTTCCAATAAACTACATGCCTTTAAAATCGGTTGGACAGTTTTCGAGTTATTACGATTTTCACTGGCCATTACATGTCCTTGAGGACTTGCCGAAGACAATTTACAAAAACATTTGACTTAGTTTAAAATATATATATATATATATATATAATTATTATATATATATATATATATATATATATATATATATATATATATATATATATATATATATATATAATTCCCCGGCAACATTCCAATTGAAACAAGGGGTACTTCTCTCAGAAAATGAGATGCATCCGATTTTATTTTTAGACTCATTGAAAGGGACCTACGTTTTAACACCGGCTCCGAACGGCAAATGTATTAGTTAGAGAAGTTTTTCATAGCCTAATACTCAATAACCAGTGGCTAGTTGAGTTATGAGGTGAACCGCCGTTTTTTAAAAAATTTATTTTTTCAAGTGAGTCTGGCCAGGGATCGAACTTGGGCCTCTGGTATGCTAGGCGGATGACTAACCTGCTATACCACGGCGGTACATGTAAACAATAAAATATAAAATTTCGCTAAAATTGACTGATATCTTCCTGTTACAACACTTCTCTTCTACTCGATTTTCCTTCTCTATCTTTAACACTCTCTAGTATTACTCCCTTCACTCTTCTCTCTCTTTTTCTCTTTCCGCTATCATTTATTTACTTTCAGAAAGGATCACAATGGACCAGAAGGTCTCCGAGTGTAGATGCCACTCTCCCGGCATCACCTTTTCAACCTAACCTAACCTTCCTGTTACACAACGCAATAAAATAAAAAAATTAGAGTCTTTTTTCAATGACATGTAATGGCCAGTGCAAATTGTAGTAACTCGAAAATGGTTTAACCGATTTTAAAGATATGTAGCTTATTGGAAATCTCATTGTGTTTGCCGTAAGGACCAGGATCCACTTTTTGGCAAAAGGGGGAATAAATAGCGTTAATTTTGCAAAAACTTAAAAATTATAAAATTTTTCCGATATAAACTTGATTTGTCAGCTTTAGGACCTGGGCGACACGTGTTAGCGTTGTCCAATTTGGCTAAAATTTTGTGGGTGAAGGTACCTCCTTGAAATTCTAAAATCTATTTTTTTCATACATTTAAAAACCCGCTATAATGCGTATATCAAGCAAAAAACTAAAATTTTGTGAAAATGAGCGAATTCACTAAATTGTGAATAAATTGGAAAAAAAATCAATCGATTTTTATGGTCGATATCTCATTTTGTTGCTAATATATGTCGCTATGCGATAGAATAATAAATCTGGAAGTTTTTTGCCGTTTTCGATTTTTCATGATTTTTTTAAAACGAAAATTTTTGCCATTTTTATGTAAAAAATATATTTTTTTCTTAAGTTTTTTATTATAACTCCAATAATATTGATTCGATTGAAACGCGATATATAGACGAATTAAAGGCTATGTAAATTTTAATTTTTCTGATTTTATTTTAATAATATTAATTATTTGAAGAAACGTCTAAAAAAATAGCAATAATAAAACAATTTTTTTTAAAAATCTATCCATAGAATTTAAAAATTTTACCATTTTTGTACAAAGGTAGTCATGATACATCAAAATTGTGTAGTGGTTTTAAGAGCACATGAAATTTTTTTTATTTTGTTGTGCTGTGTTATCGTTACTGCAGTGATTACAAATAGAAGAACTGCACTTGGCTGATATGTGATTTCAAAACGACATATGGCACACAACTCACAAATCAATAGCCCAATAGGGTCTAGAATTCGGTGAATAGTTTTTTTCACGTTTGGGTCCGGCCAGTTGTCCGATGGGATCGTGATATTTAACGCCATTCGATTGCCACTTGTGCGGCTATATTAAAGCTCCTAAAATGTGATGAAATATAAGCAAATATTATAGGATATTTGAATAATCGAATATTTCTAATCAAAAAGTTTAGTTTTTTGTCTTTTAAAAAAATAATTAAAATTTTTATTATACGATTTTAACTGAATATGACTGAAAATCTCACATTATTTTAGACGCATTATAATAGTAAATAGCGAATATGCCGCCCGACATGTCGAAAAGAAAGTATCCAAATGTATACCCACCATGCCACCAGCTAAGGCCTTTTTCTGCTTCAACGATCTCTCGGTAAACAATATCATGTGCTTCTTAAACTTCATCGTCTGCGATGTCCAATTACTGGCAAATATGGCACGATGAAGTTGACTGAATAGAAATTGAAAATTACTGCCATAATAGCAGGTGGGAAATATTTCTAAGGGCATGGACAGAAAATAGACAAAGTAGTATAAAATGTCTAGAGGTTCCGAGACAAAGAAGACAAGAGCTGCCATGGCAACGCAAATGTTGGTGGCTGTAACACAGAATTGTATAAACATGGGCCAGGAGATAATATTTTCGATGGTATCAGACAAACTGTAAGAGAAATTAAATGATATAACAGAATTATATATAATTAAATAAGTAGCAAAACTTACTCATATAATATCTGTTGATCTTCTATACAGCGATTTAATTCCTCCTCATTCTCTTTTAGGGTCTTCTCATCATAGCCAAGTTTGGATACTCTAAGCGACAAAATTTCAATGTGGCCCGATAACAAACACAAAGCCATGGCTGGAAAAGTATCATCGACATAGTTTTGTAGCAGCAAAAAGAATATTCCAATGATTTGATATAAATTGGCCACATAAAATAAAGGCGTAGACTCCAACCAATTAAAAGGAAACCAGGCGGGATATAGTAAACTTCGATTCTCCCGAAATATAAAAGACAATTCCGCCGTTATGCCTATGGGCAAGTAGACCATCATAAAGCCCAGTCCAATATTGCGCAAGCTTTCTTTTAATTTAATGAAATTTTTCTTTTCCTCAACATCTCTTATGCGTCGGTCTATGTGTTTAAGAATTTGCTCAAATTTTCGAATCTCGGGAATTTTTATGGCATAAATAATGAATTTTAAACTACAGGCCACACATGTTACACAAACGGCCAAGTTTTTGATGTTGTCAGCCATTAGATCGCTACGAAACAGTAGCATAGCCAAGTGTAAAGGGTAACAAAGCGTTACCAATGTATTCAAAATCATGCTGTAGACAATGTATGTTCCTGTAAATGTTTGCTCCTTATCGGCACCCATTGTAATGCCAAGTACTTTCCAGGAAATCCAATGAGGCTTAAAGAATGCACAACTATCTGGTTCGGCATTGTCCATGACAGTGATGTCCTTCACTTTTAGCATAGCCATGTTTTTGAATAGTGTGTGTGTTGTTAAACTTGTAACAAAAGTTCGTTTATGGTTTCCAAATCCCACAAGTTTTTGCTTAATGTTCTTCTTGCTTGTATCTTGCCATTACGCTTGACCAGGCAGCTTGAAATCAATTGTTTAAAACAACATGAATTCAGTGCTCCTTTATATACCTTTTCTTTCCAATAGTTGAAGTATGCAAGTATACCCTATAACATGTATTTTCTTTTTTGTAGACTTTTATCATCTAAGTTACTTTTTAACATACAAATTACTTTGGTTTTCGTCATAGTTCCTTTAGAGGTTTAATTTAAGTCGTTCTTACTCATTTGAAACAAATTGGAAGCATTTAATTATATAGATTTTTTCTTTTTGATTTTCAATTAAAAGGTGTTTAGTTGTGACATTTGTATTAATAAAAGCAATTATACAGTGGACAAAAACATGCATAAATTAGGTAAACAAATTGTACAAGTTAGGCTGAAGATAGTAAAAAAGAGAATAATAGTCTCACATAATCTTATCTTATGTCTCCTAAAGTAATAGGTATAGAAACAAAATTAAAATTACGTTTTAAACAGCTATGAAAATAAGCGAACAGGTGTTTGGTACTTTTTTGAAACTATGTCCGATAGGGGGTAAAAAAGGGTGAAAATAGTTTTTTTGGCACCTTTTTAACCCACTCTTATATTTTAAACTAAAGAATATAGAAAGAAACTTGGTACTGCAATCAATAGATGTAAAAAAAACATGAAACACGTATTTGGTACTTTTTTGATTTTGGAGCCAAAATGGGTAAAAAAGGGATAAAATGATAACTTAACATCTCCAAAGTAATATGAATAGGAACATTATACATTATGTTAAATGCGTTTTAAAAAAATGTACCGAATTCAATTGGTACCAAAAAAGTACCAAATATACATATGGAACTTTTAGAAATTAGGGAATAAAAAGGGGGAAAAATTAGTATTATTTTAAACAAATGAATGTTTGTCTGTATGTATATTCTTTATAGAATAGTAAACTGTGAATTTAATTGTGTTATGCTCTTTAGCGAAGATGTTGCGGATAAGCCGGCGAAGGTTTTAAAGTTGATAAGACTAATTTCCGACAGATGGCGCCACTGAAAATTACTAAAAATTAATTAAATCGTAAACTGTACATTTGATCATGCTATGATCTTTAGCAAAGTTGTAGCGCATGAGCCGACGAAGGCTTTTTAGTTGGTATGAATAATTTCCGACAGGTGGCGCTACAGAAACTTACTCAAAGTCAATTTAATCGTAATCTGTACATTTAATCATGCTACAATCTTTAGCAAAGTTGTTGCATATGAGCCGACGAAGGTTTCTTAGTTGGTATGAAGAAATTTCGACAGGTGGCGCTACTGAAATTTACTCAAAGTCAATTTAATCGTATGCTGTACATTTAATCATGCTATAATCTTCAGCAAATTTGTTACGGATAAGCCGAAGAAGGTTTATGAATTGGAATAAGCAAAGTCCGACAGGTGGCGCCACAGAAAACTACTCAAAATGAATTAAATCGTAAACTGTGCATTTGATCAGACTATAATCTTTAGCAAAGTTGTTGCGCATGAGTCGACAGAGGTTTCTGTTGATATGAATAATTTCCAAAATTATTCAAAATGAGCTAAACTGTTAACTATGCAAACTATGTGTTGGTCGGACAAAATAAATCAAATAATTCAAAATTAACTGAATATTTCTACAATGTCATTCCTCTAAATTTATTTTAGCACTTTATAATATAAAATATATAAAAACTTTAAAATTTTCCTCAAAATGCTTGTCATAAAGCTCCGAGCAAGGCTCGGTCTACCAGGTACTGAGCAATAATACATACAATTATTACCCAGCAAAACTTTGGTAATGGCAAGTACTCTGGTAACTGGTTACCTTGTAGTGACTACAACATACCCTCCGAATAACTAATAAGTTATTACAGAAGTACTTATTTTTTGTAATTAAGATGGTAATTTAAACTGAATGGCCCCGGTTAGAATCACGGCAATGAAAAAATACCATCATGAGTCAATTTTGATTATGTAGGGGATGTTGGATACCAAATACAGTTCTGATTGGTCTTAACTTGGTAAGTCCAACTTATCTGGGTCATCCTTCATCTCAACTGGGGACACTGACCTCCTCGTGGTATCACCCAGGTAACTAGTTTCACACCCCTTAATCCGAACTTCAATGGAAAGACCAGGTAGAGGAACATTTTTCAAAGCTTGGCCTATAAAATTGTAGAATATTCGCACAACATCGAAGTCCATGGAATTCCAAAATATGCTCGGACTTTGACCTTAACAGGTTGTAATTATAGGCCTTTAAAGTAAGTAAGAGTCAATGTTATATAACCAAAAAGGAAGATTTAAACTATCTAAGTTTTCAAATAATTAAAAAAACTTTTTTATTTTTTTTATTAAATGCATTAAACATTTACAAAAAATCGTGTAGAAATATTTTTCTAAAAATTACAACAAAGCAAAAAAAGCAGGGAAAAACAAAGTTATTGTCACATGATTTTGGATCTAAAAATAAAAATTTTATATATTAATTATAACTTGCTAAGTTTTCAACATATGAAGTAGCTCAGCGGAAGAGTCTCCGCCTAGCAGTCGTAGGGGTTTGTGTTCGAGCCCCCATGGGGTCATAAAAAAAATTTGTATTTCGTTTAAAAATATATTTTTTAAATAAAACAACAACAAAAAAGTTTTTGTTGTTGTTGTTTTCCAATTGCTTACCCAAGTCATTACTTTTCTGCAATTGGTAAGTACTTGCCTCCAATGACATCCCCATGTTAATGTACTGACTTAAACAATGAATGAGTAAGTAGTTCGTGTTCAATAGTTTAGCTGTTTAACTCATTATTTGGTAATGAAAAGTTTTGCTGGGATAGTCTGACATAATCATATCAGACCCAGTTAAAAAGAAAAGTTTTATTTTATTTTTATTCATTTCAAATCTAATATCTTTAAACGAGCAATAATTTATGTATATGTATATCTGTGGCTTGGTGCTAAAAGGGCCAATGTCTAAAAAACTAGTTTTGAAAAAATTAGAAATACAATTTTTATAAGATTTTGTTTTTCTTACGCCTCAGCTAATTTCCAAGTTTCGCTCAAAAAATTTGTTTAGACATTTATTATGATCATATAGAGGGTATGGTAAAATCAATTCTTTTAAAATGATCAAAAAAAAATATGACATTGCCTCTTTGGAACTTTTGATGCAAAGGGGTAAAAACGGTTAAAAAGGGGAAAACATCTTAAACGTTGTATTTAGTACTTATTTGAAACTATACCTGATAGGGGGTAAAAAAGGTAAAAAGTATCTAAGTGGTTTCTCAAGTATTTACCTTGAACAAAATGCTGCTCCATAACCGAATATAGTTTCACATTAATAGGCTATTTCGTTGTGTCATAAACATGTTGATAGCAACACGGCAGGTTCATATATTTTGTTAGGAGTTCCTAATGCATCTACCGTGTATAAAGTCTGGACCTAACATTGATTGATAGCTATCTAATTTCATAGATGCAATTTTAATATACTGAATGTACCTCCAAATCTTTTTGATTGTAGATATAAAAAGGGGATGTTATATATATAAGAACTATAGCCAAATGTTGACCGATTGTTACAAAATTTTATATACTGGCTGGTATTAATATAAAGTTTATTTGTGCAAAATTTAGTGGCCATAGCTGATATAGTTTATAATTTAATAGCTTTTAACTGGCGTTTGTGGCATTTTAGTGGTTACCGGGAGCGGTGTTTATATGAAAGCTACCCAGTAAAACTTTTCATTACCAAATAATGAGTTAAACAGTTAAACTATTGAACACGAACTACTTACTCATTCGCTGTTTAAGTCATTACATTAACATGGGGATGTCATTGGAGGCAAGTACTTACCAATTGCAGAAAAGTAATGACTTGGGTAAGCAATTTGAAAGCAACAACAACAACAGCAACAACTTTTTTGTTGTTGTTTTATTAAAAACATATATTTTTAAACGAAATACAATTTTTTTTTTTATGATCCCATGGGGGCTCGAACCCAGACCCTCCGACTGCTAGGCAGAGACTCTTCCACTGAGCTACTTCATATGTTGAAAACTTAGCAGCTTATAATTAATATATTTATTTTTAGATCCAAAATCATGTGAAAATAACTTTGTTTTTCCCTGCTTTTTTTTGCTTTGTTGTAATTTTTGGAAAAATATTTGTATACGATTTTTTGTAATTATTTTAAAACTTTTTTAAAATTATTTTAAAGCTTAAACAATTTAAATCTTCTTTTTTGTATAAGTTTTACATAAGATTGACTCTTACTTACTTAAATGTTACAACCTGTTAAGGTCAAAGTCCGAGCATATTTTAGAATTCCATGGATTTCGATCTTGTGCGAATATTCTCCAATTTTATAGGCTTTGAAAAATGTTCCTCTACTTGGTCTTTCTATCGAAGTTTCGGACACCCTTCTCTAATATTAGGTAGTTGGACATTTCAAATCTAATTTTATCCGTTTCATTGTATTTTTTTTTAAGAGAGGGTTACTAGCTCGTAATCCTAACCCATTTATATCGATCTTATGGGACAACTCTCGGAACATGTTAACTCACAATATTAATGGGTATTAAACTAGCTCCCCGGGTGATACCATGAGGAGGTGTGTGTCCACAGTTGAGATGAAGGATGACCCAGATAATTTGGGGTTACCAAGTTAAGACCAATTAGAATCGTGTTTGGTATTCAACATCCTATACATAATCAAAATTGACTCATGATGGTAGTTTTTCATTAACGTGAGTAAGTTTTACAAATTTTTTTACAGAAGATAATATTTAAGTTCTTAAAATTCAAAAATCATTTAAAAAGACTCTTTTAATAAAAAAAAACTAAAAAAAATTGTTGCCCTTTGTGGGATTTGAACCGGGGCCATTCAGTTTAAATTACCATCTTAATTACAAATAAGTACTTCTGTAATAACTTATTATTTATTCGGATGGTATGTTGTAGTCGTTACAAGGTAACCAGTTATCAGAGTACTTGCCATTACCAAAGTTTTGCTGGGTATATATATATAGAATGGCTATCTCGAAAACGGCTCCAACGATTTTGATAAAATTTGGACAGTGGGTATCTTTTTTGATGTATAGGTCGAAGAAGAAGGGACTTTTGGAACTTTTACCTCTAAGAGGGTAAAAACGGGTAAAAAGGGGAAAAAATCGAAAACGCTATATCTCCTAAAGTAATAGGTATAGAAACAAAATTAAAATTACGTTTTAAACAGCTATGAAAATAAGCGGACATGTGTTTGGTACTTTTTTGAAACTATGTCCGATAGGGGGTAAAAAAGGTTGAAAATAGTTTTTTTGGCACCTTTTTAACCCACTCTTATATTTTAAACTAAAGAATATAGAAAAAAACTTGGTAGTGCAATCAATAGATGTAAAAGAAACATGAAACACGTATTTGGTACTTTTTTAATTTTGGAGCCAAAATGGGTAAAAAAGGGATAAAATGATAACTTAACATCTCCAAAGTAATATGAATAGGAACATTATACATTATGTTAAATGCGTTTTAAAAAAATGTACCGAATTCAAAAAGTACCAAATATACATATGGAACTTTTAGAAATTAGGGAATAAAAAGGGGGAAAAATTATTATTATTTTAAACAAATGAATGTTTGTATGTATGTTCTTTATAGAATAGTAAACTGTGAATTTGATCATGTTATGCTCTTTAGCGAAGATGTTGCGGATAAGCCGGCGAAGGTTTTAAAGTTGATAAGACTAATTTCCGACAGATGGCGCCACTGAAATTTACTAAAAATTAATTAAATCGTAAACTGTACATTTGATCATGCTATGATCTTTAGCAAAGTTGTAGCGCATGAGCCGACGAAGCCTTTTTAGTTGGTATGAATAATTTCCGACAGGTGGCGCTACAGAAACTTACTCAAAGTCAATTTAATCGTAGTCTGTACATTTAATCATGCTACAATCTTTAGCAAAGTTGTTGCACATGAGCCGACGAAGGTTTCTTAGTTGGTATGAAGAAATTTCGACAGGTGGCGCCACTGAAATTTACTCAAAGTCAATTTAATCGTATGCTGTACATTTAATCATGCTATAATCTTCAGCAAAGTTGTTACGGATAAGCCGAAGAAGGTTTATGAATTGGAATGAGTAAAGTCCGACAGGTGGCGCCACAGAAAATTACTAAAAATGAATTAAATCGTAAACTGTGCATTTGATCATGTTATAATCATAAGCAAAGTTGTTACGAATAAGCAGATAAAGGTTTCTTATATGGTATGAACAACTTCAGGTGGCGCCACTGCAAACTACCCAAAATGAATTAAATCGTAAACTGTGCATTTGATTAGACTATAATCTTTAGCAAAGTTGTTGCGCATGAGTCGACGGAGGTTTCTGTTGATATGAATAATTTCCAAAATTATTCAAAATGAGTTAAACTGTAAACTATGCAAACTTTGTGTTGGTCGGACAAAATAAATCAAATAATTCAAAATTAACTGAATATTTCTACAATGTCTTTCCTCTAAATTTATTTTAGCACTTTATAATATAAAATATATAAAAACTTTAAAATTTTCCTCAAAATGCTTATCATAAATCTCCGAGCAAGGCTCGGTCAACCAGGTACTAAAATATAAAATACTATGCATATGGGCAAATCCGAAAAACATTAAACCAAAGACAAAATTTTAAAACTGTCAAAATCACATATTTGTGTTTATGGAAAAATTTACCTTATATTTTTCCTTCAGAATATATAATGAATACAATTTTTAATTGGTATCTTCGTGAATAGCAGGTATTCAATTGCACCTATCTCGAATTTTTATAAATTTTTTCAAATAATATGTTTTTAAAAGTTTATAAAAATCGCATAAACATTCATTTAGTTATCAAGTTTCAGTAGTAAAAGACCCCATGAAAAGTAATTGGAGTGATATAAATAACGTCAAATAAAAAAGGACTCACAGTGTGTAGCATCCGTCACAGAAATAAAGGTTTTGATAATTTGACCAGTGCAATTTTTCTTTTTTCTCCAATTGAACTTGGTTTGTAAAGAGAACTCCATCAGAAAGTGTGTAGCGTCCGTCACAGTTTATATTTTTTAAAAAATGATACTTATTAAATACAAAATTTACGAACGCATGTCTGTATCATTCATAAAGCAATAAAACTGTCTATATCCACTGATTATATTTAAGGTATTAGGTGTTAAAAAACATACAGTGCGCAAATTTGATGCTTTTGAAATTTTTTTTTTCGGATTTTTGGAACACTCTAACAGCCAGCCGCAGCATTCTTGGGACAAAAAATAAGATGTAAAAATGGTAAAAATTTAAATAAATGTATGTATGTAGCCTTTTTGGTAAATATTAAAATGGAAAAATGAAAAAAATATGAAATATGAATTTTTTCCTAATAAAAAATATTCAAGTAAAAACTGTATCCTCAGTTACGTAGCGTCAGCAACACTTCATTTATGGATTTTCGGTGAAACTGGAAACTTTAAAATATTTTATAAAAGCTGTTTTGTAATCTTATACTTTTCCTCCATCTTTAATGTATTTACAATTTTTTTATTACTATGACCGATTTGATGAAAATTGCAGAAACACGTGTTGGAAAAAAAGTCACTTCCATTTTTTGTAGCGTCCGTCACAGCACTTTGAAAGCGAATATCTTTTTCCTCCAAAAGAAGTATGTAAATTAACAAATGCCATTCGATATCACAATTGATGGGCTAATATCATTGGAAATCTGTGCAAGGATATCTAGTGTAGAAGTTTAACAAAATCAGTACAAATGTATCGTCCGTCACTCTAGATTTACATGGATAACCGGCCAGAAAGCCAGCAGGACGGACATTGTTAAAACAACTCAGGGAGTGATTCTAAGTCGATACTAAAAGGTGGGTCTCAGACCAATATTTCTATGCGTTCCAAACATCAGCACAAACCCAATATACCCTTTCCCCCTATGGTAATATAGGGTATAAAAAATCTTTAAATTTTTAACATAAGTAAAGTGGGCGTGTCAGTGGGCGAATTTTCAATGTTTTTGGTTAAAGGTTCAAAGTCTTCGAGCAAAAAATAAACTTTTGTACAGTTTACTTCTATTCTTAATAATTTTGGCCAGCTAGATTAAAGAATCGTACACTGTACGGTTCTCTAAAATTCTGACTTATGTTAAATGTCAACACGTGTTGTTGATACTATCAAAAGGGTGTTAAAAAATATTTTAATTATTTGAAAATTTAATTGCATTCTCAAATTTTTCTTTACTTTTTTTTTGTCAAATTGTGTTAAGGCAAGTCCTTATTAGAATATAAAAAATGCATACAAATTTTTAAACACGTGTGAAAGGATTTTCATTGAGAATAGCAAGTCTTCTGCTGGATTAAACACATGCTTTATATGACCACACTTTAGTTTTTATTTGCATAGGGTTTCCAAATCATATCTAAAAATTTTAAAAATTTCGAAAATAAAAGTAGCCAATAAAAATCATAAGGAAAATTATTAGAAAAAAACTAGAAATTATCTCAACTAAAGTAAAAATTTACTAATTACAAACGAATTGTTTGAGGGTTTCAATATTTTCTGACAATAAAACCCTAAATGCATATACAAATAACAATTCGAAGTATTAATTACGTCTACAGTTTTAATTATTCAATGATAGATTCATAATAATAATTACTTAATTATACCTTGAGCCCTACAAATGGAAGGTTATTATATGTTTGCTTTGATGTTTGTAATACTATAAAGTTGGTATAATCGTTAAGAATTACTTTCTGAAATTTATATACAGGTCACATGAATATTTTGATAGTTTCCAGGGCCCTATTTCACTAAACTACAATTCTACAAGTTACAATTACAAGTCTAATTTTTACAAGTGTTGTTCAATTGTGTTTCATTAAAATTTACACAACAATTGTAGCTTTTTGGACTTGTAAACCACAATTTCTACAATTACAATTTCTAAAATTACAATTTTTACAATTATAATAAAATAAAATATTTTGATGAATATATGGAGTCAAATAAAACTTTTTTGAACTCGTACTGAACCACATCATCTACGATTTTCATGAAATTATATACATTCTCCTAGCCAAGGCAATTTTTACAATTCTTCAAAATTTTTAATTTTGCTTCGGTTCAGATTTTATGGCGGTTCAAAGTTCGTTTTTTTTCAAGATTTTTTCCAAAATATACCCACTTTATAAGCATATAACTTTTGATACGGTTATCCGATTTTTACTGTAGTTTTATGTCCTTTAATTAAAAAATTTAATCTTGTATTCAAATTCGAAATTTGTACTGAAATATTATAAATTATTTTAGAAAAAGTTTTTTGTTTTCCGATCCACCATGGGCTCATTTTTTTGGTTTTCATATTTTGTTGTCTACACTATTATCCACATTTGAGAAAATGATAAACAAAATGGAAGATATGCTTTTTGAGGTATCCTTGAGTCAAGGACATCATTGATTTCCCTTGTTCTGCATACATGATTATATTTTCATATCCTTCACCACTATAGGTGGAAAGCGTATTATAAGTTTGGGCTGATGTATGTAACGCATAGAAATATTAGTCTTAGACCACCTTTAGTACACCAATGTACTTTGAATTCATTCCTGAGTCGATGTCAGTCCGTCCGTTCATCTTGCTGGACCCCCATGTAAACCTTGTAATCAAACAAAATGAATAAATGGTCATTAATATTGATTTAATTTTGTGTTAATTTTAACTAATTTTTATTAAAAGATATTTAAAAACCATATTTGAATTCAATTTATGTATCTTTCACTTGTAACTTGTAACAATTTTTTTGAGAGTCTCAGTCGATCCTATGCTTTTTTTCTACAATTCTACAAGTGTACAAGAACAAATTTAAATTTGTGAAACAAAACCACTTGTAGAAGTATGACTTGTAAACTTGTGAATTGTAAAAATCATTTGTAGCTACAAACTTGTAATTGCATTTAAAAGAAACACAATTTTTTACAAGTTCACAATTTTACAGGCAAAAACACTTGTAATTGTTGACTTGTAGCTTAGTGAAATAGGGCCCAGGTATAATAATGAAAATATAGTTCAATTAAAATTAGTTGTAGTAAAATGAGGTAATTTTTTAGTATAAAATATTCCTAAAACTTTTAACTATATAAGCTGATTATTTTTTTTTTTTTCGGAAATTCACCAAAACTGTAGATTTCTTATTAGTAAGGGTATACTATGGTCGATTTGACCTATATATTTTTTCCAAACTCCATAATTATAAGGATTTTGTAGGATGATTCCAAAAAAAAGTTGTTAAATTTTTAATACACAAATTAGGTAATTTTCTCACTTTTGGACTCAAGTAAATCAAAATTTATAGGTGTGATTTAGTGAAGCCATAAACCTTGAAGAGTGCGTTGGATAAATAACTTTTTTTTTAATTTCAGTGGACTTTTGAAAAATTTTTATTATATATCATTCCGTTGAAAAAATCTTGATAATATTATTAATAATACATACATATTTAACTAAAATTATTAATTACTGGAATGAACGAAATTTGGTGACAATTGGAACGTTTTGCTGATGATATCCAATCTTAAGAATGTTTCAATACCATAAGTTGTTGGATGCCAGCCATAAATATTCCAAGGCGATTTAAAGAAGTCTATCCAACTGATTGTCCAGTAAAGGAAATTCCAGGTAACTTTCTTAAAACTGGTGTTGAATTGCCGAATTCGATATCGATCAAGAACTCAGACCTTTTAGCAAATATTGTGTAACATACCTTAAGGATTTTTAAAATAATCTATTTTGCAAAAAGTTAAATAAAATTGATTTCTTTCTAAACATATCCGTTTGTTTGACAAAACATTTGGTATAAATGAATTTTTTTTTAACTTTCAGTTGTTATACATGTATTATTTAGATTATACTAAAAGTATGCTACAAAAATATTTCTGAAATATCTTACATATTGATCGATATCAAATGCGGCGATTTGGCCTCATATTTATATAATTATATAACCAATTTCTAACTTTTTGTAAAAACCATAAAATTATTTAGGGTTTTTAATGGATATTCAAAAAAGTTTGTTAAAAATTTAAACAAAAAACCAAATAAAATACATTTCCAGCAACTCTAACTTCGAATTTAAATAGTTACAATTATTTTTGAAATACAACAATGTTCACATGTTCACCATGGCTTTTTTGGGTGGAAAGCATCCGAAATGTTTAATTTTCTAAGACTCAGAACAGAAACAGACAAGAGCAAGTATGTTAGAATCACTTTTTGAGTCGATTTAGCGATTTCCGTCCGTCCGTCTGGCTAGCTGGCTGGGCCCCCGTGTAAACCTTGTAATAATTTGATGAAATTTGGCACAGACCACTTTTTTGATTGCTATTAAAATTCGTCAAAATCGGTCCATGGTATTTATGGTACCTCCCATAGGTCCCACTTCCTGGAATTGATATATTGGCCACAAATATCAATATTTTTTCATGAAATTTGAATCAAATGCTGCTTATATAAACTAAAATCACGGTACCAAATTTCGTTGACATCGGTCCACATTTTCTTTAAAAGCTTTTCTTTAAAAACGCGCTAAAAGAGACAAAAATCACTAAAACATAAACATACATAACTTTAATAACAACTGTAATCAATTTGCCAAATTTCGGGATAATCGGTCCACATTTGACCCTAGCTCTCATATAAGTCCTAATAACGGAAACAGCTTAAATATATAAGTTTTGAAAAAATGTTTGTATGATGGCAGAATTTAGCATTTAGCATTTATACAGGAAAATTAACACCTTTGGCCTTAGTGGTGAAGGGTATCGCATGGTCGGGCTTGACCGACTATTGCACTTTCTTACTTGTATTAAATATAGAATCGTATCTTATATATCTACGAGGGTGCAGCAAATTCAAAATGTGGACCAAATGTGTTATTGTTGGTATAATATTTGGACTAAATTCGGTTCCGGTAGCCTTATTGTTTAACATTTAAAAGTATTTAAGTGGTTTCTCTATTATCTACTTTTTTTGTCTCATAACCGGGTTTAGTTTTAGATTAATAAGTGTTAAATACTTTTTGCCGCGTTTAAAATGTAGTTAATATAAATATGTTGATAGTAATACGGCAGGTCCATATATTTATAGGAGTTCCAAGTGTATCTACCGTATATAAAGTCTGGACTTAACATTGATTGATAGCTATCTTATTTGTATACTGAATGTACCTCCAAATCTTTTTGATTGTAGATTTAACAAGTAAGAGTGTTATATTCGGCTGTGCCGAATCTTGTATACCTATCATCAAGTTGTACGAGAGTGCAGCTAATTCAAAATGTTGACCAAATGTGTTATTGTTGGTAATATATTTGGACTAAATTCGGTTACAGTGGTATATTTACCACATTTAAAAGTATCTAAGTGGTTTCCCTAGTATTTACCTTGGACAAAATGGTGTTCCATAAGCGAACATAGTTTTATATTAATAAGCTGTTGAGTTGTGCCATAAACATGTTGATAGCAACACGGCAGGTTCATATATTTTGTTAGAAGTTCCTAGTGCATATACCGTGTATAAAGTCTGGACCTAACATTGATTGATAGCTATCTAATTTCATAGATGCAATTTTAATATACTGAATGTACCTCCAAATCTTTTTGATTGTAGATATAAAATGGGGATGTTATATATATAAGAACTATAGCCAAATATTGACCGATTGTTACAACATACTGGCTGGTATTAATATAAAGTTTATTTGTGCAAAATTTAGTGGTTACAGCTGTCATAGTTTATAATTTAATAGCTTTTAACTGGCGTTTGTGGCATTTTAGTGGCTTTCGGGAGCTGTTTTTATATGAAATCCATGGTCAAATATAGACCGATTCCTATAAAATTTGACATACTGACCAAAAGTTGCATAAAACTTTTCTATTCTAAATTTAGTTGTCATACTTATTACAATTGTATTCAATTTATCAGCATAAATGTAATTCCCAGGGCAGGGTTATATGAGAGCTCTAACTAAATGTGAACCGATTTAAAAGTGAACCATTTTCAGCACACAACTTTTATAACATATTGAAAATACTCTCTAGCTTTTGTAGCTAAGGAGCTTTAGCGCTTTCATTTGAAGGACAGATTAACAGACACCCCATTCTTTTTGGTATTTTGTGTTTCCATAAGTTTTTTATATGGGAAATTTTGTCATAATCGGTCGCCATTTGACAATAGGTGACCAATTGTGACAAAATTTCGGACACTGGCTGGCATTGACATAAGACTTTCTTGTGCTAAATTTAGTCTGTTATAGTTTTCGATTTATTGGCATTTAGGTGAAATTTAGGCTGTTTTTATAAGTGTTTTGTATGGGAGCTTTGGGTTAATGTGAACCGATTTTGATGAAATTTTATACACTATATAACGATCATGTTGAACTTCTCTGTGCTAAATTTTATAATCATAGCTATTATAGCTTGTTATTTATTATCAAATAAGCGATTAGCCTAGGCGTGGTTATACGGGAGCAATGATCAGATGTTAACCGATTTTGCCCAATTTCAATACAAAATTTTACCAGAAATGAAAAATGTCTTTACGAAGTTTCAGTGAGCTAGCTTCTTTCTTTTAGGCGTTATCGTGATTTCAACAGACAGACAGACAGACGGACATCGCTCAATCGTTTTATAAGGATTTAGAATATATATCGAGCCCTTAGATTTAAATAATCGTAAGCGACATTTCGCTAAATATCTATTAAACCATTAAAGATATCGTAGTACAGTAAGCATATTTTGCTTTCTTTGTTAAGTAGTTTTCGAATATGTAAAAAACTTTTCGTTTATATTTACGAAAGCTATACGGACCAACAGGCTTTAAATACAATGGTGCTTAACTTTGACTCAGTGTATAAGCCACTGTGCTAAAAATAGACATGTTTTTAAAAATTGGTCTAAAACTCCAACTACCCATTGTCCGATTTCTGCATATTGCGCCACAATCCGCCCAGTAGATAAAAAGTTATTGAAGTAAAACTAAAAAACTTCACATATAATACTTTGCACTATAACTTTTAAACCGTTTGGAAAAAATTTAATTAGTTTGTCGAAAGTAGCAAACTAACGAAAAACAAAAATGTTATGCACCAAAACATTCTCCGCTTTTTTTAGTTAAGATTTTTGTCGCTAACGATCAATATTTTTTCTATCGCTTGCGATCATTTTAATCTAAGGGCTCGATATATCGCTTTTGGATTTTGAGCCAATATTAAAGAATTAACAAACGGAATGACAATCTCAATATGATGGTGGATATAAAAAGTCTTATGAGGTCAAGAGGATCCAATTCCAAAAAAAGTTGGTAATCATCAATCTATACCTTTGTCCTTCTCAAAGAAATATGGAAACATGACGCCGCCTTATCTCAATCCTTATGTATCTTATGAGGATTAGTATTGTCCCAAACTCAACCCATTCTTTCAGAAATGGGTTTCATCGCTGAAGATTATTTTTTTTTTGTTTAATGATATAACTACGAGTATGGTTAGGTTGAAAAGGCAATGTCTGGGATGTGGCATCTTCACTCGGAGACCTTCGGGTCCATTGTGAATATACGAGTATACATACAACTTATAATTAAGAGTTCTTTTTATTAGCATCGCACAGTGGGAGAACTGGCTGATCTAGCGGCGTTTTAGTGAAATTTTAAATTTTAGGATTTTTCCAATTAAAGTTTGCCCTTTTACTACTAGAATACCAACTGATTTTTCTTGTTTTATTTTTTATACCCACCATCAAAAAGAATATATTGAGATTGTCATTTCATTTTTAATTTCCCTAATATTGGCTCAAAAACCAAAAGAGGTATAAATTCAGAATCCTTATGGAATTCTAAGACGATTAAGCGATGTCCATCTGTCTGTTAGCCTGTTGAAAGCACGATAGCTTCTAAACGAAAGAAGCTAGGTCACTAAAACTATTAACTAGACCATTTCGTAAAATAACACGTTCTTCAAACTTGGTTTTCAATAAATTGATTGTGATATTCGCTGATGATTTTGTTGGTTCATATTTAACTTTAGTTGTGCAGGGTATCAAATAGTCGGGTTTGATCAACTATAACATTTTCTTACTTGTTTGTTTTTGCGTTGGTTTTCCCTACTTAACTTTTTCACTATAAGCTTATTAGTATGTTAAACCAAAATTATTTTGATTACATATTTTAGTCACAATTGAGCAATTTTTGTAAAAATTTGGAAAGCGGCCTAGTGTGTATTACAGGCCTAGGTAAGGACATACTAAAACCATTTTCAAAGATTTCGAAACACGTGCAAAATTTCGAGATATTCGCAAAAAACTGTTTAGTACCACCAACTCTCACATTTGCAGAACGATTTTAAAATGTTCAACAATTTTGCAAAGTCAATAGATGTAGCCTTTACAAGTTGAATGCATAGAGCATATATTCTACGAAATAAGATAAGATTTTATCAAAAGTTTCAGTTTTTTTTTTAATTTTTTCGGAATCTTCAAAATCAAAAGCAATTATTTCATATTTTTTTTTATAAAAACCTATTTTGTTTTATGTATTCTTTTGAAGCTAATTCTATTTAGGAAAAAAAGAGATATTACTTATTGATATCGACTTGCATTTAAAAAGATTATTTAACTTTTCCCAAAGTTAAAATTTGGCCTAATCGGTTTATAAAAATCCCAGCAAAACTTTGGTAATAGCAAGTACTCTGATAACTGGTTACCTTGTAACGACTACAACATACCATCCGAATAAATAATAAGTTATTACAGAAGTACTTATTTGTAATTAAGATGGTAATTTAAACTGAATGGCCCCGGTTCAAATCCCACCAAGGGCAACAATTTTTTTTAGTTTTTTTTTTTTATTAAGAGTCTTTTAAATGATTTTTGAATTTTAAGAACTTAAATATTATCTTCTATAAAAAAAATTTGTAAAACTAACTCACGTTAATGAAAAAATACCATCATGAGTCAATTTTGATTATGTAGGGGATGTTGAATACCAAACACGATTCTAATTGGTCTAAACTTGGTAAGCCCAACTTATCTGGGTCATCCTTCATCTCAACTGTGGACACTCACCTCCTCATGGTATCACCCAGGGAGCTAGTTTAACACCCATTAATATTGTGAGTTAACATGTTCCGAGAGTTGTCCCATAAGATCGATAAAAATAGGTTAAGATTACGGGCTAGTAACCCTCTCTTGAAAAAAATACAATGAACAGGATAAAATTAGAATTGAAATGTCCCACTACCTGATATAAGAGGAGGATGTCCGAAACTTCGATAGAAAGACCAAGTAGAGGAACATTTTTCAAAGCTTGGCCTATAAAATTGGAGAATATTCGCACAAGATCGAAATCCATGGAATTCTAAAATATGCTCGGACTTTGACCTTAACAGGTTGTAACATTTAAGTAAGTAAGAGTCAATCTTATGTAAAAACTTATACAAAAAAGAAGATTTAAATTGTTTAGGTTTTAAAATAATTTTAAAAAGGTTTTAAAATAATTACAAAAAATCGTATAAAAATATTTTTCCAAAAATTACAACAAAGCAAAAAAAAGCAGAGAAAAACAAAGTTATTTTCACATGATTTTGGATCTAAAAATAAAAATTGTTTATATTAATTATAAGCTGCTAAGTTTTCAACATATGAAGTAGCTCAGTGGAAGAGTCTCTGCCTAGCAGTCGGAGGGTCTGGGTTCGAGCCCCCATGGGATCATAAAAAAAATTTTGTATTTCGTTTAAAAATATATGTTTTTAATAAAACAACAACAAAAAAGTTGTTGCTGTTGTTGTTGTTGCTTTCAAATTGCTTACCCAAGTCATTACTTTTCTGCAATTGGTAAGTACTTTCCTCCAATGACATCCCCATGTTAATGTAATGACTTAAACAGCGAATGAGTAAGTAGTTCGTGTTCAATAGTTTAACTGTTTAACTCATTATTTGGTAATGAAAAGTTTTACTGGGATCTTAATTGCTTTTAAATAATTCGTGACCATGTTTTATAATATTCTTCATTTCTTGGAAAATTTTGGTTTTGAAATCGGGAAAACTCTGTTCACATTTGACCATACAAAAAACTTACGGAAACAGCCCAAATTCCACCTAAATTACACTTGGATGCCAATAAATGATAAACCAAAATTGAACGTAAATAAAACACATATAAAATATTTTTAAAGCGCGATTAAACGGCTGCTGCCGAATTACAATTTTTGTAGTAGGTTTTGATAATTTTTATGCGTTGTGTGAAACTTAATCGAGCCATTTTCGTAAATGTCAGACTTTCAACTGAAAAGAAAAAAATTGCTTTAACAACTTAGTTTGACAGATATCGAATTCCCGTTATATACTTTTGAAACCACGAAATGGATAATCCGAAATTTTAGTTTTTTTTTAGAAAAACATGATCTTGATATAAAGAAATTTGAATAATTGCTATTTTTGCAACATCTATTATAGTTTTCCGGAAAAACTCACTTTTATTGTCTTCAAAAACAGAAATTCGACAAATTATATTTTTTTATTATTCTGGACTTGGCACGATAATAAAGATAAAAGCCATTAGTATTAATTTTTCAACTACAAAATAATAATTCCTCTGTATATAGTACAATAATTAAATCTACTGTTTTTACCCTGTTAATCTATTTTAATTTTAGACATGTACAATAGGGTGGAGCGAAAAACAACTTGTATTGAAATTCGATACGCCTGGGTTAAAAATCCATGCTCTACATCCTAAGGTGCTCAGAAAAAAAACTTTTGTCTTCCTAGGTCAATGTCCTGAGGTGGCGCAGGAGACATTTATTTCTAGAACCCATTTGTATAGGAAAAAAATGGGAGTTTTTTTTTTCTTTTTGGTAAATATCTACCAATAAAGATATGTTTTTGGCAAAAAAAAAAAAATTGGATGTAGTAGACATCAGGGGCTAAATTACCGCATTCGATATCGATCGAAAACTCAGACTTTTAAGTGAATATTGTGAAGTATACTTTAGGGATGTTCAAAGTTACTTCAATGCAAAACGTTTATTGAAATTTGGTATCCATTTTGATTCGTTTTTAAAAATAAATATTGTTCAATTAAAACTCTTCTACTATTACTCTTCTACTATTATAAATAACTTCAAAAAATATACAAAACTGTGCATCTTTTAAGTAATTTTGATTATCCTTAAAGTATGCTATACAAATGTTTTAAAAATATCTAAGATTTCGATCGATATCGAATGCCGTAATTTGGCCCCAGCTTTCATTGCATGCAGTAGTTTTTAAGTTATTTCAATTTGCCCCAGAAAATTCGTGTCATTTTCAACACGCCTAAGGATATGCAGCAAAAAATTAACTTTAAAGTATATAAATTACAAAGTTAGACATTTCTTATCATCTAAGACTCATAAGTACTAAATAGTTGAAATTTATTAAAATATAATTAAATTTACATAGTTTTTTTTCATACTGGAAAATGGCACTTTTTTTAAGGAACGTTTCAAAACTCATTTTTTAAGTTTTAAAAAATTTTGTTAAAAAAATATCAAAAATTTCGAAATTTTTGATCGGCGTGTTAAAAAAGACAAACGTGGCAATAAAATTCAAGAAAGTTCAGTTTGATATCTCATATGGTTTCGCCGCACCTGAGACTTGAAATCGTAAAATTTCGCGAAAAAGTAAATTTTTGAATATTATTTAAGTAGATGCATAGTAAATTTTATTTAAGTTTTCTTTTGATAAAGTTAATACTGAATTTTATTGCCTAGTCATTGGGGAATGTCCACTAGAACTCTCCTTGACATTGGGTGAGCTTAACCCATTTTTCATCGGGGTCAAATGTCAAAATTCTGGGGCAATTTGCAATAACTTTAAAACTACTGCATGGATTTTTAGTTTTTATGACTCTGATGAAAGCTAATTTAGTTGTCTTGTACATTCAATTATTAGTTTTGCCAAAAACATAAACCTATTGGTTGAAATTTACCAAAAAACGAAAAAACTCCCATTTCCTAGAAATAAATGTCCTGTGCTCCACTTCAGGGCATTGACCTGGGAAAACAAAATTTTTTTTTCTGAGTACCTTAGGATGTAGAGCATAGATTTTTAACCCAGGCGTGTCGAGTTTCAATAAATGTTGTTTTTCGCTCCACCCTAATGTTCAATAGGTTGGGACGTTTGCCACTTATCCCTTTAACTGACTTGCAACGATTTGTCAGAATCAGAGGCTTGATATATTTTTAGGTAAGAAGCCCGAGCAACATGCCCTAAATTTTAAATTCCATTTGCATGAGAAACAAATTTGAAAGTTTCATAGACCGTCAAGCCCGATCACATGCACTTTACTAAGGTCAAATTTGGTCCTATGAATTGAAAAATTCTATGCAATAGAAAATAGTTTTTCTTTACGAAAACGGTTTCATTTTCTTTCGTACATACAAAACATTCGGCACAGCCGAATATAAGTCTCTTACTTGTTCTTTTTTTAGTAATAAAAGTCGATCTGAGGGATAATTAAAAATAAACGACCTACCCTAATGCACAAATTTGCAACAGATTAAACCACAAATTCGATTTAGATTTTTTTTCATAATATTTTGTTTTTTTTTTTTTGTAATTTATTGAAATTTTAAAACATTTTTATTGTTGTTTATATACCAAATTTCATTCTAATAGAATTATTTAAACAAATTTAATTAAGGGATTTTTTTCATAGATTTTTTGCATTTAATACAATAGATGTAAATTATTTACACCTCAGAGCTACAAAAACTATAATATAAATATTCATTAATTCTGAGTAATAAAATATTTAGAAACAAAAAATAAAGAAATAAAGTTAAATAAATGTTTAATGTTCAATGGAATGAATTTTAATTACAGTTCATTAAAAAAAAGTTAAAACATTATAATTGAAATCATAAATATTTTTTTAAAAAGACGAGATAAATAAATGACTTAAATAATTCAATAAGAATTTTATAACACCATGCAACAAGATATTTTTCATAGCAAAATTCCTATAAAAGTAAATTTTCAACAAAATTTCTATAAAAAGTAAATGTTCCACAAAATTCCTATAAAACGCAAATTTTCGAAAATTTTCCTATAAAAAGTAAATTCTACAAAAATTTCCTATAAAAAGTAAATTTTTGAAAAATTTGCTATAAAAAGTAAATTTTTGAAAATTTTCTATAAAAAGTAAATTTTTGAAAAATTTCCTATAAAAAGTAAATTTTTGAAAAATTTCCTATAAAAAGTAAATTTTTGAAAAATTTCCTATAAAAAGTAAATTTTTGAAAAATTTCCTATAAAAAGTAAATTTTTGAAAAATTTCCTATAAAAAGTAAATTTTTGAAAAATTTCCTATAAAAAGTAAATTTTTGAAAAATTTCCTATAAAAAGTAAATTTTGAAAAATTTCCTATGAAAAGTAAATTTTTGAAAAATTTCCTATAAAAAGTAAATTTTTGAAAAATTTTCTACAAACAGTAAATTTTTGAAAAATTTTCTATTAAGAATAAATTTTTAAAAAATTTCCTTTAAAAAATAAATTTTTGAAAAATTTTCTATAAAAGGTAAATTTAAAAAAATTTCCTATAAAAAAATAAATATTTGAAAAATTTTCTATAAAAACAAAATTTTTTAAAAATTTTCCTATAAAAAGTTAATTTTTGAAAAATTTCCTATAAAAAGTAAATTTTTGAAAAATTTTTTATAAAAAGTAAATTTTTGAAAAACTTTCTATAAAAAGGATATTTATGTAAAATTTCCTGTAAAAAAAAATAATTCTTAGAAAAATTTTCTATAAAAATTAAATTTTTGTAAAATTTCCTTTAAAAAGTAAATTTTTGAAAATTTTCTTTTAAAAAGTAAATTTTTGAAAAATTTCCTTTAAAAAGTAAATTTTTGAAAATTTCCTACAAAAAGTAAATTTTTGAAAAATTTCCTATAAAAAGTAAATTTTTGAAAAATTTACTACAATAAGTAAATTTTTGAAAATTTTCCAAAAAAAAAGTAAATTTTTGAATAATTTCCTATAAAATGTAAATTTTTTAAAAGTTTCCTATAAAAAGTAAATTTTTGAAAATTTTTCTATAAAAAGTAAATTTTTGAAAAATTTCCTATAAAAAGTATATTTTTGAAAAACTTCCTATAAAAAGTAAATATTTGAAAAATTCCTACAAAAAGAAAATTTTTGAAAAATTTAATATAACAAGTAAATTTTTGAAAAACTTCCTATAAAAAGTAAATTTTGAAAAATTTCCTATAAAAAGTAAATTTTTGAAAAATTTCCTATAAAAATTCAATTTTTGAAAAATTTCCTAAAAAAAGTAAATTTTTGAAAAATTTCCTATAAAATGTAAATTTTTGAAAAATCTCCTATAAAAAGTAAATTTTTGAAAAACTTCCTATAAAAAGTAAATATTTGAAAAATTCCAACAAAAAGAAAATTTTTGAAAAATTTAATATAAAAAGTAAATTTTTGAAAAACTTCCTATAAAAAGTAAATTTTTGAAAAATTTCCTAAAAAAAAGTAAATTTTTGAAAATTATCCTATAAAAAGTATTTCTTGAAAAATTTCCTACACAAAGTAAACATTTGAAAAATTTCCTAAAAAAAGTAAATTTTTGAAAAATTTTCTATAAATAGTAAATTTTTGAAACATTTCCTATAAATAGTAAATTTTTGAAACATTTCCTATAAAAAGTAAATTTATGAAAAATTTCCTGTATAAAGTAAATTCTTGAAAAATTTCCTATAAAAAGTAAATTTTTGAAAAATTTCCTATAAAAAGTAAATTTTTGAAAAATTTCCTATAAAAAGTAAATTTTTCAAAAATTTCCTATAAAAAGTAAATTTTTGAAAATTATCCTATAAAAAGTATTTCTTGAAAAATTTCCTACACAAAGTAAACATTTGAAAAATTTCCTATAAAAAGAAAATTTTTGAAAAATTTCCTATAAAAAGTAAATTTTTGAAAAATTTCCTATAAAAATTAAATTTTTCAAAAATTTCCTATAAAAAGTAAATTTTTGAAAAATTTTTTATAAATAGTAAATTTTTGAAACATTTCCTATAAAAAGTAAATTTATGAAAAATTTCCTATAAAAAGTAAATTTTTGAAAAATTTCCTATAAAAAGTAAATTTTTGAAAAATTTCCTATAAAAATAAATTTTTGAAAAATTTCCTATGAAAAGAAAATTTTTGAAAAATTTTCTATAAAAAGTAAATTTTTGAAAAAATTCCTATAAAAAGTAAAATTTTGAAAAATTTTCTAAAAAAAATCAATTTGTTTAAAAATTTTAAAGTAAATTTTTGAAAAATTTCCTATCAAAAGAAAATTTTTTAAACATTTCCTATAAAAAGTAAATTTTTGAAAAATTTTCTATAAAAAGTAAAATTTTGAAAAGTCAATTTTTGAAAAATTTCCTATAAAAAGTAAATTTTTGAAAAATTTCCTATAAAAAGTAAATTTTTGAAAAATTTCCTATAAAAAGTAAATTTTTGAAAAATTTCCTATAAAGAGTAAATTTTTGAAAAATTTCCTATAAAAAGTAAATTTTTGAAAAATTTCCTATAAAAAGTAAATTTTTGAAAAATTTCCTATAAAAAGTAAATTTTTGAAAAATTTCCTATAAAAAGTAAATTTTTGAAAAATTTCCTATAAAAAGTAAATTTTTGAAAAATTTCCTATAAAAAGTAAATTTTTGAAAAATTTCCTATAAAAAGTAAATTTTTGAAAAATTTCCTATAAAAAGTAAATTTTTGAAAAATTTCCTATAAAAAGTAAATTTTTGAAAAATTTCCTATAAAAAGTAAATTTTTGAAAAATTTCCTACAAAAAGTAAATTTTTAAAAAATTTCCTATAAAAAGTAAATTTTTGAAAAATATCCTATAAAAAGTAAATTTTTGAAAAATTTCCTATAAAAAGTAAATTTTTGAAAAATTTCCTATAAAAAGTAAATTTTTAAAAAATTTCCTATAAAAAGTAAATTTTGAAAAATTTCCTATGAAAAGTAAATTTTTGAAAAATTTCCTATAAAAAGTAAATTTTTGAAAAATTTCCTATAAAAAGTAAAATTTTGAAAAATTTCCTATACAAATAAATTTATGAAAAATTTCCTTTAAAAAGTAAATTTTTGAAAAAATTCCTATAAAAATTAAATTGTTAAAAAAATTTCCTATAAAAAGTAAATTTTTGAAAAATTTCCTATAAAAAGTAAATTTTTGAAAAATTTCCTATAAAAAGTAAATTTTTGAAAAATTTCCTATAAAAAGTAAAATTTTGAAAAATTTCCTATACAAATAAATTTATGAAAAATTTCCTTTAAAAAATAAATTTTTGAAAAAATTCCTATAAAAATTAAATTGTTAAAAAAATTTCCTATAAAAAGTAAATTTTTGAAAAATTTTCTTTGAAAAGTAAATTTTTGAAAAATTTTCTTTGAAAAGTAAATTTTTGAAAAATTTCCTATAAAAAGTAAATTTTTGAAAAATTTCCTATAAAAAGTAAATTTTTGAAAAATTTCCTATAAAAAGTAAATTTTTGAAAAATTTCCTATAAAAAGTAAATTTTTGAAAAATTTCCTATAAAGAGTAAATTTTTGAAAAATTTCCTATAAAAAGTAAATTTTTGAAAAATTTCCTATAAAAAGTAAATTTTTGAAAAATTTCCTATAAAAAGTAAATTTTTGAAAAATTTCCTATAAAAAGTAAATTTTTGAAAAATTTCCTATAAAAAGTAAATTTTTGAAAAATAGTAAATTTTTGAAAAATTTCCTATAAAAAGTAAATTTTTGAAAAATTTCCTATAAAAAGTAAATTTTTGAAAAATTTCCTATAAAAAGTAAATTTTTGAAAAATTTCCTATAAAAAGTAAATTTTTGAAAAATTTCCTATAAAAAGTAAATTTTTGAAAAATTTCCTATAAAAAGTAAATTTTTGAAAAATTTCCTATGAAAAGTAAATTTTTGAAAAATTTCCTATAAAAAGTAAATTTTTGAAAAATTTCCTATAAAAAGTAAATTTTTGAAAAATTTCCTATAAAAAGTAAATTTTTGAAAAATTTCCTATAAAAAGTAAATTTTTGAAAAATTTCCTATAAAAAGTAAATTTTTGAAAAATTTCCTATAAAAAGTAAATTTTTGAAAAATTTCCTATAAAAAGTAAATTTTTGAAAAATTTCCTATAAAAAGTAAATTTTGAAAAATTTCCTATGAAAAGTAAATTTTTGAAAAATTTCCTATAAAAAGTAAATTTTAAAAAATTTCCTATGAAAAGTAAATTTTTGAAAAATTTCCTATAAAAAGTAAATTTTTGAAAAATTTCCTATAAAAAGTAAATTTTTGAAAAATTTCCTATAAAAAGTAAATTTTTGAAAAATTTCCCATAAAAAGTAAATTTTTGAAAAATTTCCTATAAAAAGTAAATTTTTGAAAAATTTCCTATAAAAAGTAAATTTTTGAAAAATTTCCTATAAAAAGTAAATTTTGAAAAATTTCCTATGAAAAGTAAATTTTTGAAAAATTTCCTATATAAAGTAAATTTTTGAAAAATTTCCTATAAAAAGTAAACTTTATTTATTATTTAGTATTTAAATAGTTATTTTTCAGTTTAAAACTAAAACCATTGCCTATGGGTACGCAAGGGTTAATTTCTTTAAACAATTTGTTGAATTTTTATTCAAATATTTTTATAAAAACATGTAATTTTTGAAAAAAAAAAATGGGTAATTTTAGTCCCCATGTCTGTTAAGGGTTAAAAAATATTTTTAATAAAACAATATAACCACTCTTAAAAATAAATACTTTTACTAGTTTTGATCGAAATTCGCCACTAAATTCATAGCGTTTCAGATTTTTTCCCACTAAAAATCCAAATTTTGATCTTTGACCCCGATGAAAAAAGGGCTTTGCTCACCCAATGTCAAGGAAAGTTCTAGTGGATATTTCTCCATGACTGGGCAATAAAATTCAGTATTAGTTTTATCAAAATAAAACTTAAATAAATGTTAATATGCATTTGCTTAAATAATGTCTAAAAATTTACTTTTTCGCGAAATTTTACGATTTCAAGTCGCAGGTGCGGCAAAATTATATGAGATATCAAACTGAACTTTATTGAATTTTATTAACACGTCTATTCGTTTTAACATGCTGATCAAAAATTTTGAAATTTTGAATATTTTTTTAACAAAATTGTCTAAAACTTAAAACGTGAGTTTTGAAACGGTCCTTTAAAAAAAGTACCATCTTCCAGTATAAAAAAACTATGTAAATTTAAGTATATTTGAATAAATTTCAATTATTTAGTACTTATAAGTTTTTAGATGATAAGTAATGTCTTACTTTTTAATTTCTGTACTTTGAAGTTAATTTTTTTTGCTGCATATCCTTAGGCGTATTGAAAAGGTCACGAATTTTCTAGGGCAAATAGCAATAACTTAAAGACTACTACATGGATTTTTAGTTTTTATGACTCCAATGAAAGCCGCTTTAGTTGTGTACTACATCTAATTATTAGTTTTGCATAAAGCAGATGCTTATTGGTTAAAATTTACCAAAAACCAAAAAAGCTCTCATTTTTCGCAATAAAAATGGCTCCCAGAAATAAATGTCCTGTGCACCACCTCAGGACATTGACCTAGGAAGGCAAAATTTCTTTTCTGAGCACCTTAGGATTTAGAGCATCGATTTTTAACCCAGGCGTGTCGAATTTCAATAGAGTTGTCTTTCGCCTCAACCCTAGTGAACAGGCCCCTAGTTCAAAATTAAATCAAAATCGGTGAATTCTTTAGACTATTCGATAGACTATTATCGCTCAATCTTCCAGAATTTCATAGGGATATACTTACAAACGAAATACAAATCTCAATATGCCTCTCATTTTTGTTGATGGAGGTAATCAAATGTAAAGAGGTCATGACAAAACTTTCCTTTTGTTGCATTGTGTAATTAAAACAAATTCTTTTTTTTATAGTTTTAAATATAAGTTAATTTATTAATTTAGTCTTCTATGAAGTTTTATTTTTTGTAATCATTTTTTTTAAGATACAGTTTTTTTTAATATGGAAAATTTTCTATTTAAATTAATAAAATAATTTTAAGGTCTTAATTAAATACAATATTGTTTAATAATTAGTTTTGATTAATACTTTTTTTTATATTATTTCATATTATGTAACATTTTGTTGTTTTTTTTTGTTAATAACTTAACTACTTAAATATGTAACTAAACTTAATACTTATAACTAAAACAAATTGTTCTATAATTAAATATTAAAGTATAAGATATGTAAATATTTATTTGTTTTTAATTAATTTAAAATTATTATAATTGTTATCTTTCTTTTGTTTTTATTAGTTACATATTATTAATATTATTATTGTTTATTAAATTAGTTAATATTTAATTGTTATTATTTTAAGAAAAGAAAAACAAAAATAAATTAATTTTGTTTCATTTGCTATGAAAATTGTTATGTATTTAACTAATTAAATAATTATAAGCAAATATTTGTTGTATTAAATCTTATATTTATGTATAATTAATATTTATGTACAATTCTAGAACTTATATAATTATTTACATAATGTATTAAAATATTACATATATTGTTATAATTACAACTAAGAAAGTTCACAGTTTCCTCAAAAGAAATTAAATATTAAAAGCCTATTTTTAGGGGTAATCACTTACAAATTCCATGGCTCTATTGGTTGAACTAAGAAGAAGTAGTTACCGCCTCGTTTGATTAAAAATGGAATGAGCTTGAGAAACAATTGTTTAGCATACTTTTTATAGATTTTGAATAGGATAACATCAACAAGTAAGAGTGCTAAATTAGGCCGTGTCAAATCTTATATACCCACCATCAAATTGTATTAAATTTAGAAGCATACAGTCACTCAAATTTTTAAGGTGTTTACCAAATTTGTATTGGGACGGTTTTTTGACTTTAGATATGCCTCGCCACTGCAGACGATTTTACCGGCAAAATCAGCATTTTCATGTTGTCTCTCCAATACTCAATTAACGAACACGATATCTTGTTCCATACATAACCTCATTCTATCTACTTTACGATATAATAAAGTTTCACGATTTTTTTTTTAAATATCTGTGTTTTATTTAAAATTTAAAAATTGCCTTCTAGTTGGGACACCCTTTACAAGGCCCAGTCGGTTTTTGAAAAGATTAATAACTTTTCGATTTTTCGTCTGATTTAAAAAATTATAACAACGTTTTATAGTAGGAACTAAATTCTTTTGTTATAATAAAAATAACTTTTAAGAGCTTTCATACAAACATAAGCTTTCATACAAAAATAAGCTTTCATACAAAAATATGCTACTAAATTCAAAAAAGTGGACAATAAAAAATTTTTAATCAAACATTTTTTTATTGTCCAATTTTAATCAAAAATTTTTTCGTAGAAAATTTTTTTTATCAAAAATTTCTCTATAGAAAATTTCTTTATCAAAAGCTTTTCTATAGACAATTTTTTTATTAAAAATTTTTCCATAGAACATTTTTTTCTCAAAAATTTTTCTATAGAAAATTTCTTTATCAAACATTTTTCTATAGAAAATTTCTTTATCAAAAATTTTTCATAGAAAATTTTTGATCAAAAATTTTTTTATAGAAAATTTTTTATCAAAAATTTTTCTATAGAAAATTTTTTATCAAAAATTTTTCTATAGAAAATTTTTTATCAAAAATTTTTCTATAGAAAATTTTTTATCAAAAATTTTTCTATAGAAAATTTTTTATCAAAAATTTTTCTATAGAAAATTTTTTATCAAAAATTTTTCTATACAAAATTTTTTTTTCAAAAATTTTTCTATAGAAAATTTTTTATCAAAAATTTTTCTATAGAAAATTTTTTTTTCAAAAATATTTCTATAGAAAATTTATAAATCAAAAATTTTTCTGTAGAAAATTTTTTATCAAAATTTTTTTTTTATCAAAAATTTTTCTACAGAATATTTTTCTATCAAAAATTTTTCTATAGAATTTTTTTTTTCAAAAATTTTTCTATAGAAATTTTTTTATCAAAAATGTTTCTATGGAAAATTTTTTTATCAAACATTTTTTCATAGAAAATTTTTTATCAAAAATGTTTCTATAGAAAATTTTTTTATCAAACATTTTTTCATAGAAAATTTTTTGATAAAAAATTTTTCTATAGAAAATGTTTTTATCAAAATTTTTTTATCAAAAAGTTTTGTATAAAAAATTGCGTAAAAAATTTTTTTATCAAAGATTTTTCCATAGAAAATTTTTTATCGACAATTTTTCCATAGAAATATTTTTGATAAAAAAATTTTTTTTATCAAAAAATTTTCTATAAAAAATTTTTTTATGAAAAATGTTTCTATAGAAAATTCTTTTATTACATTTTTTTTATCAAAAATTTTTGTATCAAAAATTTTTCTATATAAAATTTTTCTATTGAAAATTTATGAACCACAAATTTTTCTATAGAACATTTTCTACCAAATATTTTTTTTATCAAAAATGTTTCTATAGAAATTTTTTTTATCAAAAATTTTTGTATAAAAATTTTTTTATGAAAAATTTTTGTACAGAATTTTTTTTTATCACAAATTTTTATATAGAAAATTTTTTTATTAAAAATTTTTGTATAAATTTTTTTTTTTATCAAAACTTTTTCCACGGAAAATTTTTTTATCAACAATTTTTCTACCGAAAATTTTTTTATCAAAAATTTTTCTAGAATATATTTTTGTCAAAAATTTTTCTATAGAAAATTTTTATATCAACAATTTTTCTATAGAAAACTTTTGTATCAAAAATTTTTCTATAGAAAATTTTTAAATCAAACAATTTTCTATCAAAAATTTTTCTATAGACAATTTTTTCTAGAAAATTTTTTTATCAAAATTTTTTTTATAGCATTTTTTTTATCAAACATTTTTCTATCAAAAATTTTTCTATAGACAATTTTTTCATCAAAAAATTTTCTATAGAACATTTTTTTATCAAAAATTTTTCTAAAAAAAATTTTTAATTAAAATTTTTTCTATAGAAATTTTTTTTTATCAAAAACTTTTCTATAGAAAATTTTTTTATCAAAAATTTTTCTATGAGAAAATTTTTATCAAAAGATTTTCTATAGAAAATTTTTTGTCAAAAATTTTTCTATAGAAAATTTTTTGTCAAAAATTTTTCTATAGAAAATTTTTCTGTCAAAAATTTTTCTATAGAAAATTTTTTGTCAAAAATTTTTCTATAGAAAATTTTTTGTCAAAAATTTTTCTATAGAAAATTTTTCTGTCAAAAATTTTTCTATAGAAAATTTTTTGCTCAAAAATTTTTCTAAAGAAAATTTTTTGGTCAAAAATTTTTCTAAAGAAAATTTTTTTGTCAAAAATTTTTCTAAAGAAAATTTTTTTGTCAAAAATTTTTCTAAAGAAAATTTTTTTGTCAAAAATTTTTCTATAGAAAATTTTTTTATCAAAAAATTTTTCTATAGAAAATTTTTTTATCAAAAATTTTTCTATAAAAAATTTTTCATAAAAAGTTTTTCTATAAAAAATTTTTTTGTCAAAAATTTTTCTATAGAAAATTTTTTTGTCAAAAATTTTTCTATAGAAAATTTTTTTATCAAAAATTTTTTCATAGAAAATTTTTTGATCAAAAATTTTTTTACCGAAAATTTTTTTATCAAAAATTTTTCCAGTATATTTTTTATTCAAAAATGTTATTATCAAACATTTTTCTACAGAAAACTTTTGTATCAAAAAAATTTCTATAGAAAATTTTTTTATCAAAAATTTTTCTCTAGAAATTTTTTAAATCAAAAATTTTTCTCTAGAAATTTTTTAAATCAAAAATTTGTCTATAGAAAATTTATTAATCAAAAATTTTTCTATAGAAAATTTATTAATCAAAAATTTTTCTATAGAAAATTTTTTTATCAAAAAATTTTTTTATAGAATTTTTTTTTATCAAACATTTTTCTACAGAACATTTTTCTATCAAAAATTTTTCTATAGACAATTTTTCCATAATTTTTCTATAAAAAATTTTTTATCAAAAATTTTTCTATAGAAAATTTTTTTATCAAAAATTTTTCTATAAAAAATTTTTTATCAAAAGTTTTTCTAAAGAAAATTTTTTGATCAAAAAGTTTTCTACCGCAAATTTTTTTTATCAAAAATATTTCTATAGAAAATTTTTAAATTAAAAATTTTTCTATAGAAAATCTATTAATCAAAAATTTTTCTATAGAAATTTTTTTATCAGAAAATTTTTTTTATAGAGACTTTTTTTTATCAAACATTTTTCTACAGAACATTTTTTTATCAAAAATTTTTCTGTAGAAAATTTTTTTTGTCAACAATTTTTCTAAAGAAAATTTTTTTATCAAAAATTTTTCTATAGAAATTTTTTTTATAAAAAATGTTTCTATAGAAAATTTTTTTATAAAAAAGTTTTCTATAGAAAATTTTTTTATAAAAAATTTTTCAATAAAACATTTTTTTATCAAAAATTTGTCTATAGAAAATTTTTTTATCAAAAATTTTTCAATAAAACATTTTATTTTATCAAAAATTTGTCTATTGAAAAATTTCTCATCAAAAATTTTTCTTTAGAAAATTTTTTTTATCAAAAATTCTTCTGTAGAAAATTTTTTTATCAAAAATTTTTGAAGATTTGAAAATTTTTTGTTATAAATGTATTTTATCGAAAATTTTTACAGAAATATATTTTTTATCGAAAAACTTTCTCTAAAATATAATTTTATCGAACAATTTTCTAAAGAAAAATATTTTTGTTAAAAATTTTTCTTTAAAAAAGTTTTTGATTCGCAGGTATCTAAAAAAAAAACTCAAATTTATAAAATTGTTTAATAATAGAATTTATTTCTGTTTTGAAAAATATTGCCAATATTTACAAATTTATTTCCAATATTTACAAAAATAATAGTGTTGTGGCAACAATGTTCGAGATTATATTTCTTTGTTCTCTCGAAACATATATTTTGTTGCTATAAATTGGATTTTGATTTATTTCCTGCCTATGTTGTTTTTGTCTTTTCTTTAACAAAGCGACACCAACCAACTTTGTTAGCATCCAAATTCCTACTGAATGATTTTAAGTCTCATGTTCACGAGTTTTTTAAATGATCGTGGTATTTACGAAAAAAAAAAAAAAAATTCATCGGCTACTGGTGGTATGGGCTGTCTACTCCTGTTTGTGAGCTGCATTACTAGAAGATACCCACACCTATACTCGTTTATTCATTTCGTGTATTTTAATCATTTTTGAACCTTGTGCGATTTACTTTAGCTAAAAAGCCTAAAAGTATACTATTTTCAAATCGTAATATAATTAATCATGTGGAAAATTTGACACGTGAAGCCTTCAACTAAACATTTTCTCATAAATACATTTGATAGCTTGTGCATTTTAAGTTTTGTTATAATTACTCAAAATTTGAAATCACTAATGACTTATTACGGGCATAAACCAAACTAGACAAGCCCAGATACACATCATTAATTATTAACAAAATTTTAATAGAAAGCTGCAAAATAAATTGTTAAAATCACCACAAAAATTGTACGCAAAAAAAAACAAATATTATATAATCCTTTGCAAAATTATGCATTTACGGAAACTTGTTATTTTATGCAAAATTTGCTCTATTAAATTATTAAAATATATGTGTACCTGAAAGTATGCTAAACAATTTTAATATGTTTTTAAAAGTTTTGTAAACAAAGGCATTATAATGTTTATTATTGTTTGGTAATAAAATAATTTAAGCGTAAATTTATTTCGAATTGAAATTTATTGTTTGCCTTAAAATTAGATTATAAATTTAAATTATGATTTGCCTAGAAATATGTAGGCAAAAAAATGTATATTTCCAAGAGTCAAAGAGACCTTATAGTTAAAGTTAAATGTTTAAGTGATTAAATCCTAATTTTTATAGTTTAAATTTCAAATAAATGTTTTATGTATTTAAACTTTTGAAAATTTCTTTGTTAAACAAATTTGACTCCTAAAAATAGGCTTGATTTATTTTGAGTTCATGAACCCTTTTAGGTATGCTTTTGTTTAAGTGATGTATCTATATCAAATCAAACTAACATCAAATCTTTGTCATAACACAAATTAACTAAAAATTAATACATAATTAAAATGTTTATAAAATGTTTATAAATAACAATTTCAACACTTGTTTAGCAATGTAAAATATTTTTGATAAATAAATGCATCATCCATCATTCATCTAATTTATTTCTAAATTTATGCACCTTGGGGCTCTGTGCAAACTGCATAAATATTTATTTATTTATTTTTTTTATTTTAATTTTGATTTTTCATTGAAAAAGAAGTGTTAATTTTCATGTTTAATGAATATTTAAAATATATGAAATAAATTATTACTAAATATTAACTTAAATTAAGTTTTGATTTAAGTTAAAATCAATTTTATTATCAATATTTGAATGTAACATAATAATATTATACAAAGTATTTTAGATTTTAACAGAATTATCCCAATTTTTTTCGTAACTATAAAAGAAGGCAATTGCATCGAGAAGTTACAATTGTCCTTACTTGAGTATCCCTGACAGTCCCAAAAAAATTATGTAGATTGGGGATTCCTTATTAGACTTCCGTCATAAACGAATATAAATAGAAATCGCTAGTGAGCATCACTAAATGGTTGCCGCAGTGCCATCTATTTAGATGAATCATATTCCTTCACAGCAAAGATTTAATGTGATAAAGCCAAAAATTCCAGAAATTGCAAATGCATTCATTAACGAATTAACAAATTTTTTTTATAGAAAATTCTTTTTATCAAAAATTTTTCTATAGAAAATTTTTTTTATCAAAAATTTGCCTACATAAAATTTTTTTATCAAAAATTTTCCTATAGAAAATTCTTTTATCAAAAATTTTTCTAAGAACATTTTTTTATCAAAAATTTTTCTATAGAAAATTTTTTTTTTATCAAAAATTTTTCTATAGAAAATTTGTTTATCAAAAATGTTTCTATAGAAATTTTTTTTATTATAAAATTTTCTATAGAAAAATTTTTGGTAAATGAATTTTCTATAGAAAAACAAATTTTTTTATAAAAAATTTTTTTATAAAAAATTTTTCTATAGAACATTTTTTTATCAAAAATTTTTCTATAGAAAATTTTTCTATCAAAAATTTTTCTATAGAAAATTTGTTTTTTCTATAAAAAATTAATTTACCAAAAATTTTTCTATAGAAAATTCATTTTCCAAAAATTTTTCTACAGAAAATTTTATAGCAAAAATTTTTCCACAGAAAATTTTTTTATCAAAATTTTTTCTATAGAAAATTCATTTACCAAAAATTTTTCTATAGAAAATTCATTTACCAAAAATTTTTCTACAGAAAATTTTATAGCAAACATTTTTCCACAGAAAATTTTTTTATCAAATTTTTTTCTATAGAAAATTCATTTACCAAAAACTTTTCTATACAAAAATTTATAACAAACATTTTTTCATAGAAAATTTTTTTATTAACAATTTTTCTATAGAAAATTTGTTTTTTCTATAGAAAATTCATTTACCAAAAACTTTTCTATAGAAAATTTTAAAACAAAAAATTTTCTGTAGAAAATTTTTTCATCAAAAATTTTTCTAAAGAAAATTTTGCTATCAAAAATTGTTTTTGCTTCTCAAAAATTATTTCGATATAAAAATGTTTCTAAAGAAAATTTTTCGATATATAAATTTTTCTATAGAAAATTTTTCTATATACAAATTTTTCTATAGAAAATGTTTCTATAGCAAATTTTTCTATTAAGAATTTTTCGTTATACAAATTTTTCCTAGAAATTTTTTGATATAAAAATTTTTCAATAATAAAATTTTTTATAGAAAAATGTTCAATATTCAATTTTTTCGGTATAAAAATTTTTATACAAAAATTATACCAAAAATTATTTCGATATAAAAATGTTTCTAGAGAAAATTTTTCGATATATAAATTTTTCTATAGAAAATTTTTCTATATACAAATTTTTCTATAGAAAATGTTTCTATAGCAAATTTTTCTATTAAGAATTTTTCGTTATAAAAATTTTTCCTAGAAATTTTTTGATATAAAAATTTTTCAATAATAAAATTTTCTATAGAAAAATTTTCAATATTCAATTTTTTCGGTATAAAAATTTTTATACAGAAAATTTTTCGCTAAAATTTGTCTGCAGAAAATTCAAAATTTTTTCTGTAGAAAATTCTTTTATCATAATTTTTTTTAATCAAAAATTTTTCAATAAAAAAATTTTTTATTAAAAATTTTTCTATAGAAAATTTGTTTCTTCAAAAGGAAGAGTATTCGCATTTGATCCCAAATCTGGGAAGTGAAGGTAGATGAAAACTAAAAAATGTTTGTTTTTGTTCAGTCGATAATCTACGCTTTTACTTTTGGTTTATAAACATAATTCTGAAAAGTTTTGTTTGTGAACTTAGTAATAATGCGAGGTTTTCGATCTGTCTAAATTGAGGATAATCCTCCTGAAGAGATGGCTTACCAACCATCGAAACGCGTCGAGGAATTTGGTTTCTCCGCAAACATTTTTTGGCTTTTTATCAATAAATTGGTCTGTTACATTAATAAATAAATGTAACAGATTTGAGATCAAATGCGAATACTCTTCTTTTTGAATAATATTTACATCCCGACTATTTTGTTATTTTTTGAAAATTTGTTTCTCAAAAATTTTTCTATAGAAAATTAAATTAAATTCTTTTGAAAGTAACTAATTTTATTTGAACCAAGATTTTATGCAGAAGGTTGTGAGTCTGAGTCGGGCTCATGTTCGTATCAAAAAATTTCAGTAGAAAAAAATTAATATTGAAAAATTTTCTATACAAAGATTTTAATATTGCAAAATTCTCTATAGAAAACATTTAATATTGCAAAATTTTCTATAGAAAAATTTAAATATCGAAAAATTTTCTATAGAAAATTTTTAATATCCAAAAATTTTCTATAGAAAAATTTCAATATCGCAAAATTTTCTATGGAAAGATTTTAATATCGAAACATTTTCTATAGAAAAATTTGAATATTAAAAAATTTTCTATGGAATAATTTTCGAAAAAAGTTAATATTAAAAATTTTTAAACTTGAAGCCTCAGCTGATTCGACCTGTTCTTTTAAAACTGGTACCTTGTGAGCCGAGGTAGGCACAAACAGAACAGAATAAAAAAAATCGAAAATTGGTATTTTTTCTAAAGTGAGTTCTGATGTTTCAAAAAGAAAAAAAATTTCTACTCTATTTTTTTTTTTAAATATTTTAATCAAAAATTTTTTATAGAAAATTTTTTTTTTTTTATCAAAAATGTTTCTATGGAATTTTTATATCAACTTCTTTTATCAAAAATTTTTCTATAGAAAATTTGTTTATTAAACATTTTTCTATAGAATATTCTTTTGAAAGAAATCAATTTTATTTGAAATAAGATTTTATGTAGGAGGTTGTGAGTCGGGCTAAATTAGATTAATAATAAGTAGGGATACTGAAAAAACTATGTGACACTTAGCAGTTGGAATGTGTCACCTACTATTAAATGACAGTAGTTAAGATCATCTATTTAACTAAACTCTTAAGCGAAATGGAAAACTAGAATTATGTTAACACTCATTTCTATTTCACTTATGACCATATGATCGATTCAGTTAGACGAACTTATCCGACTTAGCTTTTTCCTTTATGTTTTGTATCCCTATTCTTTATTAATCTACAATAATTACACAGCACAACAAAATAAAAAAAATGTTATGTGCTCTTAAAACTACTACACAATTGATCATGACTACCTTTCTACAAAAATGGTAAAATTTTTAAATTCTTTTGGCCAGGGGCCAAATTACCGCATTCGATATCGATCGAAAACTAAGACTTTAAGGCAAGTATTGTGAAGTATACTTTAGGAATGTTTAAAGTTGCATCGATGAAAAAAAGTTTATGAAAATTTGGTATCCATTTTGATTTGTTTTTAAAAACATATAGTTCAATTAAACCTCTTTTACTACTGGTCATCTTTTGGCAAATAACTACAAAAAAATATAGTAAACTGTGCATCTTTTAAATAATTTTAATTATCCCTAAAGTATGCTATAGAAATGTTTTGAAAATATCTAAGATTTCGATCGATATCGAATGCGGTAATTAGGGCCCTGATTTAAAAAAAATTTTTTTTTTTTAAATTGCATTTTTTTTAGACGTTTCTTCAAATAATTAATGATAATTTAAAAACTACTAGTCCGATATTATTAAAATAAAATCAGAAAAATTAAGATACTTAGCCTTTAAGTGGTCTATATATCGCGTTTTAATCAGATCAGCAGTATCGGAGTTATAATAAAAAACTTAAGAAAAATATATATTTTTTACGTAAAAATGGCAAAAATTTTCGTTTTAAAAAAATCATGAAAAATAGAAAACGGCAAAAAAACTTCCAGATTTATTATTCTAACGCATAGCGACATATAATAGCAACAAAATGAGATATCGATCATAAAAATCGATTGATTATTTTCGAATTTATTCACAATTAAGTGAATTAACTCATATTCACAAAATTTTATATTTTTGCTTGATATGCGTAAACAGGGTTTTTCAAATGTGTGAAAAAAAAATAGATTTTAGAATTTCAAGGAGTGCCGGTCGGATTATTGTGAGATTTGGTGAGGAACTTTCATCCACAAAATTTTGACAAATCAAGTTTGTATCGGAAAAATTTTATAATTTTTAAGTTCTTGCAAAATTAACGCTATTTATTGCCCCTTTTGCAAAAAAGTGGATCCTGGTCCTTAGGGCAAACACAATGAGATTTCCAATAAGTTACATATCTTTAAAATCGGTTAAACAGTTTTCGAGTTACTAGAATTTGTACTGGCCATTACATGTCCTTGAGGACTTGCCGAAGGCAATTCACCAAAAAATGTGGTTTCAAAAGCATCTAATTTTTATTTTGTTGCGTTGTGTAATAGGAAGATGTCAGTCAATTTTAGCGAAATTTTATATTTTATTGTTTACATGTATATTGTAAGTTAAAAAAGAAAAAAATAAAAAAATTTTAAACTAAGTAAAATGTTTTTGTAAATTGTCTACGGCAAGACCTCAAGTACATGTAATGGCCAGTGAAAATTGTAATAACTCGAAAACTGTTTAACCGATTTTAAAGACATGTAGCTTATTGGAAAAATCATTGCGTTTGCACTAAGAACCAGAATCCACTTTTTGCAAAAGGGGGAATAAATAGCTTTAATTTTGCAAAAACTGAAAATTTGTAAATTTTTTTCGATTTAAACGCTATTTTTCAGATTTTGGGCCTACGCGCTACGTGTTAACGTTGTCCAATTCGACTAAATTTTGTGAAAATGAGCGAATTCACTAAATAGTGAAAAAATTCGAAAAAAATCAATCGATTGGTCGATGGTCGATATCTCATTTTGTTGCTATTATATGTCGCTATGCGATAAAATAATAAATCTGGAAGTTTTTTGTCGTTTTCGATTTTTCATGATTTTTTTAAAACGAAAATTTTTGCCATTTTTAAGTAAAAAATATATTTTTTTCTTAAGTTTTTTATTATAACTCCGATACTATTGATCCGATTGAAACGTGATATATAGACGAATTAAAGGCTATGTAATCTTAATTTTTCTGATTTTATTTTAATAATATCGGACTAGTAGTTTTTGAGTTATCATTAATTACACTTCTCTGCAAAAATTAATTTTTTGTCTTTCGTTTTAATAAAACTATGCGGACTATATGGATCTTAATGCGCTAAACTCAAATCCGTTATCGGTTTTTTTCCATCAGATCTGGATTTTTTTTTATGGGCGTGGTAAATTTTTCCCCTTAAATTAGTCAGGTACGGAGACCTCTTTCCTCCTAACTCGAGAACGACCCATCCGATTTTCAAAATTAAAACATTTGAAGATGCATAACAAAATTGCATTTAGTCAAATATAATTTTTCTGTGTCTCTTATCGTTTTGGAGTTATTTAGAAATTAATGGAGAACAAATTTTTTTTTCGTGCGAAATTCGTAATTTTTTTCAGGTTAAAAATGTAATTAAAAAAAAGATAAAGTAAAATGTTAACATTTTAAACATTTTTCTAAGAGCTACATATCTTAAGAATAAAATAAGGTATAAACCATAAAAATCGGGTTAAAAATGTGATTTTATTACCAATTTGTCGTTGAGAACTTAAAGTTAGATTAGCACATACATAACAAAAAAATTTGGAGATTTATTACAAATCCTTGGCATTTTGTAATATGAATTTTTTGGATTCGGATTCACATTTTTAAACCGATTTTTATGGTTTATAGCTTATTTTATTCTTATGATATGTAGCTCTTAGAAAAATGTTTAAAATGTTAAAATTTTACTTTATCTTTTTTTAATTACATTTTTAACCTGAAAAAAATTACGAATTTCGCACGAAAAAAAAATTTTTCCATTAATTTCTAAATAACTCAAAAACGATAAGAGACACAGAAAAATTATATTCAACTAAAATAAATGCAATTTTGTTATGCATCTTCAAGTGTTTTAATTTTGAAAATCGGATGAGTCGTTCTCGAGTTAGGACGAAATAGGTCTCCGTACCTGACTAATTTAAGGGGAAAAATTTGCCACGCCCATACAAAAAAAATTCAGATCTGATGGAAAAAAAACGACAAAGGATCTGAGTTTACCGCATCAAAATCCATGTAGTCCACATAGTTTTATTAAAAGGAGGATTTGGCTGCAGAGCAGTGTTATTTGAAGAAACGTCTAAAAAAAAATTGCAATTTAAAAAAAATCTATCCATAGAATTTAAAAATTTTACCATTTTTGTACAAAGGTAGTCATGATACATCAAAATTGTGTAGTGGTTTTAAGAGCACATGAAATTTTTTTATTTTGTTGTGCTGTGTTATACATATTTGTATACGTATAATTGGGAAAATTCTGTTAGAATTTAGCATTAGCTGTCGTCAAATATATAAATATTTTTGATTCATTCGTACTCTTATTTCTTCATTCTAATATTTAACTTAATAGAAAACCCTTAATTTATTATTATTAGCCTTTTCTATACAAATAAATAATAACAAAATAATCTTAATTGTCTTACAATAATTGAAACCAAACATGATTATTATTTTTTTTACTACCTCAGACCGATACTTCTTTGGTAAATTTGGAACGATCATTTAAATTTAAGACCAACTTATCGGGACGTTTGGCTTTGCCATTGCTACTGCCATTGGATCCGTTTGGTGGTGGTTGTTGTTGCTGCTGTGACTGATTTGATGTTTGAGACGTTGACGTGCTAGCGATCGTTGTTGCTGCCGAAGGTTCAGTCATTGTCATTTGTATTGTGGTGGTGGTGGTGGTGGTCATAGCTGATTTTGGTTCTAATAAGGCATTTTTTGATTCTGGCTGTGATCTAGAAGATGTTGTTGTTGTTGTTGCCGTTGTTGTGGCCGTTGTTGTAGTCGTTGTTATATTACCCAAAGACAGTGATATGCACTTCAGTTCTATTGTGGCTGTATGAGGTTTCAATTTTAATGGCATCCGGGATTCACTTTTACTATGTGATAGACTAGATGAAATATCACCTTCTCCCACAGCACTGGCATTTTCATCATTGTCATCATCATCATCAGTCTCATCGTCTTCGTCCTCATCATCATCGTCATCATCATCATCGTCACTGGTATCTGTTGTTGTATAAAAAATTATATCATCGGTGGAATATTGAGTTTCTTCATCACAGTCATTTGCCGTTGGCTGCTGTTGCTTCGTGGAAGTTTTATAAGGACTCGTTGTTGCATTATAACTTTTACTGGCTGCCATCGGCTGGTTTAATAGCTTTGCTTGGGTGTTGCTGGTGCTGGTTGTGGTGGTGGTGGCAGCTGTTCCTTTGGAATTTTCAATATCAGCTAACAATTTATTACATGTACTGCTTAATCTACTTAATTTTCTATGATGCTTCTGCTGCTGGGATTGTTTTTTGCTACCACCAGCTGCTGTTGTTGTTTTTCCAGAAGTATCTATTCTTTTAAATTTATTTTTACAATTATCACAAATTTGTTGTTGCTGTAGCTTTTGCTGCTGACTTATATAACTAAGGGTTTGATTTGGGCCTAAACAGTGACTACCATCACTGGGTAAACTAACAGAACTTAGGGTCTTAATATCTTGTACTATTGCAGACCCTGCTCTCTCTGGCTTTTGTGCTGTTCTTTTGCGCGAAGAACTGGGTGGCGTATTCGTGGCTGCGGTACGTTTTGTTATTCTTCTTATTGTTTGCTCCTGCTGCAGATGTTGATGATCTGGCTCTCCAATCTGATCCAGATCATCAGATTGCGAACACATACAATCTAATTTGATATTCTTAAAGCTAATACTGCCCTCCTGTTGGGGCGAACCCAACAATTGGCATTTATTGAGTTTGGCAGGAGAGTGAGTTTGATACATTTGATCTTTGCATTTCTCAAAGCAGCGTTGACAAATGATATGTTCTTTCTCCTTCTGTTGCTGCTGCAGTTGCTTCCTAACCTCATCCTCTGCTAAACAATTGCCTATTAACTCGGTATTTACAGCCTTTTCCAACCACTTGCCCGCATTGCTGGTAGCTTTGGTGGGTGTAGATGTTGTTACGGTAACCTGGGTGGACGGCAATGTTATGGCTGGCAATGTTTTCATGCTGGCCACGTTATTGTTGGTCGTTGTCATTGAGTTTTGTGGCAATTGCATTTGCTGCTGATACTTTTGCATTTCGCCATTTAAGGAGAGCAATGGTAAAGCTTCCGGCTTTTGTGAACGCACAGTTAATGCCATTTAAGGAGAGCAATGGTAAAGCTTCCGGCTTTTGTGAACGCACAGTTAATTGATTTCCTCCCACATTGCTGCGACTAGCACCTTGGGAGGCTGCTGCTGCAGCTGCTACCATCATCATGCTACTGGGAGTTTTCAAACCATCCAACAGACTGGATATAGTCATTACGGCAACACCCTTGGGTGGAGCCATTTCCTGTATACGTTGCAATTGCATACTCAATTGACGTATTTCCTCTAAAGCCTCTTGGTCTGATAGTTTATTTTCTGCAAATACCAAAAAAAAAAAAAAAAAGTAAAAATATATAGAGTTTGTGTAGTATATGGAGGAGTTAAAGCAAGAAAAAGACAAGTATTAATAAAACTTTTTACGCTCATGTTTTTGAAAAGTTGATGTTTTATACCAAAATGTGGTTTAACTTCAAAAATATGCAAAAATTGTATATTCAACTATAAATTGTCATTTCCTTTTTTGTTGTACTCGTAGATGTTAAAAACTTAAATTAAAATTGAAAAAGACAATAATAACGTAGAGTCAAATTTGCGTAACTACGGGTGGTCATGTCATGTTTATTAAATGTAGGTACGGACGGTATTGTTATAAATTCTTGAGAATTGTTTTGAATTTTAAAACATAGAAAAAAATTTCCCAGCCCTAGGGTAAGGAATGTTTCTCATCGTTTTGAATGTTTTTTTTTACTAAACTGGAGATTGTCAAGGATGATTTAACATAAATAAAGCAGTAAGAAAATATTGTTGGCCAAAATTGAAGACTTCACCAATGTATATATACAAAAATTTCAACAAATTTATGTGGGTAAATGTAAATCATGGTGCTTTTATATCCTTCGCCTCCAAAGGCGGAAAGGGTATTGTAAGATTGTGCTGATGTTTGTAACGCATAGAAATATTTGTCTTAGACCCACCATTTAGTACGAGCCCTAACCACTATAAATTCGCACACGGAGCATTTTTCACAAATGTAAAATGTGTATATTTTCGGAACTATAATGACCACACAAAAAAATGTATACTTTTCTTGAATATCATTTTATTCTCTTCAGACATGCATTAAAAAAAATACAAGGGCTTTTTAAAAAACGAACAAAAACAAAAGTTCATTATTTTAAACTCAAATGCTGTGACCACTATTAATTCGTACAGTCGCGAATTTTTATAGTTAGAGTTGAGTTACGCCACCTTTGTTTATTAAAATGGTTTCGACTTGCTTTGGAAAGGTCCTCGTGTCCCAAATTTCCAGAATTTCGGACATTAACCCATCAGAAGTCCTTTGGGATCATTTCGAAGTTTTTTTTCATAATAGCCCACAAATTTTCTATCGGAATAAGGTCTGGACAAGAAGCCACTTTTTATACCCACCATCAAAAAGAGTGGGGGGTATATTGAGATTGTCATTCCGTTTGTAATTTTCTGAATATTGGCTCAAAAATCAAAAACGATATATATTCGGAATCCTTATGAAATTCTAAGACAATTGAGCGATGTCCGTCTGTCTGTCCGTCTGTCTGTCTGTTGAAATCAAGATAACGCCTAAGCGAAAGGAGCTAGCTCACTAAAAGTTATCAAAAACATTCTTCATCTTTGAAAAAATTTTGGTATTGAAATTGGGCAAAATCGGTTAATATTTGACCATAGCTCCCATATAACCTCGCCTACGCTAATCGCTTATTTGCTAATAAATAACAAACTATAATAGCTATGATCATACAATTTAGTATATAGCAGTTATGCATAAGCCCTAGGCAGCATATAAAAATTCATCAAAATCGGATCACATTTAGTCGTAGCTCCCATACAAAAAACCTACGGAAACAGCCAAAATTTCACCTAAAATACACTTAAATGCCAATAAATCTAAAACTATAACTGATATAATTGCTAGATTAAGCACGGGGAGGTCTTATGTCAATGCCAACCATTTGACCATTGCTCCCATATAAAAAACTTACGAAAACACAAAAATTCAAAAAGAAAAGGGGACTTATGTCCGTCTGTCCGTCAGATAAAATCGTGATAGCTCCTTAACTACAAGAGCTAGTAAGATTAAATTAAGCACAAGAAAGTCTTATGTCAATGCCAGCCAGTGTGCAAAATTAAATATAATCCGTCACCATTTGACCTTAGCTCCCATATAAAAAACTTATGGAAACACAAAAATACATAAAGAAAAGGTTGTTTATGTCCGTCTGTCCGTCAGATAAAAGCACGATAGCGCCTTAACGAAAAGAGCTAGAGGGACAAAATTTAACAGAAGTATTTTGGATATCTTGAAAAAGATGTGTGTCAAAAATAGACAAAATGGGTTCAAATTTAGTTAGAGCTCCCATATAACCCCGCCGCGGGAAACACATTAATGTTGATAAATTGAATACAATTGTAATAGCTATGACGATTAAATTTAAAATATGGAAGTTTTATGCAATTTTTGATCAGTTTATCAAATTTTATAGGAATCAGTCCATATTTGACTTTAGCTTTCATATAAAAAACACTCACGGAAACCAAAAATTTTAGCAAAGGCCAGTTAAAAGCTATTAAATTAGAAACTATGATAGCTATGGCTAGCTATAAGAATAAGCTCTATATATATACCAGTCAGTGTGTAAAATTTTGTTATAATCGGTCAACATTTGGCTATAATTCTTATATATATAACATCCCCTTTTTATATCTGCAATCAAAAAGATTTGGAGGTACATTCATTGTATTAAGATTGCACCTCTGAAATTTGATAGGCATCAATCAATGTTCAGCCCAGACTTTGTATATGATGAATGCACTAGGATCTCCTACCGAAATATATGGACCTGCCGTATTACTATTAACGTGTTTAGCCTAACTACATATTAATCACAACGAAAAGTATTTAACAACTTATTAATGTCAAACTATACCCGGTTATGAGACCGAATTTTGATCAAAGTAAATACTGGGGAAACCACTAAAATGTTTTTAAATGTTGAACTATAAAGCTACGGCAACCGAATTTAGTCCAAAGGTTTTACCAACAATACCAATTAGCTTAGCGATTTTTTCAGCTTTGGTCCAGATTTTGAATTAGCTGCACCCTTGTAGATATATGAGATATGTTTCTAAATTTAACACACTTGATGGTGGGTGTATAAGATTCGGCACAGCCGAATATAACACTCTTACTTGTTATATCTACAATCAAAAAGATTTGGAGGTACATTCAGTATATTAAGATTGCATCTACGAAATTAGATAGCTATTAATCAATGGAACTCATAACAAAATATTTGAACCTGCCATGTTGCTATCAACATGTTTATGGCACATAGAAACAGCTAAATAATGTAAAACTATATTCGGTTATGGAACATCATTTTGCCCAAGGTAAATACTTGGGAAGCCACTTAGATACTTTTAAATGTTGAACTATAGTAACTGTACCATTGCAACCGAATTTAGTCCATTTTATGCCATTAATGTTTAAATATGATTATGTGGCCGCCGCGGCTGGCTCGAATAAAGCCAATTCTACAGGTCCCATTTTCAACTACTTTTTCGAGCATATGGGGCCGTATGTTGGCAATAACGCCACGAATGTTGACTTCCAAGTCCCCTAACGTTTCTGGTTTGTTGGCGTAGACGAGCGACTTCACATATCCCCAAAGAAAATAATCCAGTGGTGTCAAATCGCACGATCTTGGTGGCCAATTGACAGGTTCATTCCGCGAAATTATGCGCTCATCGAATGTTTCCTTCAATAAATCAATTGTGACGTGCGCTGTGTGGCATGTAGCGCCGTCTTGTTGGAACCACAACTCATCCACATTCATGCCATCCAATTGGGGAACAAAATAGTCGGTTATCATGGCTCTATACCGGTCTCCATTTATGGTAACTGACTCTCCAGCATTATTTCGGAAGAAGTATGGCCCAATGACTCCATCAGCCCATAGAGCACACCAAACAGTCAGTTTTTGTGGATGTAATGGCGTCTCAAGGGTCTCATGTGGATTCTCTTCACTCCAAATGCGGCAATTTTGCTTGTTGACATAGCCATTCAACCAAAAATGAGCCTCATCACTGAACAAAATTTTGCGATGAAAATCAGCATCGAGATCAATCTCATTTTCGGCCCATACACCAAAATCACGACGCATTGCATGGTCTCGCGGCTTTAATTCTTGCACAAGCTGGATCTTGTAAGGTCGCAAGCCAAGATCTTTGCGCAAAATCTTCCATAAAGTTGATGGACAAAGCTCCAATTGCTGTGCACGGTGGCGAATCGATTCATTCGGGTCCTCTTCAACACTTTGCTCTACAGCGGCAATTGTTTCTTCGGTGCGCACTGTTCGACGTCTCTGCGGATGCGTATTATCACATAAAGTAAACGTTGTGCGAAAACGATCCATGGTTAACCGAATTAATTGCTCTGATGGACGATTATGTCGACCATAAAATGGACGGAGCTTGCGGTAAACTTCGCGAACTGAACCATTATTTTCGAAATAAATTTGCACGATTTGCAAGCGTTGTTCTTTTGTCAACCTGTTCATGATGAAATGGCAAACCAAACTAAATATTAATCACTTGACAGCTGACAAAATGGCCGCCAGTTAAAAAAGTGATGCCAACTTAAAGTTCTATACCTCAATAAAAAACACCCGATATTACCAACAATACCACATTTGGTCAACATTTTGAATTAGCTGCACTCTCGTACAACTTGATGGTGGGTATACAAGATTCGGCACTGCCGAATTTAATACTCTTACTTGTTAATTTTTTTTTGCAATATGGCAAGAAACACCATCCTGTTGGAATATGTTGTCCCCGCAGTCTGATATTTTCGATATCGATGTTATCAGATTTTCCTCTACAGTTTTTAAATATTTCTCTCCATTTACGATTCCAAATATGAAATGGAGTTGACCGACACCTTTTTACTACAGACATCCCCATTCCCTAACGTTATCTGGAATCTTGACTGTACGCTTTAAGCAGTCTTTGTTGTATGTGCTTTTATGTATTAGCCTTTTTCTTGAATCACCAACACATACATCAAACTTGGTTTCGCCGCTAATGATAATGTTGTCCCATTGCCGCTATACCCAAGAGCGTCTTTAGTCCATAATAAGCGTTTTTCATTTGATGCGCGGAAAGCAATGACTTTTCCTTGGCCTATCAAAATTATATAAATTATCAAGTAATAACTGGTGTACGAATTATGAGTGGTTAGGGCTCGTATACCAATAGACCTTGCTTCTCACTTTCTGAGTCGATTTAGCGATGTCAGTCAGTCTGTCCGTCTAACTGGACGGCTGGCTCCACGATTTACACAGAAAACAATTTTCATTTATTGCTTAATCTCATTTCAAAATCTATATTTAAAAGCCGTGTTAATTATCGAGATTTGAAACTTATTCAAATCAGAAAATCAATATACATATTTTAGTATTTTTGTAGGACTCAGAAACATATATACTTGTAATTGACCAAAAACTTTTTCATTTCAGTACATTACTTTTGTAACACCATTGGTGAAGGGTATTAAAGGTTCTGCAAAACCGAATATAGCACTCTTACTTGCTTTAATATTAACTTTATAAAAACATTACAAAACTAATAAAATAATCTGCATTATTTCTTTCAAAATCTTCTCTAAGTCACTAGTGACGAAATGCAAATAAAATATTTTCATCACAAATCCTTTGAAAGCCTATAATTTTCCAGAGAGCTTTTAATCATTAAGCTCAAGTTTAAGGTCATATAATAACAGAAGATTACAGTTACAATTCTTAATCTAAAGTATTCCTTATCAATAAAATATTATAAGCTTAAAAGTAAAATCCTTTTATTTGCCTAAAAGATTTGTTAAACGTTTTGTTTCATTTTCTATTTCCCACGAAAAATTATGCAGAACATTTACATAATTTACAAAATGTACTCGAGTGTTTTTAGATTTCCTACTCTATTTAAAATACAAGTCTTAAGTAAACATATGAGTTTTTCAAAATTTTATCTCCTGATGGGTAAAAGTTGAGTTCAACTGTGAAAGCAACAAAAACTGTAGTGGGATAACAGCAACAAAAACGATACAGGAAATAATCACAAATGTATAAATTCGAGGCAAACAAAAAAGATTTTTATTTAAAAAAAAAGGATGATAATAGTCTAGTCATAGTCTAGTCATAGTCTAGTCATAGTCTAGTCATAGTCTAGTCATAGTCTAGTCATAGTCTAGTCATAGTCTAGTCATAGTCTAGTCATAGTCTAGTCATAGTCTAGTCATAGTCTAGTCATAGTCTAGTCATAGTCTAGTCATAGTCTAGTCATAGTCTAGTCATAGTCTAGTCATAGTCTAGTCATAGTCTAGTCATAGTCTAGTCATAGTCTAGTCATAGTCTAGTCATAGTCTAGTCATAGTCTAGTCATAGTCATAGTCTAGTCATAGTCTAGTCATAGTCTAGTCATAGTCTAGTCATAGTCTAGTCATAGTCTAGTCATAGTCTAGTCATAGTCTAGTCATAGTCTAGTCATAGTCTAGTCATAGTCTAGTCATAGTCTAGTCATAGTCTAGTCATAGTCTAGTCATAGTCTAGTCATAGTCTAGTCATAGTCTAGTCATAGTCTAGTCATAGTCTAGTCATAGTCTAGTCATAGTCTAGTCATAGTCTAGTCATAGTCTAGTCATAGTCTAGTCATAGTCTAGTCATAGTCTAGTCATAGTCTAGTCATAGTCTAGTCATAGTCTAGTCATAGTCTAGTCATAGTCTAGTCATAGTCTAGTCATAGTCTAGTCATAGTCTAGTCATAGTCTAGTCATAGTCTAGTCATAGTCTAGTCATAGTCTAGTCATAGTCTAGTCATAGTCTAGTCATAGTCTAGTCATAGTCTAGTCATAGTCTAGTCATAGTCTAGTCATAGTCTAGTCATAGTCTAGTCATAGTCTAGTCATAGTCTAGTCATAGTCTAGTCATAGTCTAGTCATAGTCTAGTCATAGTCTAGTCATAGTCTAGTCATAGTCTAGTCATAGTCTAGTCATAGTCTAGTCATAGTCTAGTCATAGTCTAGTCATAGTCTAGTCATAGTCTAGTCATAGTCTAGTCATAGTCTAGTCATAGTCTAGTCATAGTCTAGTCATAGTCTAGTCATAGTCTAGTCATAGTCTAGTCATAGTCTAGTCATAGTCTAGTCATAGTCTAGTCATAGTCTAGTCATAGTCTAGTCATAGTCTAGTCATAGTCTAGTCATAGTCTAGTCATAGTCTAGTCATAGTCTAGTCATAGTCTAGTCATAGTCTAGTCATAGTCTAGTCATAGTCTAGTCATAGTCTAGTCATAGTCTAGTCATAGTCTAGTCATAGTCTAGTCATAGTCTAGTCATAGTCTAGTCATAGTCTAGTCATAGTCTAGTCATAGTCTAGTCATAGTCTAGTCATAGTCTAGTCATAGTCTAGTCATAGTCTAGTCATAGTCTAGTCATAGTCTAGTCATAGTCTAGTCATAGTCTAGTCATAGTCTAGTCATAGTCTAGTCATAGTCTAGTCATAGTCTAGTCATAGTCTAGTCATAGTCTAGTCATAGTCTAGTCATAGTCTAGTCATAGTCTAGTCATAGTCTAGTCATAGTCTAGTCATAGTCTAGTCATAGTCTAGTCATAGTCTAGTCATAGTCTAGTCATAGTCTAGTCATAGTCTAGTCATAGTCTAGTCATAGTCTAGTCATAGTCTAGTCATAGTCTAGTCATAGTCTAGTCATAGTCTAGTCATAGTCTAGTCATAGTCTAGTCATAGTCTAGTCATAGTCTAGTCATAGTCTAGTCATAGTCTAGTCATAGTCTAGTCATAGTCTAGTCATAGTCTAGTCATAGTCTAGTCATAGTCTAGTCATAGTCTAGTCATAGTCTAGTCATAGTCTAGTCATAGTCTAGTCATAGTCTAGTCATAGTCTAGTCATAGTCTAGTCATAGTCTAGTCATAGTCTAGTCATAGTCTAGTCATAGTCTAGTCATAGTCTAGTCATAGTCTAGTCATAGTCTAGTCATAGTCTAGTCATAGTCTAGTCATAGTCTAGTCATAGTCTAGTCATAGTCTAGTCATAGTCTAGTCATAGTCTAGTCATAGTCTAGTCATAGTCTAGTCATAGTCTAGTCATAGTCTAGTCATAGTCTAGTCATAGTCTAGTCATAGTCTAGTCATAGTCTAGTCATAGTCTAGTCATAGTCTAGTCATAGTCTAGTCATAGTCTAGTCATAGTCTAGTCATAGTCTAGTCATAGTCTAGTCATAGTCTAGTCATAGTCTAGTCATAGTCTAGTCATAGTCTAGTCATAGTCTAGTCATAGTCTAGTCATAGTCTAGTCATAGTCTAGTCATAGTCTAGTCATAGTCTAGTCATAGTCTAGTCATAGTCTAGTCATAGTCTAGTCATAGTCTAGTCATAGTCTAGTCATAGTCTAGTCATAGTCTAGTCATAGTCTAGTCATAGTCTAGTCATAGTCTAGTCATAGTCTAGTCATAGTCTAGTCATAGTCTAGTCATAGTCTAGTCATAGTCTAGTCATAGTCTAGTCATAGTCTAGTCATAGTCTAGTCATAGTCTAGTCATAGTCTAGTCATAGTCTAGTCATAGTCTAGTCATAGTCTAGTCATAGTCTAGTCATAGTCTAGTCATAGTCTAGTCATAGTCTAGTCATAGTCTAGTCATAGTCTAGTCATAGTCTAGTCATAGTCTAGTCATAGTCTAGTCATAGTCTAGTCATAGTCTAGTCATAGTCTAGTCATAGTCTAGTCATAGTCTAGTCATAGTCTAGTCATAGTCTAGTCATAGTCTAGTCATAGTCTAGTCATAGTCTAGTCATAGTCTAGTCATAGTCTAATCATAGTGACGTCATAGTCTAGTCATAGTCTAGTTATAGTCTAGTCATAGTCTAGTCATAGTCATAGTCAAAATCTAGTCATTGTGTTTTTTGTTTTTTGAGGAATGATAATAATTAATTTAAATTATTCTCAAATGAAGCAAAAGCGAAAAGAACAAAGGACGAAAATTGTATAACAAAGAAGATTTTAGCCACTATGTATTTAAGTAAAGACTACAAACAATTGTTTTTTGTTGTTCTAGAAAAGTTCAATTTGAATATGCTTTTATAAGTAGAAGCCATTATAAATATTTTTTGAATAGTGATTTACATTTCACTGTGGGAAAATACGATTCAAACTCAATATGGAATAATTTTCTTGAAATTTTTTGTACGCCTATCGTTTTTTTTGGTATTTTTTTAGAAATTTAAAAGGGACAAAAACCATTTTAAACCTTAGTTTTGGAGAATAAAAAACCATAAGGTTTTTTGAGATATTATCTCAAAACACTTTAGGAAATCGTTATAATTTAAGCAAACAAGATATTACGTTTAAAATTGAAATCACATTTTTTGTTGGGTATTTTAGCCGAACTTTTCCCACTGTGCATAGCATTATTACTTATTATTACTATTTTTAATTTTATTGTTTGAAACTTACCGGCAGATGTTGTGGCCGCCACAGGTACCGTTGATGTTGTTACTGAACTGGGATTTGCAAAAGTTCGTACTTGTGGTCGAAAATTAAATTTGGCACCAGAAGATTTGGCACCCATGCCAATACTTTCCTGATGTGATTTGCCGCTGCGAAGAACAATGTAGACCTTAAACAGAAAATGTGTTGAAAAATATAAAAAAATTGGTTTTATGAAATATTTTTTTATAAAATCATAGTAAAAATTAAATACACAAAATATAAACATTAGGGGTATAACCAAAAAAGTTCCTATTACGACGGGGTGGCTTCTGCTGCACATATCAAGAAATAGTTTTTTGAGATCAATTTAGATTAACAATTTTCCCCCAAATCGTTTTTTTCTAAAAGCTTCCAAAAACTAATAATAATATTTGAATTTATATTATACCCACCATCAAAAAGAAAGTGGGTGCATTGAGATTCTGTTTCCGTTTGTAATTTCCTTAATATTGGCTCAAAAATCAAAATCGATTTATATTCGGAATCCTTATGAAATTCTAAGACGATTGAGCGATGTCCGTCTGTCTGTCCGTCTATCTGTCTGTTGAAAACACGATAACGCCTAAACAAAAGAAGATAGCTCACAGAAACTTAGTAAAAACATTCTTCATCTCTGACAAAATTTTGGCATTGAAATTGGGCAAAATCGGTTAACATTTGACCATAGCTCCCGTATAACCTCTCCTACGCTAATCGTTTATTTGCTAATAAATAACAAACTATATTAGATATGATGATATAATTTGGTATATAGAAGTTCTGCGTAAGCTTCAGGCAGCATATAAAATTTCATCGAAATTGTTTCACATTTAGTCATAGCTTGCATACAAAAAACTTACGGAAACAGCCAAAATTTAACCTAAAATACACTTAAATGCCAATAAATCTAAAACTATAAGAGATATAATCACTAAATTTAGCACGAGGAGGTCTTGTGTCAATGCCAACCAGTGTGCAATTTCGTTGCAATCGGTCACCATTTGACCTAGCTCCCATATAAAAAACTTACGAAAATACAAAAATTCAAAAAGAAAAGGGGATTTATGTCCGTCTGTCCGTCAGATAAAATCGTGATAGCTCCTTAACTACAAAGGCTAGTAAGACTAAATTAAGCACAAGGAAGTCTTATGTCAATGTTAGCCAATGCGCAAAATTTTGTCACAATCGGTCACCATTTGACCATAGCTCCCATATAAAAAACTTACGGAAACACAAAAATACATAAAGAAAAGGTTGTTTATGTCCGTCTGTCCGTCAGATGAAAGTACGATAGCGCCTTAACGAAAAGAGCTAGAAGGACAAAATTTTGCAAAAGTGTTTTGGATATCTTGAAAAAGATGTGTGTTGAAAATGGACAAAATCGGTTTAAATTTAGTTAGAGCTCCCATATAACCCCGCCCCGGGAAACACATTAATGCTGATAAATTGAATACAATTGTAATAGCTATGACGATTATATTTAAAATAGGGAAGTTTTATACAATTTTTGATCAGTTTATAAAATTTTATAAGAATCAGTCCACATTTGACTTTAGCTTTCATATAAAAAACACTCACGGAAACCAAAAATTTTAGCAAAGGCCAGTTAAAAGCTATTAAATTAGAAACCATGATAGCTATGGCCACTAAATTTTGCACGAATAAGCTCTATATATATATACCAGCCAGTGTGTAAAATTTTGTTACAATCGGTCAACATTTGGCTATAATTCTTATATATATATATAAGATCCCCTTTTTATATCTACAATTAAAAAGATTTGGAGGTACATTCATTATATTAAGATTGCACCTATAAAATTAGATAGGCATCAATGAATGTTCAGCCCAGACTTTATATATGATGAATGCATTAGGAACTCATAACGAAATATATGGACCTGCCGTATTACTATTAACATGTTTAGCCTAACTACATATTAAGCACAACGAAAAGTATTTAAAATCTTATTAATGTAAAACTATACCCGGTTATGAGACCGAATTTTGATAAAAGTAAATACTGGGGAAACCACTAAAATATTTTTAAATGTTGAATTATAAAGCTACGGCATTAGCCTAGCGATTTTTTCAGTTTTGGTCCAGATTTTGAATAAGCTGCGCCCTGTTTCTGAATTTAACACAACTTGATGGTTGGTATATAAGATTCGGCACAGCCGAATATAACACTGTAACTTGTTATATCTACAATCAAAAAGATTTGGAGGTACATTAAATATATTAAGATTACATCTGCGAAATTAGATAGCTATCAATCAATGTTTGGTCCAGACTTTATACACTGTAGATGCATTAGGAACTGCTAACAAAATATATGAACCTGTCTTGTTGCTATCAACATGTTTATGGCACAAATAAACAGCTTATTAATGTAAAACTTTATTCGTTTATGGAACAGCATTTAGTCCAAGGTAAATATTTGGGAAACCACTTAGATACTTTCAAATGTTGAACTATAGTAACTATACCAACAATACCACATTTGGTCAACATTTTGAACTAGCTACACTCTCGTACAACTTGATGGTGGGTATACAAGATTCGGCACAGCCGAATATAACACTCTTACTAGTTCTTTCTATGTTCATTGGTTCAACATATTTTCCTACTTTCCGAATATTTTACTTATAGTAATATATTTCCCTACCCCTGAAAATCTCACAATTCAAACAAATTTAACTGGTTTTTAAATCCTGCTACGCAATAAAATAATTTTAAAATACACTTTGTAAAACTTTTATATTTCATTCAAAAGGAAAAATCCCCCATGAGGCCTAACTTAATTTTCAGTTGTTTTTATTATCATGATAAATATTTATAGAGAACAAATGAATGAAATATAAATGTTAGTATCTACGAGTACTATATCCATGACAGCATCTCTGGCAGAGACAAACAAAACAAAATTTACCATGAATATGTAAGTAAAAAAAAAGAACAATAGTATTATAAATAAATATATATCCCTCAAAATAGGTCTTTATGAAGAATTCACTTACCTTACTACCAAAAATTAAAGCCAACAATAACGTTATCGTTAATTGGGTATGGCAGAAGAATATTATGTACAATAAATCGGGATTTGCGGGAGATTGTAGAAAAAGCCTTTTAACATAAAGAACAATAGAAATGAAAATAAATAAATATTTATTTTTATGCAAATGTTTATGTTTATCAATATGAAAAGTAAATTTAAATATTAACTGAGTAAAAACAAACAAAAAAAAACAAAAAAATAAGAAAAGGACTTACATTGAAACATTTAAAAAACAAGTCAGCAAAAATTCATTATAAATGGCCATGGAGATGAAACGACTTTCATTGAATTCAGAGGGTGCCTTACGCACCATAATACACAATCGTACGCCCCAGGCAAGAAAGACAACTTCCACTGAAAATGAAAAATAGAACAGAAAATAAGATGTTGAAATTTTTTTATAATAAATTTATAAAATCTTTAGTTTAAGTTAATAAATAGTGTTCTAAAAAAAATATGCATTTACTATTTTAGACAAAATTTATCCATAGTGCAAGAAATAATTTATTTTTTGATCAAGTTAGTTTCTATAGATATGTCAGATACTATTATTTTAGAAATTATTAATTTTCAATAGTTATTTCAATCAAATGGACTGCGAAAAAAAAGTTCGTGAAAATATAATTAAAACTTTTCAAAAAAATCCGTCATGGACTTTTAAAAAAATAGCTAAAAATTTGAAAGTTGACCCTCGAACGGTTTCTGATGCCATCAGACGGTATAAGGAAAACCTGAGCATTGAAAGAAAACCTGGATCAGGGAGGAAAAAAGGTCCTACAGATATTGATAAGGCAAAAGAAGTCGAGCGACTCTTTCGAAGAACGCCTAACACTTCTTTAAGAAAAGCAGCTCATACGGTGAAATGTTCTCCGAATTTTGCACATAGAGTCAAAGCTTATGCTGGACTGAAGACATACAAAGTCCAAAAGGTTCCAGATCGCAATGCTATAAAGAACTTAGAAGCAAAAAAACGAGCGAAAAAATTGAAGTCTGAATTTATTAAAAAAAATACACCTGTTATGTGATGGATGATGAAACATACGTACTGGTAGACTTTTCTCAACTTCCTGGTCAAGATTTTTATGTTGCTGATAAACGGGGCAATGTTCGGCAAGAGTTTCGCACAAAAAAACAAACAAAATTCCCTAAGAAGTTTCTCGTGTGGCAAGCTATTTGCAGTTGTGGCAAAAGAAGTAAAGTATTTGTGGCATCTGGCACAATAAACACAGAAATTTATATAAAGGAGTGCCTACAAAAACGGTTGTTACCCTTTTTAAGAGAGCACAGAGTGACTACATTTTTTTGGCCCGATATGGCATCATGCCATTATGGAAAAAAGGCACTTGAGTGGTACTCAAAGAATAATGTCATTTTTGTACCACGAGAGGCAAATCCACCTAACTGTCCAGAACTTCGGACTGTAGAAAGGTATTGGGCTCTAGTAAAAAATGAATTGAAGAACACAGGAAAGATTTCCAAGAACATGTCCGATTTTAAGCGCAGGTGAAACACATGCTCCAAAAAGGTATCAGAAGTAACTGTAAAATGTTTAATGGGAGGGTTTCCGAAAAAAGTCGATAATTTTGCAAAACCCGAGTACTAAGTAAACATTTTAATGTTAATTGATTTTGTATAATATGTCATTATATTTGCGTATTTTGTAGAGTTTTTATATTAAAAGGTTTGATTATTATTTAAGAAAATCCAACTACAAATTTTATTTAGAGCACTCTTTAATTATAAATATGAACAATGTCTAAACAATAAAGATTTTAGAGCTTTTTTCAAACGTTTGTTCTACATACGAACTACTTCAGAAAATTCCCTAACAAGGTCGTAGGTAAAAATATGTAAGAGTGTTATACACCTGTACCTCGGTAAACGCGGTAGATACGTTCATGACAAAAGCGTGAAAATCAAAAAATTTTTATATGGAAAAATCGCTCAAGGCAAATCCGAATATAAATGAGCTTCTTTAAATAGTTATTGAACACAAAATATAGGTTTATAATCTTAATCTCATCTTATCTTATATTCTTAAACAAGCAATAATTGTATGTATATATATATATATATATATATATATCTATATATATAAAACTCTAACGTGACTGACTGACTGACTGATTGACTGACTCATCATCGCACAGCCCAAACGGCTAAAGGTAGAGAGCTGAAATTTTGACAGCTGGTACCTTTTTCAAAGTATAGATCCACTAAGACGGGATTTTTGGAAATTCGGCCTCTAAGGGGGTAAAAAGGGGTAAAAAAGGGAAAAATTAGTAATGCTGTATCTCCGGAAGTAAACGTCACAGGCCCAAAATTGAAATTGCGTTGGGATCAACTGCAAAAATAAGTAGACACGTGTTTGGTACTTTTTAGCAGATGGGACAAATAGAGGGTAAAAAGGGAAAAAATAAAATGTTGGTACTTTTTTAAACCCATGTGTATCTTTTGAACCAATCAACAGAGTAACAAAATTCAAAACGGAGCCGGTAAACAAGAAAAAAATATTAGACACGTGTTTGGTACTTTTTTGATTCAGGGTTCAAAAAGGGGGAAAAGCGGGGAAAAAAATTTAGGGTAGGTCCATTTTTCTTTTTCTTTGTATTTCACTTGAACCAATAAAGCTAGAAATAAAATTTATAGGGAGGTCGATTGCCCAGTACAAAATATTAAATACGTGTTTGGTACTTTTTTCAATTAAAAGGGTAAAAAAGGGAAAAATCGGTAACATTATATCTCCTTAACTAACAGCGATAGAAGCGAAGATTAAATTGGCTTGAGATTAGCACTAAAAATTAAGGGACACGTGTTCGGTACTTTTTTGAAAATCGGTCGCCTAGCGGGCAAAACAGGGTAGAAAAGGGAGAAATTAGTAACATCATATCTCCGAAACCAACATAGACAGAAACAATGTTGAAATTGGATTTGAATCGCCTAGAAAAATAAGGGGACACGTGTTTGGTACTTTTTTGAAAATGACACTAATAAGGATAAAAAAGGGTAAAAACTATATTTTGGTACTTTTTTTAACCCATATGTATCTTTTAAACTAATAAACATAGAAACATATTTTATATCGCAACCGATCGATATTAAAAAGGAACTAAATACGTATTTGGTACTTTTGCGATTAATGGGGTACAAAAGGGTAAAAAAAAGGAAAATATTCAAGGATAGGTTTTTTGGTTTTTAGCCATGGATATCTTTAAGGCTAATGAAGCCAGAAGTATAATTTATTGACTGGTCGATGGACATTGAAAAAAATAAACTACGAGTTTGGTACTTTTTTTTAATTTTGGGGGTAAAAATCTGTAAAGTATATCTTCTAAACCAAAAGCGATAGAAACAAAAACTAAATTGGTCTGAGATCGGCACTTAAAACCAAGGGACACGTGTTCGGTACTTTTATGAAATTCAACCTCCTAGAAGGTAAAACAGGGTAGAAAAGGGAGAAATCAGTAACATCATATCTCCGAAACCAATACAGATAGAAACAAAGTTGAAATTGGATTTAAATCGGCTAGAAAAATAAGGGGACACGTGTTTGGTACTTTTTTGAAAATGGCAACAATAAGAATGAAAAAGGGTAAAAACTATATTTTGGTACTTTTTTTAACCCATATGTATTTTTTGAACTAATAAACATAGAAACATATTTGATATCGCAACCGATAGATATTAAAAAAGAACTAAATACGTATTTGGTAATTTTGCGATTAATGGGGTACAAAAGGGTAAAAAGGGAAAATATTCAAGGATAGGTTTTTTGCTTTTTAGCCATGGATATCTTTTAGGCTAATGAAGTTAGAAGTATAATTTATTGACTGGTAGATTTACATTGAAAAGAAATAAGCTACGTGTTTGGTACTTTTTTTTTAATTTTGGGGGTAAAAATCGGTAAAGTGTATCTTCTAAACCAAAAGTGATAGAAACAAAAACTAAATTGGTCTGAGATTGGCACTTAAAATTAAGGAACACATGTTCGGTACTTTTTTGAAATTCAACCTCTTAGAAGGTAAAACAGGGTAGAAAAGGGAGAAATTAGTAACATCATATCTCCGAAACCAACATCGATGCAAACAAAGTTGAAATTGGATTTGAATCGGCTAGGAAAATAAGGAGACACGTGCTTGGTACTTTTTTGGAAATGGCACTAAAAGGGTAAAAACTATATTTTGGTACTTTTTTCAACTAATATGTATCTTTTGAACTAATAAACATAGAAACATAATTTATATCGCAACAGATAGATATTAAAAAGCAATTAAATACGTATTTGGTACTTTTGCGATTAATGGGGTACAAAAGGGAAAATATTTAAGGGTAGGTTTTTTGTTTTTACCTATGGATATCTTTTAGGCTAATGAAGCCAGAAGTATAATTTATTGACTGGTCGATTGACAGAGAAAAAATAAAATACATTTTTGGTACTTTTTTTAATTTTGGGGGTAAAAATATATCTTCTAAATCAAAAGTGATAGAAACAAAAACTAAATTAGTCTGAGATCAGTACTAAAAATTAAGGGACACGTGTTCGGTACTTTTTTTGAAATTCGACCTTTTAAAGGGTAAAACAGGGTAGAAAAGGGAGAAATTAATAACATAATATCTCCGAAACTAACACCGATGCAAACGAAGTTTAAATTGGATTTGAATCGGATAAAAAAATGAATAGTCACGTATTTAATACTATTTCAAAAATGATACTAATAAGAATAAAAAAGGGTAAAAACTGTATTTTGGTACTTTTTTAACCCATATATATCTTTTGAACTAATAAACATAGAAACATAATTTATATCGCAACTGATAGGCATTAAAAAACTATTAAAGACGTATTTGGTACGTTTTTTGCTTTTTAGCTAAGAATATCTTTTCGTCTAATGAAGCCAGAAGCATAATTTATTGGCTGGTAAATTGACACTGAAAAAAGTAAAATAAGTGTCTGGTGCTTTTTTAATTTTGGGGTAAAATCGGTAAAAATATATCTTAGCCAAAAGTGATAGAAACAAAAACTAAATCGGTCTAAAATCGGCACTTTAAATTAAGGGACATGTATTCGATACTTTTTTCTTTAATTCGGCCGTTTTGCGGTTAAAACAGGGAAAAAATGGGAAATATTAGTAACGTCATATTTCCGAAATTCAAAACGATAGGAATAGAGTTGAAATTCGCTTCGGATGGGCTGAAAAAAAAAACGAGAAACGTATTTGGTACTTTTTTGAATATGGTACTAATAAGGGTAAAAAAAGCAAAAACTATATTTTGGTACTTTTTTTGAACCCATACGTATCTTTTGAAATAACAAACATAGAGAAACAGTAAACGTCACAATTGATAAGTAACAAAGAATTATTAGACACGTATTTGGTACTTTTACGATAATTGAGGTAAAAAAGATAAAAACTGGGAAATATTCAAGGGTAGGTTTTTAACTAATGAAGCCAGAACTATAATTTACAGACGGGTGGATTCATATTGAAAAAGTATAAGACATCTGCTGTTTAGTGGTTAAAAAGTGGAGTAAAAAGGGGGAAAAATCGGTAACGTAATATCTTCTAAATCAAAAGTGATAGAAACAAAGATTAAATTGGTCTATGATCAGCATTAAAAATTAAAGGGCACGGGTTCGGTATTTTTTTTTTTTAATTTGGCCGCTTATGGTTAAAACAGGCTAGAAAATGAATAAATCATTTAATCGGCTAGAAAAAGAAAGGGACATGTGTTCTGTACCTTTTTTTTTGGAAATGGCACTAATAAGGGCAAAAAGGGTAAAAACTATATTTTTGTACTTTTTTTTAACCCATACGTATCTTTTGAACTTATAAACATAAAGACTCACTTTATGCCACAATCAATAAGTATTAACGAAATATTAAACATTTGCTTGGTACTTTTACGATAAATGGGGTTCAAAGAGGTGAAAACGGGAAAATATTCATTTAAGCTAATGAAGTCAGAAGTATAAATTAGAGATGTGTCAATCAAAGGGGTAATAAAGGGAAAAATCGATGACATTATATCTTCTAAACCTAATGGATGGAAACAAACACTAAAATGGTCTAAGATCAGCCCTAAAAATTAAGGGACTTTTCAGTACTTTTTGCAAATTATACAGTTTTGGGGTTAAAATAGGGTAGAAAATAAAAACATTAGTAAAATTATATCTCTGATACCAATATCGACAGAAAAAAAATTTAAATTGGATTAAGATCGAATAGAAAAATAAAAAGTCATTTTTTTAGTAGGTACTTTTCGTCAATGAGCTAAAAATAGGGAATACAAAGGATAAAAACTAAATTTTGGTACTTTTTTGACCCAAATATAATTTTTGAATCAATTATTATAGAAACAAAATTTATACCGCAATCGAAAATAACAAAAACGGGTCAAAAATTTAAAGATAGGTTTTTTCCTTTTAAACTGTGCATGTTGTTTAAATCAATAAAATAATAAATAAATCAATGATTTATGGACTGTTCTATTGACATTGAACAAATATGTGACAGGTGTTTGGTATTTTTATCAATTAACAAAAATGGAGTTAATAAAATGGAGTTTTTTTTAATTTGGCTGATCAGGGGTAAACAACGGGTAAAAAAAGGAAACTTTTGTAAAATATTCAAAATCAAAAGCGATAAGAAAAAGAACAAAAATAAGGGAGGCGTGTGTAGTACTTTTTTGAAAATGTAGAGGGTAGGTACTTTTTTTGTCCTATATGTTTCTTAAGAACCAATAAGTATTTAATTTAATTTATATCGGAATTGATAAATAAGTGAAAAAGTTATTTTGGTAAATTTTGTAACTTTGTCAATTCAAATGGTGCCGCTAACGAAGTAGCGGGTTATAAAGCTAGTATATATATATATCTTATATTCTTAAACGAGCAATAATTGTATATATATATATATATATATAGAATGGCTATCTCGAAAACGGCTCTAACGATTTTCATAAAATTTGGACAGTGGGTATCTTTTTTGATGTATAGGTCGAAGAAGAAGGGACTTTTGGAACTTTTACCTCTAAGAGGGTAAAAACTGGTAAAAAAAAGGGGAAAAATCGAAAACGCTATGTCTCCTAAAGTAATAGGTATAGAAACAAGATTAAAATTACGTTTTAAACAGCTTTGAAAATAAGCGGACAGGTGTTTGGTACTTTTTTGAAACTATGTCCGATAGGGGGTAAAAAAGGGTGAAAATAGTTTTTTTGGCACCTTTTTAACCCACTCTTATATTTTAAACTAAAGAATATAGAAAGAAACTTTGTACTGCAATCAATAGATGTAAAAAAAATATGAAACACGTATTTGGTACTTTTTTGATTTTGGAGCCAAAATGGGTAAAAAAGGGATAAAATGATAACTTAACATCTCCAAAGTAATATGAATAGGAACATTATACATTATGTTAAATGCGTTTTAAAAAAATGTACCGAATTCAATTGGCACCAAAAAAGTACCAAATATACATATGGAACTTTTAGAAATTAGGGAATAAAAAGGGGGAAAAATTAGTATTATTTTAAACAAATGAATGTTTGTCTGTATGTATGTTCTTTATAGAATAGTAAACTGTGAATTTGATTGTGTTATGCTCTTTAGCGAAGATGTTGCGGATAAGCCGGCGAAGGTTTTAAAGTTGATAATACTAATTTCCGACAGATGGCGCCACTGAAAATTACTAAAAATTAATTAAATCGTAAACTGTACATTTGATCATGCTATGATCTTTAGCAAAGTTGTAGCGCATGAGCCGACGAAGGCTTTTTAGTTGGTATGAATAATTTCCGACAGGTGGCGCTACAGAAACTTACTCAAAGTCAATTTAATCGTAATCTGTACATTTAATCATGCTACAATCTTTAGCAAAGTTGTTGCACATGAGCCGACGAAGGTTTCTTAGTTGGTATGAAGAAATTTCGACAGGTGGCGCTACTGAAATTTACTCAAAGTCAATTTAATCGTATGCTGTACATTTAATCATGCTATAATCTTCAGCAAAGTTGTTACGGATAAGCCGAAGAAGGTTTATGAATTGGAATAAGCAAAGTCCGACAGGTGGCGCCACAGAAAACTACTCAAAATGAATTAAATCGTAAACTGTGCATTTGATCAGATTGTAATCTTTAGCAAAGTTGTTGCGCATGAGTCGACAGAGGTTTCTGTTGATATGAATAATTTCCAAAATTATTAAAAATGAGTTAAACTGTAAACTATGCAAACTATGTGCTGGTCGGACAAAATAAATCAAATAATTCAAAATTAACTGAATATTTCTACAATGTCTTTCCTCTAAATTTATTTTAGCACTTTATAATATAAAATATATAAAAACTTTAAAATTTTCCTCAAAATGCTTATCATAAAGCTCCGAGCAAGGCTCGGTCTACCAGGTACTATATATATAAACGAGCAATAATTGTATGTATTTATATATATATAGAATGACTATCTCGAAAACGGCTCTAACGATTTTGATAAAATTTAGACAGTAGGTATCTTTTTTGATGTATAGGTTGAAGAAGAAGGGACTTTTGGAACCTTTGCCTCTAAGAGGGTAAAAATGGGTAAAAAGGGGAAAAAATCGAAAACGCTATATCTCCTTAAGTAATAGGTATAGAAACAAAATTTAAATTACGTTTTAAACAGCTATGAAAATAAACGGACAGGTGTTTGGTACTTTTTTGAAACAATGTCCGATAAGGGGTAAAAAAGGGTGAAATCAGTTTTTTTGGTACCTTTTTAACCCACTCTAATATTTTAAACTAAGGAATATAGAAAGAAACTTTGTACTGCAATCAATAGATGTGAAAGAAATATTGAACTCTTATTTGGTAATTTTTTGATTTTGTGGCCAAAATGTGTAAAAAAGGGATAAACTGATAACTTAACATCTACAAAAGTAATATGAATGGGAAAATTATGTTAACTGCTTTCTAATAAAATGTACCGAATTCAATTGGTACCAAAGAAGTACCAATTATGCATATGGAACTTTTTGAAATTAGGGAATAAAAAGGGGAAAAAATTAGTAATGTTATAACTTTAAAACAAATGAATGTTTGTCTGTATGTATGTTCTTTATAGAATAGTAAACTGTGAACTTGATCATGTTATGCTCTTTAGCAAAGATGTTGCGGAGGTTTTTAAGTTGGTAAACCGAATTTCCGACAGGTGGCGCCACTGAAAATTACTAAAAATTAATTAAATCGTAAACTCTACATTTGATCATGCTATGATCTTTTGCAAAGTTGTAGCGCATGAGCCGGCGAATGCTTTTTAATTGGTGTGAATAATTTCCGACAGGTGGCGCTACTGAAAATTACTCAAAGTCAATTTAATCGCAAGCTGTACATATAATCATGCTATAATCTTTAGCAATGTTGTTGCACGTGAGCCGACGAAGATTTCTTAGTTGGTATGAAGAAATTTCGACAGGTGGCGCCACTGAAATTTACTTAAAGTCAATTTAATCGTAAACTGTGCATTTAATTATGCTATAATTTTTAGCAAAGTTATTGCGGATAATCCGACGAAGGTTTATTAATTGGAATGACCAAAGTCCGACAGGTGGCGCCACTGAAAATTACTCAAAATGAATTAAATCGTAAACTGTGTATTTGATCAGACTATAAGTGAATTAAATCATAAACTGTGCATTTGATCATGTTATGATCATAAGCAAAGTTTTTACGCATAAGCAGATGAAGGTTTCTTAGTGGTATGAACGACTTCAGGCGGCGCCACTGAAAACTACTCAAAATGAATTAAATCATAAACTGTGCATTTGATCAGACTATAATCCAGTAAAGTTGTTGCGCATGAGTCGACGGAGGTTTCTGTTGGTATGACCAATTTTCAAAATTATTTAAAATGAGTTAAACTGTAACTGTATAAAATAAAATATATAAAAACTTTAAAATTTGCCTCAAAATGCTTATCATAAAGCCCCGAGCAAGGCTCGGTCAACCAGGTACTATATATATATATAGAATGGCTATCTCGAAAACGGCTCTAACGATTTTGATAAAATTTTGACAGTGGGTACCTTTTTTCATGTATATGTCGAAGAAGAAGGGACTTTTGGAACCTTTGCCCCTAAGAGGGTAAAAAAACGGGTAAAAAGGGGAAAAATCGAAAAGTTATATCTCCTAAAGTAACAGGTATAAAAACAAAATTAAAGTTAAACGTTTATTTAACGTTAAACTTTAAGCAGACGGGTGTTTGGTACTTTTTTGAAACTATGTCCGATAGGAGGTAAAAAAAGGGTGAAAATAGTTTTTTTGGTACTTTTTTAACCCACTCTTATTTTTTAAACTAAAGAATATAGAAAGGAACTTTGTACTGCAGTCAATAGATGTGAAAGAAATATTGAACACGTATTTGGTATTTTTTTGATTTTGGGGCCAAAATGGGTAAAAATAAGGGATAACATGATAACTTTACATCTCAAAAAGTAATATGAATAAGACTAATGTTAACTGCGTTTTAATAACATGTACCGAATTCAATTGGCACCAAAGAAGTACCAAATATGCTTATGGAACTTTTTGAAAGTAGTGGATAAGAATAGTAAACTGCGAATTTAATCATGTTATGATCTTTAGCGAAGTTGTAGCGCATGAGCCGGCGAAGGCTTTTTATTAGGTATGAATAATTTCCGACAGGTGGTCATTTTAATCATAAGCTGTACATTAAATCATGCTATAATCTTAAGCAAAGTTGTTACGGATAAACTGACGAAGGTTTATTTATGAAAATAATCAAAGTCCGATAGGTGGCGCCACTGAAAATTACTCAAAATTAATTAAATCGTAAACTGTGCATTTGATCATGTTATAATTATAAGCAAAGTTGTTACGCATAAGCAGACGAAGGTTTCTTAGTTGGTATGAACAACTTCAGGTGGCGCCACTGAAAACTACTCAAACTAAATGAAATCGTAAGCTGTGCATTTGATCAGGCTATAAACTTTAGCAAAGTTGTTGCGCATGCGTCGACGAAGGTTTCTGTTGGTATGACCAATTTCCAAAATTTTTCAAAATGAGTTAAACTGTAAACTATGTGTTGATCGGACAAAATAAATAGAATAATTCAAAATTAACTGAAAATTTGTACAATGTATTCCCTCTAAATTTATTTTACTACCGAGCAAGGCTCTGTCAACCAGGTACTAAGATATAATAGTATCATTTAAGTAATAAAAAAATTAAGTAAAAAAAAATTTTTAACCAAAAATTTTCTATAAACATTTTTATGCCGAACATTTTCTACAAAAAATTTTTATCCAAAAAATTTTTATACCGAAAATTGTATACCGCAAACTTTTTATAAAAAATGCTCATATGGAAGATTTAGATAAAAACAATTTATAAAAGCAGAAAATTTTCTATAAAAATTTTTATACAGAAAATTTTTAAAGTAAAAATTTTCTATAAAAATTTGTATAACGAAAATTTCATGGAAATTGGAGATGGTGTGGTTCAGAAAGTGTTCGAAAATTTTTGATTTGACTCAAATATTAATATTTATCTTTTTTATTTTCAAAAACGTGTAAATTCGAATTCGCGTAAGCCGAGGAACAGTTGTATTAGGTTGTGCCGAATCCTATATACCCACCATCAACTCGTAGTAAATTTAGATACATATCTAACATATCTACGAGGGTGCAGCTAACTCAAAATGTGGACTAAATATTAAAAATATTTGTTGGTATTCTTGGTAAAGTCTTTGGACTACATTCGGTTGCAGTAGCTTTATAGCTTAACATTAAAAAGTATCTAAGCAGTTTCCCTGGTATTTACTTTGTACAATATTTGACCTCGTAATCTGGTATAGTTCTGCATCAATTACCTGTTAAATACTTTTCGTTGTGGTTAATAAATAGGCCAAACACATTGATAGCAATACGGTAGGCCAATATATTTTGTTAGGAGTTCCTAATGCAACCACCGTATAAAAAGTCTGGACTTAATATCTTATTTCGTAGGTGCAATCTTGATATACTAAATGTAACTCCAAATGTTCTGGATGGTAGGTTTATAAAATGTTATGTATTGGGGAGTTGTAGTTAAATTGTGACCGATTACACACTGATACATTTTGAGGAAAAAGAAATACACTTTTAAGGAAACCTATATCAAACGATAGGCCTTATTGAGTGTATCAGTTTGTCATTTTTAGAAATTTCGATATACCCTCAAAATCTAACTTTCGATAAAAAACAATTTTTTTGGTCTTCTCGGACAAAAATAGGCCTAGCTAAGTCATTTGTTTATCGATTTGAAATTTTAACACGGTTTGAGACAGACAAGACATCAGGCTTTCTTCTTGTTAAAAAAAGATTTTTTATTTCATCAAATTATCACAAAAATATTTTCAAACAAATTTAAATTTTTATTTTTTTTCCGATTTTTTCACATTGGGACGCCGTTTTCCGCAATATTTTGTAAGGAATGCCAAACTTTTTTATATTTACTTGAAAAGTGCATTAAATATTTTGTGAACCTAGATTATTTAAATTTAAATTAACAGCGAATTAAAAAAAATATAAGTTTTTTTTTGTAAAAGGGCCAGTTTAATTAACGTACAATATACGTATAAGTACTTATATTTATACGCACTTACGAATGAAGTTAAATTTTGACCTATAAGGTTAACTTTTTGACAAACTCTGAATGTTAATTTGTAATTTAGACCCAATTTGCTTTCCATCAACAAATATCATAAAATCAAATAGATGTCTTCAAGGACCCAAAATTTCTATGAAAATTTCCGATAACTCAAAAAATCCTTAGCCTATTTATACGCTACTTACGTAGATAGAAAGCTAATTGAGTCTACATTTTGAATTAATATTTACACTTTGTTAAAATGTTTACTAAAAAAGTTAAATTTTGCAAGAACTAAAAAATTGGCCATATTTTTTCTTATAAACGCAATTTTCAACTTCATGGCCTGGGCCTAGTCCGATTTGGCTTAAATTTTGTTCTTTGAAGTTTCTCACCGAATGCCATAATAATCCGACCGCCATTTCTCTACTTTCGAAAAAAGTTGAAAAAACACTCTAACGTAGTATTGTATAGAAAATTTTCTAATATACAAATAATACTGAATTCACCTTTTTTACTAAAATTGTTATATCTCTGTTAATATGTTTCCGATTTTAATTAAAGTACTCTTGTTTTACAAAATGGTAACCATGATTTTTTTTTAAGTCAAAATATATTAGGTCTTCTGATAAATTTTACGAAAAAAAAGCTTCCGAAGTTGAAAAAATCGAAAAAAAAAATAAAATTTTAACTTCAGCGGAAAATTTTAAAATTTAAAATCGATGTAAAAATGACTCAGTTAAGCCTTCTTTTCTCCGCTAAGTCCAAAAAAATCGTTTTTTATCGATAACTTTCGATTTTGAGGGTATATCGAAAATTTTAAAAATGGTAAAATGATCTTCTAACCGAGTTCTACTGGCTGAGCTTGGTTTCGTTCCGAGTGTATTTTCACTGTATCAGAGTGTTATTACTTAATTGTATACACTGGCTAGTATTTATATAAAGCTTATTTATATTAGTGGCCATAGCTATGATAGTTTATAACTAAATATCTTTTAACTGGTGCTTGTAGCATTTTAGAGGTTTCCGGGAGCGGTTTTTATATAACAGCTATAGTCGATTCCTACAAAGTTTGATATACCGACCAATAGTTGCATAAAGCTTCTCTGTTCTCAATTAAGTCGTCATATCTATTAAAATTGTATTTAATTTATCAGCATGAATGTGGTTTCAAAAGTATAGGACTGGAATTCGACATCTGTCAAACTAAGTTGTTAAACCAGTTTTTACTTTTCAGTTGAAAGTCTGACATTGACGAAAATGGATCGCTTAAATTGTGATTCGGCAACAGCCGTTTAATCGCGCTTTAAGAGGATATTATGGTTTATATAATCGTCAAACTGCGCAAGCAATTGTCAAAATTGTGAAGAAATTTTAAAGACTGAACCGGTTACAAATATTGTAAGGCCTGTGCATCATCGTTTCGCTCGTTTTGCTGAAAATATCACTGCTCAGAGTGAAACCGTTGCCGAAGATCCGAATGTGTCGATTCCCTTAATTCGGAGAGTTATGGTCATATGATAACCGACTTTTTTTTTGGCTGCTGTTGAAGAATACGACTTGGAGTATATGTTATTTCAACAAGACTGTGCCACATGCCATACAACTCGAGCGAATATGGCTCAATTGCAAGAGTCATTTAATGGCAGCGTAATTTCTTTTCGTGGCGATATCAACTGGCCACCAAGATCATGCCATTTGACAAGCGTTAAAAAGCATCATAATCGTGAATTAAGTTTACCCTTAGATTTCTGCTTCTAAAAGAAAGTATTCATGAAAGTTAAAAAAACTGCTGACCTTTCTATCGACTTTAAAATTACAAATTCTTTTAAATATTCGTTGCTGTTCGTAAAAATGACTGTTGAAGCAATTTGTCGCTCGGATGCAAATATTATTCAAGCTAAAGGGGCTCTGCAGTTTCTCTTAAAGAAACAAGACTTATTTAAGAAATTCCTCATATATAAAAAAACCTGAATTCATTTCCTGAATTTTAGTATTAAACTATAAATATGAGCTTTAGTCCCGTTTCACAAGAATCAGGTTTACTTGATCAGTTTTTCTTTAAATTTCTTTTGAACCTGCATTTACGTTCACATACAAACCTTTTTTTTTTCATCAGTTTTCATTTTATTCTCCTTAAATTTCATAACATCTTTCAAAATTTTCGTAAACTTGATAGTACGGTCAGGTTTGCTCAATTTTAATTCTGTCAGTTTTTTCTCATACAAATTTAAGACTTGATAAGCCAAACCTGACTAATGTAAAAGTAGACTTAATAAATATACCTTATACTTTGTTTAAATAAAATTATCCAAATGTTACTACAATTTAAAATCAAAATAATTTTATTTAAAAAACCGAACCTAAACCGGCCGGATTTGGGTGTTTTAAAACCGAAACAGCGGTTTCTAATTTTCACGGTTCTTTTTGCAAACTTTAGTCAAATGTATACCTATTTCGCCCAATTTCGATACCATCATTTTCCCAAAAATGAATAATACATTTGGCAGGTTTTAGTGACCTAGGGTGTTTCGTTTCGGTCTATCGTGCCTTCAACATAGAGACAGACGGACAGATAGACAGACAGGCAGACAGACAGACAGACAGACAGACAGTTATCACTCAGAATTTCATAGGGATTTATAACACATATCAATTTTGGTTTTTGAAACAATATTAAAGAAATAACAAACGGAATGACAACCTCAATACAACCACATTCCTTTTGATGGTGGGTGTACAAATAAAAACATACTAATGTTTTTTTTAGAGTTATAGAACTTCGAATTGAAAGACAAGAAAATCGTTTTAATGTCCATCAATTTGGCTTTATTGGAAGGATAATTTTATGCCATTAATGTTTAAATATGATTTCGGGAATGTGGCCGCCGCGGCTGGCTCGAATAAAGCCAATTCTACAGATCCAATTTACAACTACTTTTTCGAGCATATGGGGCCGTATGTTGGCAATAACGCCACGAATGTTGACTTCCAAGTCCCCTAACGTTTCTGGTTTGTTGGCGTAGACGAGCGACTTCACATATCCCCAAAGAAAATAATCCAGTGGTGTCAAATCGCACGATCTTGGTGGCCAATTGACAGGTCCATTCCGCGAAATTATGCGCTCATCGAATGTTTCCTTCAATAAATCAATTGTGACGTGCGCTGTGTGGCATGTAGCGCCGTCTTGTTGGAACCACAACTCATCCACATTCATGCCATCCAATTGGGGAACAAAATAGTCGGTTATCATGGCTCTATACCGGTCTCCATTTATGTTAACTGACTCTCCAGCATTATTTCGGAAGAAGAATGGCCCAATGACTCCATCAGCCCATAGAGCACACCAAACAGTCAGTTTTTGTGGATGTAATGGCGTCTCAAGGGTCTCATGTGGATTCTCTTCACTCCAAATGCGGCAATTTTGCTTGTTGACGTAGCCATTCAACCAAAAATGAGCCTCATCACTGAACAAAATTTTGCGATGAAAATCAGCATCGAGAACAATCTCATTTTCGGCCCATACACCAAAATCACGACGCATTGCATGGTCTCGCGGCTTTAATTCTTGCACAAGCTGGATCTTGTAAGGTCGCAAGCCAAGATCTTTGCGCAAAATCTTCCATAAAGTTGATGGACAAAGCTCCAATTGCTGTGCACGGTGGCGAATCGATTCACTAGGGTCCTCTTCAACACTTTGCTCTACAGCGGCAATTGTTTCTTCGGTGCGCACTGTTCGACGTCGCTGCGGATGCGTATTATCACATAGAGTAAACGTAGTGCGAAAACGATCCATGGTTAGCCGAATTAATTGCTCTGATGGACGATTATGTCGACCATAAAATGGACGGAGCTTGCGGTAAACTTCGCGAACTGAACCATTATTTTCGAAATAAATTTGCACGATTTGCAAGCGTTGTTCTTTTGTCAACCTGTTCATGATGAAATGGCAAACCAAACTAAATATTAATCACTTGACAGCTGACAAAATGGCCGCCAGTTAAAAAAGTGAAGCCAACTTAAAGTTCTATACCTCAATAAAAAACACCCGATATTTATGGCACTTTGGATAAGTTTTGCCAGAATTAGTAAATTAATTTTTTCTTCACGACAGTCTTTAAAATAATAAAACAAAAACTAAGTCAGATATTAAGCTCTAAAGCCTCTCAATAGATAAAATAATGGATTACTTTTTACTACACCTTTTGCTTGTGTACATAAATAATTTTACACCTCAAATATAGTATAATTTCAAATTTGCTTTAAATACCTTTTTCAAACCAAGTACTTAAACAAGAAAAGTATAATTTGAAACGTTAAAAAGAAATAACCGAAAACCTTTAGTAATTTATTTGTATCATTAACAAAACTACAGATGCTATAAATACGGGTATTTACTAAAATTTGTTGCCACCTTTAGATGTTGAAACTCTTGAAATTATCGTAATAAGTTTTCATTCATTTTAATTATTCCAGATCTTAAAAACAACTTAAATTACTCTTGAGCTGACTATTTTGCTTTTTCTTTTCATTTCAAGAGCAAATAATGGCATTTTGGAAAATTTACCTGAATTCAAAGAAAATAGAAGACGAAAACTTAAAACCCACTAACAACAGCAAAAGAAAATTCTACAGCAATGGCTACAAACAACAGCAAAGGCAGCAGCAACATAATCATCATCATTATCGTCGTTGTTACCTTCATACTTCGTTGTGATCTTTTGTACTTGAACCCTTAAGGTATTTTGTATTTTTTTTTTTTTTTTTTTGAGTACCAACTGCTGTATCTGCAGTTACAACTACTGCTCCTGCTGTCAAGTTAGTTTGTTTTAAAGTATATAAATGTAAGTATCCAGCAGTTCAAAGGGTTGAAAAGTCTTGAAAATTTATAATATATTAAATTAACTTTTCATTTCACTAGCTTTGGACCCATTGACATCCTGGGCTACTCTTGGGTATGTTTGTGTTAGTCTTTGTTAGTTTTAGAGAAAGTGTTGAAATGCGTGTGTTAATTTTGTTTAAGTTTGTGGAAAATATTTAAAACTTGTAGCAAGGGAACATTTCATCTTCTGGTGGATAATAATGAAAGTTTACTTCTGCCACAAAGTTAAACAGAAGTTCAAGATAATGTTGTTTAAGTACATATTTACTTTGTAATTTTTAGAGAAATGTGTATCAGTTTAAAGTTTTCATCCTGTTTGGAAAGTTTTCATGGTTTACTGATAAGACAAATCCACATAAATTTACTTACATTGCACAGCGGATTAAGATGAAAATATAATGAAAATCATTTTATGGTATCTAAATGGTTGAGGCAATTTGAGTTTTTGGTACCACTGTATACTAAGGTAGAGCAAAGGCTCTATAGCATAAGAATGTTGCACTTCCATACATTGATTTGCCGCATGGTCATTTTGAAAAGTCCCATAAAAAAGAGAGTATACCGCTTTTACTCTAATTCGGAAACAACTAATGGAGACGAGAAAGATAAGGCACATACACGTGCTCTTGAAATGTATGTTTGTTTTTGCGTTTATGTATACATTGTTCTGGATCAACATTAATTTCACTTTTGGCAGATAAATAATTGTATGACGTGCAATATCTTTATATTTAGAGTCTTACTTTAAGACTATTTAAAGGTTTGGTAACCACTGCATACTAGAGCGGTTCGCCTTCTATACAAAAAAAGTTGTATCAGTCATACCCTAAGATTAAAGATAATGTAAAGATAATTCTGTTTTTTTATTTTTTTACCACGCCTACAAACACCGCCCTTTTAGTATTTTGTTCACTGTGTCGCCATTTTAAGTCCGATCATAACATTTTATATATCGGTGTTCGTGGCTCTGTAATGGCTACAAGTCGCAATTCTCAATTGTGTAACGTGCCGTTACAAATATTATATTAAATTCTACTACTTTCATCTATATACTGCACTACACTCTTTTTCTGAACACCCTGTTTTTCATTTTTGCTACCTCCTTAATATATCTAAATAAATATTAATAAATAAAAACCAGAACCTGAACATAATTCTCATTTATTTAATAACCATACCAGCATAAGTATTCTTGTTTTTAACACAGAGGGAGGCAGAACTTAGAGTTCTTCCTAGTAGTTAACATCGTAGTTAGATGATCTGATTGTTATATTATAATACCGTAGTTTTTTATCTCATCGGAGTATTATTTGCTTTTGTAATTAGCTGAGCGAGAGCCGAAGTATCTCGTCAGATTGAATGCTGTAGTTAGCCGATCGAGAGCCGACGTCTTTATCTCATCGGGGTATTAAAGGGTGGTTAAATTGTAAGGGCCGATGTTGAATGTGAACCACACCTAAACGCCTAGTTTTTTTTTTTTTTCGAATTTTATTTGACATGTCTCTATATTAGACTTACTCAATTTGAACCATGGAGAGATACACAATCCAACAACGTGTTAAAGTTATCCAGACTTATTATGAAAATGGGCGTTCAAATCAAAATGCATATCGTGCACTTCGTGATTCTTTTGGTCAATTTGATCGTCCAAATGTGCGTACAATCGCAAAAATCTTGGAAAAATTCGAGCAAACCGGGTCTGTAGAAGATGTGAGAACACCAGTGCATACTCGTACTGCAGAAAATATTGCTGCTGTTCGCGATAGTGTGGCTGAAGAGCCGTCCATCTCAACTCGTCGTCGTGCCCAACAATTGCACCTCTCACGCTCGTCGTTGATGAACATTATGCATAAAGACTTGCATTTACACGCTTACAAGGTGCAAGTAGCTCAAGAACTAAAGCCTCTTGACCATTCCAAACGTCGTGAATGGACAGAATGGTGGCAAGAAATGGCAACAGTGGATGATTGGAGTGATTGTGGAAAAACCAATGCACCCACAAAAAATGACTGTTTGGTGCGGTTTATGGGCTGGCGGCATCATCGGGCCGTATTTTTTCCAAAATGAGGCCGGTCGGGCAGTTACTGTGAATGGTGTTCCCTATCGTGAGATGATAACAAACTTTTTATGGCCCGAATTGGAAGATATGGATGTTTACGATATGTGCTTTCAGCAGGACGGTGCCACTTGCAACACAGCTATCGAAACAATGGCTCTTTTGCGCAACAAATTCAATGGCCGTATTATCTCACGTAATGGCGATGTCAATTTGCCTTAAAATTAGCGGACCGAGAGCCGAAGTATTTATCTCGTCGGATAGAATGCTGTAGTTAGCCGATTAAGAGCCAAAGTTTTTATTTCATCCGTGTATTACTTTCCTTGTAAATAACCGACCGAGAGCTGAAGTATTTGTCTCGTCGGATTAAATTTTCTAGATAGGCGATCAGATCAATAGTAGCCGAAGTACTTATCATAGAAACGTAGTTAGGCAACCGAGAGCTGAAGCATTTATCTTCTTAGATTATAAGTTCATAGCTAGCCAGTCGAATCATTATATTTCGTAGATAGCTAAGACATCCATATTAATCATCGATCGATATTCCATAATACACCGTAGTTTGTTATAAAGAAACGTTTGTACTTTACATCGAGCCGAAGTTTCAAAAGAATTCGGTAAATATACCTCTGTGTAGTGCGGATCGTAAGATCAAAACTCGTATTGTACAAACTTAGAAGTTTCTTATTATTTAACCCAAATAAGCATAGCCTTTGCCCAACGAAGATACCAAGCCGCCCTGTGGAAGCAAAATATATTAAAGGAAGCAGACCTTTGATGAACCTGGACAATCCGCAATAATTAACAAAATTTGATGAAGAAGAGGAATGTTAGTTGAAATCAGTTGACTCCTTGGGTGCATGTCTTGGATCCCTATTTTTCACAATTTTTTTTCAATATAAAAGCTGCAATTCTCATCAGAATTTTGGTTGAGATCAGTTGACTTTTTGAGACACCTTCCTTGGATCCCCATTTTTCACTTTTTATTGTTCTCAATGTATAAGCCAGGATTCTCATTAGAATTTGAAAAAAATTGACACACGTCTATTAGGTTATCCAACAAAGAGCTCAATTTTGGTTGAAATTCTTTCACTACTTGGAGGACCTGCAGTGAAGTGGACCTTAGCAGTGAAGTGGACCCCCATATTTATACCCTTCACAACCATAGGTGGAGAGGGTATATTGGGTTTGTGCTGATGTTTGTGGCGCATGGAAATATTGGTATGAGACCCATTTTTTAGTACACCAATCGGCTTAGAATCACTCCCTTAGTTGTTTTAACGATGTCCGTCCGGCTGGCTGGCAGGCTGGCTGGCCGGTTATCCATGTAAGCTTGTTATCATTGTACAGGTCGTAACTTTAAAGATAATTTGATGAAATTTGGCACAGGCTCCAAGGACGATGCCTATCCCATAGGGATGCCTTCCCGGAATAGAGTTTTTGGCCCTTTACCGCCACAAATTTACTTGTATTTTAATAATATTCAGCACAAATATTGCTTATTATAACCTTAATCAGTGTAACTAATTTTGTAGCAATCGGCCCATATTTGACCATACCTCCCATACAAGACACATTCTCAAAAGACACATAAAAACACAAAAACATTAATTACTCTAAAGGTAAATGCATTTGATTTCTTAAACTTTGCACAGATAAATATTTTGTATATATAAACCAATAACCAAAATTTGGTAACAATCGGTCCACAATTGAACCTAGCTCACATATCAGGCCCTTAGCCGGAAATGACATAAATTTCGAAATTTTGAAAAAATAACTCATAATATATGTATGTATGTCTCTAAGACACAAGGAAGACTTGTTAAATTGTTGGTCCATATTTGACCTTAGCAGTGAAAGGTATCATATAGTCGGACTTGACCGACTATAGCTTTTCTTACTTATTTTACTTACTTTTCTTCTCAATAATAGTCGGACTTGACCGACTATAGCTTTTCTTACTTGTTTAACTTACTTTTCTTCTCAATATAAGATTTTATGAAATTCGGCACACATCTATTGATTGACCCAAATTTTGGTTAACATCCGTCGATTCCTATGGAACTTATACATGAATTAGATTTGATTAAAAATTTACGCCTAAACGACTGCAACACTTTTTGCTCAAATTATAAGTAACAATGTATGTGACTTTTTTCAGAAAATTTTGAACTTTGTTCTGCGATCAGTAAATTTCGGTGAATTTTTTTCGCTGAATCTAAAGAAGAGACTTTCACCTTTTACATGGTTATAGTGGGAGCATCGAGCAAAACAGAGCCAACTTTTTTTTGTCCAAAGAAAAACGGAAAATGGAACTTTGTAGAACTTTTTGATTTTCTGATATCTTCTAAACTATATACGAGATTAAGTTATTTTCTTCTGCAGACTAAAGCCAAGGTTCTTTATCTTAATTAAGGTGACATCAAGATTAAAGCTGTGAAACTATATGTGATGTACGAGCAAATGAGTTTGATGAAACATTTCATCAGTTTTCGTTTTACAACATTAAGCATATTTCAATATCTTTTCTATTAGATGTTATGTAACTATTTCTTGAAAACGATTATTGATTCTTAATATTTAGACCCTTCTCTATAGAACTGCATTGTTAGATTTTTTTAAAGCGATGATCAAAAAATGGATTTTTTGCGGCAGAAATACCGTAGCGCGGCATAGCCGAATATAACACTTTTACTTGTTCATAAACAGTTTTAGAGATATTTGTCTTTAATGATTAATTCAAAGAAAAATTTTTACTCAAAAAGAAAGACTATTCGCATTTGATCAAAAATCTGTTACATTTATTTATTATTATGGTTTATGAAAAAGTTTAGTTTGTAAATAAGTATTAATGCGAGGTTTTCGATCTGTCTAAATTGGGTATAATCCTCCTGAAGAGATGGCCTAACCAACCATCGAAACGCGTCGAGGAATTTTGGTTTCTCCGCAAACAATTTTTGGCTTTTTATCAATAAATTGGTCTGTTACGTTAATAAATAAATTTAACAGATTTGGGATCAAATGCGAATAGTCTTTCTTTTTGAATAATATTTACATCCCGACAATATTGTTATTTTTTGAGAAAAATTTTTACTCAAAAACATATCAAATTACCAATTACTTAAATGAACTAATTCATTTCTTTAATAGTTTAACTTATTTACTTTACATCACAAGTTCTTAAAAAATATTTAAATTTTTTTCTTATTATCTCTTTCTTTACTTAGTTTTACTTACTCGATGTAAATGTGTAATCCCACCAATCTGTTTTACACAGAAATGCCTTTAAATCATCTGCCGTCCGACCCACAACGACATCAGGCGGGGAGACCAATGTACGCACTAATAAACAAGTGCCAATGGCGCCACAAATGCAGCCCAGACGTTTAAGTAGAGCAGCATCTGTTATTTTAACGGCTTTAGCAGAACGTACACGAAATATTACGGATATTCTGGAAGAACAAAATGAAAACAGAGAAATAATTATAACGAAAGTTAAGATAATGAAATTGGAAGGGTAAAGGGGGAAATAGGTTAAGTAGACACTTAATTTCAAGTTAAATGCATTTTCGAAAACTAAATAAGTTTAAATCTGAAAATAATATTGGGTTGTTAGGAATGTAATTTCGTGTTTTTTTTTCTTTTGTTAGGAAAATAAAAGGCACTTTTTGTAATTTGATGAAATAATAGAGCTTTTCGATATCTTGTTTTCGACCTAAGGGATCTCATATAGCGATTTTCATATCAAATGTGGACAATATTCTGATAGATCAGTTGATAAATAAACGATAAATCATTAGTTAATGTAAATCGGAGAATGCCAACACTGAGATCGGTAAGAGGTTCAATTTATTGAATTCGAATTAACACCTAATGATATAAACACAATCACGGCTACAGGCTACCTGTCAAAATTAGAATACAAGCACTCAAATGGTAATACATTTTTTAGCGTCGACACAGCCACACGACTACCGACCACCGTTATAGCTGTATCCAACATTAAACTAATTTCTATTTTTGTTGGCGACAATAACTGATTTAGTGCTGTCAACACAATTGAATATTAAAATAAATTAGCGATTTAAACCACTTAACTTTATCTACCATATATATATATATATATATATGTATACTTGAAAGGTAGTTTCAGTAGATTTTGTTTTATATGAAAAACGTAAATATATATATATACATATATATTTAGTCGCTTAATTCCTTGTGGAACATAGGGCCTCAACAAATGTTTTCCATGTTTGTTTATTGGAAGTCAAGACTTTCATCTCGTTCCACGATACTCCGAACTCTCGTAACTCGTTCTCAGTTTGCCGCCCCCACGTGTTAGCAGATCTACCAGACCTCCTGGAACCAAGAGGATTATATTCGATGGCGTGACTATTTATATCAGTAGCCGGCTTTCTAAGTGTATGTCCTAGCCCACCATATTTCCGGGTACGAATAGTAGTTTATAGTTATATAATTGTAACGGGCCAGAAAATTCTTAGAATGCGTCTGAGGCATCGATTGATAAATGCTTGTAGTCCGCTTATTTCTCGACTCGAAATATTCCATGTCTCACAACCATATAAGAGCACGGGTTTGACATTAGTCTTTAAAACTTTGAGTTTGGTGATAGTCGAGATATTTTGAGATCTCCAGAACTTATTGAGAATACCAAAAGCTTGATTTGCTTTGTATAATCTATTTTGGATATCTTCTCTGCTGCCACCGCTTTTAGAGATTATACTCCCTAGGTAGCAGAAAGTTTCAACCTCGTCAATATATTGCCCATCAAGATAACATTTGGACTCATTAAATGAGTTTAGTCGCAATGACTTAGTTTTCTTAATGTTAATTTGAAGGCCAAGGCAGCACGGGATGCAAAGGTTTGAATTTTTAACTGCATGCTAGAGAAATGGTGAGAAAAGAGACATACGTCATTAGCATAGACGATGTCATCTAATCTGTCATGAAGGCCCCATTGTATACCATGTTGGCCAGACATCGAATGACACAAAAAAACATCGAGCACTATGTTGAATAGCAGTGGTGATAGCACACAGCCTTGGCGAACTCCTACCTTAACACTAAGTGGTTTGCTCTGTGAGCCTTCATGAAGAATACAGCAGAATGCATTATTGTAAAGTTCCTTGACGAGTCGTATAATCTTTTCAGGCACTCTTTTACATCTTAGAACTTCCCAGATCGCGCTGTGTTCTAATGTGTCAAATGCTCGTTTGAAGTCTATAAATAATAGATAGAGGGGGGATCTCCACTCAACCGACTGCTCCACAATGACTCTTAAGCTGTTGATGTGATCAATTCATGATTTGCTTGGCCTAAAGCCTGCTTGTTCGCGTCTTAGCTGTGGTTCGACAATGGTCGCTATACGGCTGTGTAAAATATGGGCTATAACTTTGTTTACCATGTTAAGAAGGGTAATACCCCTTCAAATCGAACAATCCTGCAAATTTCCTTTTTTTGGCAGTTTTATAATAAGACCTTCTCTGAGATAATTTGGCAATCTTTCTGCCGACCAATACTTCGTTATTGGAGGCTTTAACAAGATTGTTGATAAAGCTATGTTATCTTTTAGTAATTCGGCTGGTATCCCATCAGGACCTGCGAACTTTCCAGATTTAAGCCTTTTGATTGCAGCTGTTATTTTTTGGGATGTTGGTGGTAACGTATCAAACTCATTATTAATATTATTTATGTGACGCATAGGCTCGCAATCACATATTTTGGAGTATTCAGCTGGATTGGCTGACAGCAATTTTGAGTAATAGTCTTCCCACATTTTCATCTGTTGATCTTTAGCGTAGATCAAATCGCCCTGCTCGTTCATTAATGGCTTCAAGTTGTGGTGGTTATTGCCAGCTATTTCTTTGTTGATACGGTATAGGTCCTTGGATCGACCTGTTTCACTGGCTATTTGGGCTTCATTAGCTAAATTATCAGCCCATCACCGCTTATCTTCCCTTGTACTACGCTTAATTTGTCGATTTGCTTGCTGGTATTCACGCTGCCTTTCTTGCTTCTCTTGGGGGGTTTTGGCATCATTTGTTTTCCCTTTGGCTCGCTTTCTTTCTTCAATTAACTGCCATGTTTTATTATAAATCCAAGGCTTGTTAGACCTCCTTTTATCACCAATTACGCTGACAGAGGTTTCAATTAAGACAGATCTTACATCTTTCCAGTAGGTTTCAATATTCTGGTTGGCATCGATATCCAGGGAATATAATTTGTTGCTCCAAGCATTAGAAAACTTAGCAGTAACATCAGATGACTTTAGTCTCTGTAAGTCAAGTCTTTTCCTGCTAGGAGTTGGTTTATGTGACACTGCTTTTAACTTCAACCGAACTTTAGCTACAATCAGATGATGATCACTTCCTACATCAGCACCCCTCTTATTTTTCACATCCAACAGATACCCTCTCCACATTCTGCTAATTGTGAAGTGGTCTATTTGGTTCTCGGTTATATGATCTGGGGAAACCCAAGTGCATTTATGGATGTTCTTGTGAGGAAATATGGTTCTACCCAGCAGAAAATTCAAATTATCACATAACTCCACCAGTCTTTCACCGTTGTCAGTCATGCGACCTGTGCCATGCTTTCCCATCACGCTCTCTCTGCTGGTATTATCAGAGCCCACTTGAGCATTGAAGTCACCCATTAATATTTTTATATCATAATGACTAGTCTTATTAATTATTTGCGTCAATTTTTTATAAAAAACATCTTTTTCTACGTCTTCAGCAGCCTCCGTTGGATCATAGCATTGTATACAGGTTAAAGTCCTGGCTCGAGTTCTGAATCTTGCAACAATTATTCGGTCTGAGTGTGGCTGCCATTCGATAAGAGCATTTTTTGTCTTTTCTTGTTAAAAGGAATCCAACACCACTTGATCTGCTGCTCTGCCAGCAAATACGAGTGTTAAACCGCTGGATGTCAAATGTTCACCACTATCTGGCCATCGTAGTTCGCTTAGACCTAATATCGGGTGTTTTTTATTGAGGTATAGAACTTTAAGTTGGCATCACTTTTTTAACTGGCGGCCATTTTGTCAGCTGTCAAGTGATTAAAATTTAGTTTGGTTTGCCATTTCATCATGAACAGGTTGACAAAAGAACAACGCTTGCAAATCGTGCAAATTTATTTCGAAAATAATGGTTCAGTTCGCGAAGTTTACCGCAAGCTCCGTCCATTTTATGGTCGACATAATCGTCCATCAGAGCAATTAATTCGCTTAACCATGGATCGTTTTCGCACTACGTTTACTCTATGTGATAATACGCATCCGCAGCGACGTCGAACAGTGCGCACCGAAGAAACAATTGCCGCTGTAGAGCAAAGTATTGAAGAGGACCCGAATGAATCGATTCGCCACCGTGCACAGCAATTGGAGCTTTGTTCATCAACTTTATGGAAGATTTTGCGCAAAGATCTTGGCTTGCGACCTTACAAGATCCAGCTTGTGCAAGAATTAAAGCCGCGAGACCATGCAATGCGTCGTGATTTTGATGTATGGGCCGAAAATGAGATTGATCTCGATGCTGATTTTCATCGCAAAATTTTGTTCAGTGATGAGGCTCATTTTTGGTTGAATGGCTACGTCAACAAGCAAAATTGCCGCATTTGGAGTGAAGAGAATCCACATGAGACCCTTGAGACGCCATTACATCCACAAAAACTGACAGTTTGGTGTGCTCTATGGGCTGGTGGAGTCATTGGGCCATACTTCTTCCGAAATAATGCTGGAGAGTCAGTTACCATAAATGAAGACCGGTATAGAGCCATGATAACCGACTATTTTGTTCCCCAATTGGATGGCATGAATGTGGATGAGTTGTGGTTTTAACAAGATGGCGCTACATGCGACACAGCGCACGTCACAATTGATTTATTGAAGGAAACATTCGATGAGCGCATAATTTCGCGGAATGGACCTGTCAATTGGCCACCAAGATCGTGCGATTTGACACCACTGGATTATTTTCTTTGGGGATATGTGAAGTCGCTCGTCTACGCCAACAAACCAGAAACGTTAGGGGACTTGGAAGCCAACATTAGTGGCGTTATTGCCAACATACGGCCCCATATTCTCGAAAAAGTAGTTGAAAATTGGACCTGTAGAATTGGCTTTATTCGAGCCAGCCGCGGTGGCCACATGCCCGAAATCATATTTAAACATTAATGGCATAAAATTATCCTTCCAATAAAGCCAAATTGATGGACATTAAAACGATTTTCTTGTGTTTTATTTCAATTCGAAGTTCTATACCTCTAAAAAAAACACCCATTAGAAGCATATTATAGTTGTAGAACTCCTTTTCAATTTGAGCAAGCTTCGTTGCTAGAGCCAACGAAGCTTGCTCAAATTGAAAAGGAGTTCTACAACTATAATATGCTTCTATTGGGTCTAAGCGAAGTACGATGGCTAGATAGTGGTGAACATTTGACATCCAGCGGTTTAGCACTCGTTTAACATACTACGCACATTCCAAAAACCAATTCGTAATCCTTTTTTCATTCCAATAGTCGTCAACGGGGGTTTTAGGTTGGTATTTATATTATATATATTATTTATATTTGTGTTGGTTTCAGTAATCATTTAGCTTTCGGAGAGAATATGTGATTAGTTTATTGCTCCCCTAGGCTGGTGCTAGGGCTGCCAGTTACGCCACCAGCCGGGCGAGATGAAGATGTCAGTAAGAAACTTAGCGAAGATGCTTACTTCCTGAGACGCCGTGTTATTGGCCATTCTGATATGCTAAAGAAAAAAGTTAATAACTGATATAAACTTCTTAAGTTATGCTGTATAGTTCTTTAAATTTAAAAGCCCATAATTCTGAAACTATAAAAGATCACACTAAAATCTTTATATAATAATTTTTTGATTTAGACATACATACAGGAAAACCGCTGATACCGGAGGCTAATTACTAAAATAAATTCATGTCAGTTCAATTAATATATAAATTTTTATTTTCTCCATCTTATAAACGCGATATAGGCACCCCTCATAAACAGCTGTTTCTCAAATGTAGCTGTCGTTTCAAAAATATTTAAATAGCTGGCTACGAGGCGACGAATGCAGCCAACGACTTTTGTAGTCGGTGTTCGTGTAGCCTGCTGTTGTGATTGTGTTTAAAGTATAAGCTCGATATATACATAGGTTCGGCATGTTCTTAGAAAGAGAAATTTGAGTCATCTATTTGGTTTAGTTACTCACCAAAAGCTTTTAGCTTTCAAGATATAATGTCTATTTCACCACATTCTACAGCCAGCAAATTTTGATTCTATTTTGTGTGGTACAAAAGTATTTGGACGTTAAAACCTTTACGTACAACATTTTAATATATATATTTCCGAATTTTTTAAATTGCATTCGGTTTTATTACTCTTTAAGCTTTATCAACATCTTTTTATAGTTTCTTCATATTCTTTCTTATAACAACCAATTCAATTGATTTAAATTGAACAAATTTTATAAACATCACAGAAATTCACTTAAATCTTCAACTACTTACCGCCATGTTTTCAGCATTAATGCTCCATATGTTAAGGAAAAACCAATTTCCCTTAGCCAGATACGAGCCGTACAAGTATATAAATTCGGATTCGGATACATGACAAGATTCTGCAGTTTTCCATTGTTTCCAAAGGCATTTAAAGAGAAAAGGAAAATAAAACAAAAATGGAAAATTGTTAAATAATTGCAATCAATGTTTGTACGTATATATTATTGGTATTTATATAAGTTTTTTCTTTTGCATAAATTTAATAAAACAAATAAGTTTAAAGACCTGGGGCCAGATTACGGCATTCGATATCGATCGAAATCTTAGATACTTTTAAAACATTTGTATAGAATACTTTAAGGATAATCAAAATTATTTAAAAAATGCACAGCTTACTATATTTTTTTGAAGTCATTTGCTAAAAGATGAACAATAATAAAAGAGTTTTAATTGAACTATATGTTGTTAAAAACGAATCAAAATGGATACTAAATTTCAATAAACTTTTTGCATCGAAGTAACTTTGATCATCCCTAAAGTATACTTCACAATATTCGCTTTAAAGTCTGAGTTTTCGATCGATGTCGAATGAGGTAATTTGGCCTCTGATTTTTGTGGCAAAAATGTAGCAAAAAAAGTAATAATTTTAGCTGCTACATATACATACATTTGGAATAAAATTTAATTTTCTTTAATTTCCAAAATTTGAAATAGCTCTAATCCTGTCTTCAAATAGTATAGAAATACATATAAATAAATATTTATCAAAAATAAGATCTATAGAAGATTTTTTTTATCAAAAATTTTTTTATTGAAAATTTGTTTATCAAAAATTTTTATATAGAAATGTTTTTTTTTTCAAAGATTTTTCTATAAAAATGTGTTTATCAATAATTTTCTATAGAAAATTTTTTTATTAAAAATTTTTCTATAAAAAATTATTTTATCAAAAATGTTTCTATAAAAAATTATTTTATCAAAAATTTTTCTTCTTTCTATATCAAAAAATCAACGGCTGCAGCAAGAATGTGGGAAGTGAAGGAAGATGAGAACTGAAAAATGTTTGTTTTTGTTCAGTCGATAATCTACGCTTTTACTTATGGTTTATCAACATAATTCTTAAAAGTTTTGTTTGTAAATTTAGAAATAATGCGAGGTTTTCGATCTGTCCAAATTGGGGATAATCCTCCTGAAGAGATGGCTTAACCAACCATCGAAACGCGTCGAGGAATTTGGTTTCTCCGCAAACATTTTTTGGCTTTTTATCAATAAATTGATCTGTTACATTAATAAATAAATGTAACAGATTTGGGATCAAATGCGAACAATCATTCTTTCTGAAAATTTTTTTATCAAAAATTTTTTCTACAGAAAATTTTGTAGTCAAAAAGTTCTTTTCCTATCAAAAAATTTAATCAAATTTTCTATAGAACATTTTTCGATAAAAATTTTCGTGTAAAGAAAAATGTGTGATCAATACTTTAATGTAAACAAAAATTTTCGATTAAAATATTTTTCTATAGAAACATTTTCGATGTAAATATGTTTGATAAAAAAAATTCTATCTAAATTTTTATCTAAATTTTTAATAAAAAAAATTTTCTATAGAAAAATTGTAGATAAAAAAAATTTTCTATAGACAAATATTTGTTAACAAAATTTTTTATAGAAAAAATTTTCATAAAAAATTTCTATAGAAAAATTTTCGATAACATTTTTTTTTAGAAAATTTTTCTATAGAAAATTTTTTTAATCAAAAATTTTTCTATAGAAAATTTTTTTAATCAAAAATTTTTGTATAGAAATTTTTTTTATCAAAAATTTTTCTATAGAAAATTTTTTTATCAAAAATTTTTTTATAGAAAATTTTTTTATCAAAAATTTTTCTGTAGAAAATTTTTTTATCAAAAATTTTTCTATAGAAAATTTTTTTATCAAAAATTTTTCTATAGAAAATTTTTTTATCAAAAATATTCCTATAGAAAATTTTTATAAATTTTTATAAACTTTATAATGTTTTTTATCAAAAATTTTTTAATCAAAAGTTTTCCTTTTTTTTATATCAATAAATTTTCACATTATTTCTATAGAAAATTTTTCAATAAAAATTTTTTTGTTAAGAAAAGTTTTTGATCAAAATTTGTATGTAAAGAAAAATTTTCGATCAAAATTTGTATGTAAAGAAAAATTTTCGATCAAAATAATTTTCAATGGAAATATTTTTGATAAGAAAAAATTCTATCTAAATTTTTGATAAAAATTTTTTCTGAAAAATGTTCTAGAAAAAATTTTCTATAGAAAAATTTTTGATAAAAAAATTTTCTATAGAACAATTTTTGGTAAAAAAATTTTCTATAGAACAATTTTTAATAAAAAAAATTTCTATAGAAAAATTTTTGATAAAATAAATTTTTGATAAAAAAATTTTCTAAAAAAAAAAAATTTATCAAAAATTTTTCTATAGAAAATTTCTTTATCAAAAATTTTTCTATAGAAATTTTTTATCAAAATTTTTTCTATAGAAAATTTTTTAACAAAAATTTGTCTATAGAAAATTTTTTTATCTACAATTTTTCTATAGAAAATTTTTTATCAAAAATAAAGTTAAAAATTTAGATAGAATTTTTTTATCAAAAATATTTCCATCGCATTTGATCTCAATCTGTTGCATTTATTTATTAATGTAACAGACATTTTGTTGACAAAAAAGCCAAAAAATATTTGAGGAGAAACCAATTCTTTGACGCGTTTCGATGGTTGGTTAGGCCATATCTACAGGAGGAGTATCTCTACTTTTAGACAGATCGAAAACCTCGCATTATTACTTATTTACAAATACAATCTTTACGAATTATGCTTATAGGCTATAAGTAAAAGCTCAGATTATCGACTGAGCAAAACTTAAACATTTTCAGTTTTCATCTTCCTTCACTTCCCAATAAAAAAAATGTTTATATCGAAAACATCTAAATACAAAAACCGAAAATTGTTTACTATTATTTAGAATTTATTTCTGGTTTAAAAAATATTCCCAATGTTTACAAAAATAATAGTGTCGTGGCAACAATGTTCGAGAATATGTTTCTTTGTTCTCTCAAACCATGTCTTTTGTTGCTATAAACCCATGGTAGGCACAAAGAGAACATAGGAAATATCAATGTATTAGTGATTTTACAAATAGACTATGAAAAAATAATTATTTTTTTGTTCTCTTTTGCATGTGTTTTGTTGTTGCAAATTGATTGTTATCATACAAATGAGTATTTTTCGTATTTTAGTTTGTTTTTTCTTCTTGGTTCGGGTTGTGTATGTGAAAATGACGATTGGTGAAAATGACTGATTGGTGCTCTTTATACCAACTAAGAAATCTTCGTCAGCTCATGTGCAACAACTTTGCTGAAGATTATAGCATGATTAAATGTACAGCTTACGATTAAATTGACTTTTCAGTAGCGCCACCTGTCGGTAATTATTTACACCAATTAAAAAGCCCTCGTCGGCTCATGCGCTACAACTTTGCTAAAGATCATAGCATGATCAAATGTACAGTTTACGATTGAATTAATTTTTAGTAATTTTCAGTGGCGCCACTTAACGGAAATTAGTCTTACCAACTTAAAAACCTTCTCCGGCTTATCCGCAACATCTTTGCTAAAGAGCATAACATGATCAAATTCACAGTTTACTATTCTATAAAGAACATACATACAAACATCCATTTATTTAAAAGTTATACCATTACTCATTTTTTCTCCTTTTTATCCCCTACTTTCAAAAAGTTCCATATGCATATTCCGTACTTCTTTGGTACCAATTGAATTTTGTACATTTTATTAAAAAGAAAGTTAACATAAGTCTAATTCATATTACTTTTTGAGATGTTAAGTTATCATTTTATCCCTTTTTTACCCATTTTGGCCTCAAAATCAAAAAGTACCAAATATGTGTTCAATATTTCTTTCACATCTATTGACTGCAGAGCAAAGTTCCTTTCTATATTCTTTGCTTTAAAAAATAAGAGTGGGTTAAACAAGTACCAAAAAACTATTTTCACCCTTTTTTACCCCTACTGGACATTGTTTCAAAAAAGTACCAAACATTTTCATAGCTGTTCAAAACGTAATTTTAATTTTATTTCTATGCCTATTACTTTAGGAGAGGCAAAGGTTCCAAAAGTCCCTTCTTCTTCGACCTACACATCAAAAAAGGTACCCACTGTCAAAATTTTATCAATTATTTTATCAAAATCGTTAGAGCCGTTTTCGAGATAGCCATTATATATATATATATATATATATATATATATATATATACAATTATTGCTCGTTTAAGAATATAAGATATTCCAATTGGAATATATCGCTTTAAATCAGGGACTGGTATCTAAATATTTTACTTAACTGATCCAACTTTACCCTCATGATATGACCCATAAAAATTAACTACTACCCACAAAACTATACATAAGTATATACCTATTTATAGTATGTAGTATATCAAAATAAAAATCATTGAACTTTTCTGGTGATTATCCCTCCTATCGTTATTGCCATTTAATATTTATGTCTACAATTTTATCTACGTATATCAAATCCATTTTATGGATGGACAAAGAGCACATTACGCTAAATTCTAATAAATGTTGTTGAGCAATAGAACAAAAAAGAATCCTTAATGATTTGAAAACATGAACACTTTAGCGATATAGACGCTAGGCAACCCGACATGATATTGTACAATATTGACCATTTAAATCAATTTCAAGTCAATTAAATTTGATTTATTTTGTTGATGTTTTCATTTCAAAAAAACATAAATAATGTCGAACATGTGTTTTGAACTAGATTAAACATTGAAAAATATTTGAAAAGATAAAATAATAGTCAACTATGTAGCGTTACCTGTATTGGAAAAGGGTGTGACTGATATAGAAATACAAATTGTATTTTTTTTTTGGCTGTACTTATTCTTTTGGTGTTCGTAATAGATGAAAGTCCATAATCAATTAGACAGTCGATAATTTTTAAAAAAGCTTTTGGATTTTATTCAAAAAACTTTGACTTTATAGAAACATGAAACTTTTGAGTCTATAAAACGATCTATTGTATAATTTATTGTATAATTCAAGTTTTAAATACGATTTCATGTTAAAGTTAGTTCATAAACGGCTAAGCCTCAAATGGTTCATAAGGAAGGTCCCATTTTGGCATACACTCTTCAGCAATTTTCATTTCTATTTTATTAAATCCCAAATATTTACTTGTTTACTTCATTTGATTTAAATTAAAATCTTTTTTGCACAATTTTTTTAAACAGTCAATACTTGTTTTTGGCTTAAACAACATTAAATTTTTTTTTTGGCTTAAATTGTAAAAACGTGTGTAAATAATGGGGAAAAACAGGAAATATTCAATATTGAATAAACGAAAGGATAAGCATCTAGAAAATGTATTTTAAAAGTGGACTAAATTGTCAGAAAATAATTAATGGAATGAAAACGCGATTTTTGGACATAATATCTAAATAAATTGAGAGTCCAGTCATAAAGGGAGACAATTTCGATAGAAATATTTTTCTATAGAAAAATTTTCGATAGAAATATTTTTCTATAGAAAAATTTTCGATAGAAATATTTTTCTATAGAAAAATTTTCGATAGAAATATTTTTCTATAGAAAAATTTTCGATAGAAATATTTTTCTATAGAAAAATTTTCAATAGAAATATTTTTCTATAGAAAAATTTTCGATAGAAATATTTTTCTATAGAAAAATTTTCGATAGAAATATTTTTCTATAGAAAAATTTTCGATAGAAATATTTTTCTATAGAAAAATTTTCGATAGAAATATTTTTCTATAGAAAAATTTTCGATAGAAATATTTTTCTATAGAAAAATTTTCGATAGAAATATTTTTCTATAGAAAAATTTTCGATAGAAATATTTTTCTATAGAAAAATTTTCGATAGAAATATTTTTCTATAGAAAAATTTTCGATAGAAATATTTTTTTATAGAAAAATTTTCGATAGAAATATTTTTCTATAGAAAAATTTTCGATAGAAATATTTTTCTATAGAAAAATTTTCGATAGAAATATTTTTCTATAGAAAAATTTTCGATAGAAATATTTTTCTATAGAAAAATTTTCGATAGAAATATTTTTCTATAGAAAAATTTTCGATAGAAATATTTTTCTATAGAAAAATTTTCGATAGAAATATTTTTCTATAGAAAAATTTTCGATAGAAATATTTTTCTATAGAAAAATTTTCGATAGAAATATTTTTCTATAGAAAAATTTTCGATAGAAATATTTTTCTATAGAAAAATTTTCGATAGAAATATTTTTCTATAGAAAAATTTTCGATAGAAATATTTTTCTATAGAAAAATTTTCGATAGAAATATTTTTCTATAGAAAAATTTTCGATAGAAATATTTTTCTATAGAAAAATTTTCGATAGAAATATTTTTCTATAGAAAAATTTTCGATAGAAATATTTTTCTATAGAAAAATTTTCGATAGAAATATTTTTCTATAGAAAAATTTTCGATAGAAATATTTTTCTATAGAAAAATTTTCGATAGAAATATTTTTCTATAGAAAAATTTTCGATAGAAATATTTTTCTATAGAAAAATTTTCGATAGAAATATTTTTCTATAGAAAAATTTTCGATAGAAATATTTTTCTATAGAAAAATTTTCGATAGAAATATTTTTCTATAGAAAAATTTTCGATAGAAATATTTTTCTATAGAAAAATTTTCGATAGAAATATTTTACTATAGAAAAATTTTCGATAGAAATATTTTTCTATAGAAAAATTTTCGATAGAAATATTTTTCTATAGAAAAATTTTCGCTAGAAATATTTTTCTATAGAAAAATTTTCGATAGAAATATTTTTCTATAGAAAAATTTTCGCTAGAAATATTTTTCTATAGAAAAATTTTCGATAGAAATATTTTTCTATAGAAAAATTTTCGATAGAAATATTTTTCTATAGAAAAATTTTCGATAGAAATATTTTTCTATAGAAAAATTTTCGATAGAAATATTTTTCTATAGAAAAATTTTCGATAGAAATATTTTTCTATAGAAAAATTTTCGATAGAAATATTTTTCTATAGAAAAATTTTCGATAGAAATATTTTTCTATAGAAAAATTTTCGATAGAAATATTTTTCTATAGAAAAATTTTCGATAGAAATATTTTTCTATAGAAAAATTTTCGATAGAAATATTTTTCTATAGAAAAATTTTCGATAGAAATATTTTTCTATAGAAAAATTTTCGATAGAAACATTTTTCTATAGAAAAATTTTCGATAGAAATATTTTTCTATAGAAAAATTTTCAATAGAAATACTTTTCTATAGAAAAATTTTCGACAGAAATATTTTTCTATAGAAAAATTTTCGATAGAAATATTTTTCTATAGAAAAATTTTCGATAGAAATATTTTTCTATAGAAAAATTTTCAATAAAAATATTTTTCTATAGAAAAATTTTCGATAGAAATATTTTTCTATAGAAAAATTTTCAATAGAAATATTTTTCTATAGAAAAATTTTCGATAGAAATATTTTTCTATAGAAAAATTTTCGATAGAAATATTTTTCTATAGAAAAATTTTCGATAGAAATATTTTTCTATAGAAAAATTTTCGATAGAAATATTTTACTATAGAAAAATTTTCGATAGAAATATTTTTCTATAGAAAAATTTTCGATAGAAATATTTTTCTATAGAAAAATTTTCGCTAGAAATATTTTTCTATAGAAAAATTTTCGATAGAAATATTTTTCTATAGAAAAATTTTCGCTAGAAATATTTTTCTATAGAAAAATTTTCGCTAGAAATATTTTTCTATAGAAAAATTTTCGATAGAAATATTTTTCTATAGAAAAATTTTCGATAGAAATATTTTTCTATAGAAAAATTTTCGACAGAAATATTTTTCTATAGAAAAATTTTCGATAGAAATATTTTTCTATAGAAAAATTTTCGATAGAAATATTTTTCTATAGAAAAATTTTCGATAGAAATATTTTTCTATAGAAAAATTTTCGATAGAAATATTTTTCTATAGAAAAATTTTCGATAGAAATATTTTTCTATAGAAAAATTTTCGATAGAAATATTTTTCTATAGAAAAATTTTCGATAGAAATATTTTTCTATAGAAAAATTTTCGATAGAAATATTTTTCTATAGAAAAATTTTCGATAGAAATATTTTTCTATAGAAAAATTTTCAATAGAAATATTTTTCTATAGAAAAATTTTCGATAGAAATATTTTCGCTAGAAATATTTTTCTATAGAAAAATTTTCGCTAGAAATATTTTTCTATAGAAAAATTTTCGCTAGAAATATTTTTCTATAGAAAAATTTTCGCTAGAAATATTTTTCTGTAGAAAAATTTTCGCTAGAAACATTTTTCTATAGAAAAATTTTCGCTAGAAATATTTTTCTATAGAAAAATTTTCGCTAGAAATATTTTTCTATAGAAAAATTTTCGCTAGAAATATTTTTCTATAGAAAAATTTTCGCTAGAAATATTTTTCTATAGAAAAATTTTCGCTAGAAATATTTTTCTATAGAAAAATTTTCGCTAGAAATATTTTTCTATAGAAAAATTTTCGCTAGAAATATTTTTCTATAGAAAAATTTTCGATAGAAATATTTTTCTATAGAAAAATTTTCGATAGAAATATTTCTCTATGGAAAAATTTTCGATAGAAATAAAATTTTCGCTAGAAATATTTTTCTATAGAAAAATTTCGCTAGAAATATTTTTCTATAGAAAAATTTCGCTAGAAATATTTTTCTATAGAAAAATTTTCGATAGAAATATTTTTCTATAGAAAAATTTTCAATAGAAATATTTTTCTATAGAAAAATTTTCGATAGAAATATTTTTCTATAGAAAAATTTTCGATAGAAATTTTTTTCTATAGAAAAATTTTCGATAGAAATATTTTTCTATAGAAAAATTTTCAATAGAAATATTTTTCTATAGAAAAATTTTCGATAGAAATATTTTTCTATAGAAAAATTTTCAATAGAAATATTTTTCTATAGAAAAATTTTCGATAGAAATATTTTTCTATAGAAAAATTTTCGATAGAAATATTTTTCTATAGAAAAATTTTCGATAGAAATATTTTTCTATAGAAAAATTTTCAATAGAAATATTTTTCTATAGAAAAATTTTCGATAGAAATATTTTTCTATAGAAAAATTTTCGATAGAAATATTTTTCTATAGAAAAATTTTCGATAGAAATATTTTTCTATAGAAAAATTTTCGATAGAAATATTTTTCTATAGAAAAATTTTCGATAGAAATATTTTTCTATAGAAAAATTTTCGATAGAAATATTTTTCTATAGAAAAATTTTCGATAGAAATATTTTTCTATAGAAAAATTTTCGATAGAAATATTTTTCTATAGAAAAATTTTCGATAGAAATATTTTTCTATAGAAAAATTTTCGATAGAAACATTTTTCTATAGAAAAATTTTCGATAGAAATATTTTTCTATAGAAAAATTTTCGATAGAAATATTTTTCTATAGAAAAATTTTCGCTAGAAATATTTTTCTATAGAAAAATTTTCGCTAGAAATATTTTTCTATAGAAAAATTTTCGATAGAAATATTTTTCTATAGAAAAATTTTCGCTAGAAATATTTTTCTATAGAAAAATTTTCGATAGAAATATTTTTCTATAGAAAAATTTTCGCTAGAAATATTTTTCTATAGAAAAATTTTCGCTAGAAATATTTTTCTATAGAAAAATTTTCGATAGAAATATTTTTCTATAGAAAAATTTTCGCTAGAAATATTTTTCTATAGAAAAATTTTCGATAGAAATATTTTTCTATAGAAAAATTTTCGCTAGAAATATTTTTCTATAGAAAAATTTTCGATAGAAATATTTTTCTATAGAAAAATTTTCGATAGAAATATTTTTCTATAGAAAAATTTTCGATAGAAATATTTTTCTATAGAAAAATTTTCGATACTTGTCAATACTTGTTTTTGGCTTAAACAACATTAAATTTTTTTTTTTGCTTAAATTGTAAAAACGTGTGTAAATAATGGGGAAAAACAGGAAATATTCAATATTGAATAAACGAAAGGATAAGCATCTAGAAAATGTATTTTAAAAGTGGACTAAATTGTCAGAAAATAATTAATGAAATGAAAACGCGATTTTGGATATTTTTAAACATTTTTGGACATAATATCTAAATAAATTGAGAGTCCAGTCATAAAGGGAGACAATTTCGATAGAAATATTTTTCTATAGAAAAATTTTCGATAGAAATATTTTTCTATAGAAAAATTTTCGATAGAAATATTTTTCTATAGAAAAATTTTCGATAGAAATATTTTTCTATAGAAAAATTTTCGATAGAAATATTTTTCTATAGAAAAATTTTCGATAGAAATATTTTTCTATAGAAAAATTTTCAATAGAAATATTTTTCTATAGAAAAATTTTCGATAGAAATATTTTTCTATAGAAAAATTTTCGATAGAAATATTTTTCTATAGAAAAATTTTCGATAGAAATATTTTTCTATAGAAAAATTTTCGATAGAAATATTTTTCTATAGAAAAATTTTCGATAGAAATATTTTTCTATAGAAAAATTTTCGATAGAAATATTTTTCTATAGAAAAATTTTCGATAGAAATATTTTTCTATAGAAAAATTTTCGATAGAAATATTTTTCTATAGAAAAATTTTCGATAGAAATATTTTTCTATAGAAAAATTTTCGATAGAAATATTTTTCTATAGAAAAATTTTCGATAGAAATATTTTTCTATAGAAAAATTTTCGATAGAAATATTTTTCTATAGAAAAATTTTCGATAGAAATATTTTTCTATAGAAAAATTTTCGATAGAAATATTTTCTATAGAAAAATTTTCGATAGAAATATTTTTCTATAGAAAAATTTTCGATAGAAATATTTTTCTATAGAAAAATTTTCGATAGAAATATTTTTCTATAGAAAAATTTTCGATAGAAATATTTTTCTATAGAAAAATTTTCGATAGAAATATTTTTCTATAGAAAAATTTTCGATAGAAATATTTTTCTATAGAAAAATTTTCGATAGAAATATTTTTCTATAGAAAAATTTTCAATAGAAACATTTTTCTATAGAAAAATTTTCGATAGAAATATTTTTCTATAGAAAAATTTTCAATAGAAATACTTTTCTATAGAAAAATTTTCAATAGAAATACTTTTCTATAGAAAAATTTTCGACAGAAATATTTTTCTATAGAAAAATTTTCGATAGAAATATTTTTCTATAGAAAAATTTTCGCTAGAAATATTTTTCTATAGAAAAATTTTCGCTAGAAATATTTTGCTATAGAAAAATTTTCGACGAAATTATTCTCACCTAAGATTTTTATATAGAAAAATTTTTGATTAAAATATTATTTTATTGAAAATTTTTCGATATCAATATTTGTCTATAGAAAATCGATGGATGGCCTTGCCGATACTTTGCTAAAGTCTTAATATATCTTAAAAAGAATTTCGGATTTTGGACTTATCAAGTAGGCTTAATTTTTTTATTTCACTCATCTGCTTTGATGACAATTACTACATTTTAATATAGAATTTAATAACTTACCGTGCAATAAATGAAAAAAGCACCCAAAGCAATGACACGTAAAAGTGCAGGACTGGCAGCACGTACAACCTAGAGTAAAAAAAATAAAAATAATAATCATTAATTTTATTTTTATAGAGATTAAGAAGAATAAGCGCCAAATTATGCACAATAGTTATAAGATTAAATATTTATACATTATTTGGCTATTTAAATATTTGTTAAATTTTTTTATATAGATATTAAATTGATTGAAAAATTAAATCTATATATATTAGGGTTTTTCGTTTTTGTGTGTTAATTACATTTTTATAAAAATTAACCCTTACGTATCCATGTGCTAAGCATGGAACCTATTTAGAGCCCTTGGGTACTCAAGGGTTAATTTGTATCAAAATGTATTTAAAGGCGCCTTAGAACGATTTTTAAAATGCTCATAAAAATATATGTGTGTGAAGTTAAATTTTAAATTAAACTTTCCAAGACACAAACCCAAATAGTTAACAGAGCTATGTTAAGCACTTAACAGAGGTACTGTTAATGGTAAAAAATTTAGCTATCACTTTAAAACCGATATTTATATACTAAAATCAGCTCTAAAAAAATTAAAAAAAAAATAAAGCAATATACCATATATATCCCAGATTCAAAATATTTACAAATGTTTGAGTACACATTTTTTCTACGCTTAATATGTCGAAAAAATCAAAAAGAAAATTCTAAATAATCTTAGGAGATGGGCGGATAAAATTTATTGGATATCATTTTCATTTTATCCGCCCATCTCCTAAGATTTTCGAGAAAAGGACTAAAGTCCTTTTTAAATTTAAAAATCAAATTTCTTAATAATTCCGAAAAAAACAAACTGTTAACACTTTTGACCATTGGGTATTTATTCAGGTCCGTTCTGAAATGATATCCAATAAATTTTATCCGCCCATCCCCTAAGATTTTCGAGAAAAGGACAAAAGTGCATAAAGATCATTAAGAATTTTCTTTTTGGTTTTTTCGACATATGAAACGCAAAAAAAAATTTTACTAGAACATTTGTAAATATTTTGAATCTGGGATATATATGGTATATAGCAGTATTTTTTTTTTATTTTTTTTAGCTGATTTTAGTATATAAATATCGGTTTTAAATTGATAGCTAAATTTTTTACCATTAACAGTACCCCTGTTATGTGCTGAACATAGCTCTGTTAACTAATTGGGTTTGTGTCTTGGAAAGTTAAATTTAAAATTTAACTTCACACACATTGAAAATTTAACAATAAAAACATGTACTTTCTAGTACTTTTTTGAAAAATTGTATATTTTACAAATTTTACTTTTGACCCTGGAAAAAAGGGTTAATGAAATCCGATTTCAAGCTAAATTCTGACATATATTTCTACCTATTAAAGCAATAAGAATTACAGTTCCTCGTATAAAAACTTCTAACGTATAACAATTCAAGTGATTTAAATCCCTTGATTTAAAGACGCAGATATGGCTAAGCCGTTAGAGATATCGATCTATTATACCCTTCACTACCATAGGTAGAAAGGGTATTATAAGTTTGTTTGATGTATGTAACGCATAGAAATATTTGTCTTAGACCCACCTTTTAGTATACCAATAGGCTTAGAATCACTTTCTGAGTCGATTTAGCGATGCCAGTCCTATCTTCCGTCCGTCTAGCTGGACCCCCATTTAAACCATGTAATCAAAGAACAGGTCTCAATTATAAAGATAACTTGATAAAATTTGGCACAGATAATTTTTTTGATAGTGCGACCATGTCTATTGAAATTCTTTAAATTCGGTCCATTATTTATGGTACCTTCCATAGGTCCACTTCTCGGAATTGATATTTTGGCCACAAATATCAATATTTTTTTATGAAATTTAGTCCAAATACTGCTTATGTAAACCAAAATCACGTTACCAAATTTCGTTGAAATCGTCCACATTTGACCATAGCTCCCATACAAACTTTTCTTTCAAAACGCACTAAATGAAACAAAAACAAGTAAGAAGACTATAGTAGTCGGTCAAGCCCGACCATACGATACCCTTCACCATTATAATCAAAGGTGTTCTTTTTCCAGTATAAAGACAAATATTTGTTAAATTTTGCCATCATACAAACATTTTCTCAAAACGTATATATTTAAGCTGTTTCCGTCATTTGGACTTATATGAGAGCTAGAATGAAATGTGAACCGATTATCTCGAAATTTGGCAAATTGATTACTGTTGTTACAAAAATTTTGTATGCAAAAAATAAACTTAAAATTCTCATTATCTTTAGATTTACGAGCGTTTTAGTGATTTTGGTCTCATTTAGTGCGATTTCAAATTAAAGTTTGTATGGGAGCTATGGTCAAATGCAGACCGATTTTAATGAAATTTGGTACAGTGACTTTAGTTTACATAATCAGTATTTGATTTAAATTTAATGAAAAAATATTGATATTTGAGGTAGATATATCAATTCCGAAAAGTGGGACCTATGGGAGGTACCATAAATAATAGACCGAATTTCAACACCCATAGTCCCATTGTTAAAAAAATGATCTGTGCCAAATTTCATCAAATTATCTTTAGAATTGCGACCTCTAGTTTGATTACAAGGTTTACATTGGGGTCCAGCCAGCCAGCCAGACGGACAGACGGACGGACATCGGTAAATCGACTCAGAAAGTGATTCTAAGCCTATTGGTATACTAAAAGGTGAGTCTAAGACAAATATTTCCATGCGTTACATATATCAGCACAAACTTATAATACCCTTTCCACCTATGGTGGTGAAGGGTATAATCAGTAAAACGCTTGTAAATCTGAAGATAATGAGATTTTTGAGTCTATTTTTGGCATACATAATTTTTGTAAAAACTTTTTGCCAAATTTCGAGATAATCGGTCCACATTTGACCCTAGCTCTCATATAAGTCCAAATGATGGAAACAGCTTAAATATGTAAGTATTGGGAAAATGTTTGTATGAAAAAAAAATTTAGCAAATATTTGTCTTTATACAGGAAAAAACAGCATCTTTGACCTTAATGGTGAAGGGTATCGTACACTCAACCAAAAAAAGGCAGTAATATTAACAAAAAAATTTCGTAGACCCTTAACGAAAAAAAAAATTGTTGAATCAAAAGATTTTTTTCGATTCTAATAAAAAATTATTCCGAACAACAATTTTTTTTCAATTCCACAGAAATTATTTAAGTTAAAATTTAACAAAAATATTTTTTTTCCATTTAATAAATTTTCGTTAATAAAATGCCTAAAATTCCTTTAAAACAACTAAATTTTGTTAAAAAGGTAGTAAAAAATCTACATATAAAATTATTTAAATAAACCTGCCTGTAGATGTTTGAATAAATAAATATTTTCGTTAATCTAACGAACATTTTTTCAATTTAAATAATCATGTATACGATAGGTAACAAAAATTTTTTCAACTAAATAATTTTTAATATTGAAGAATTTTTTTTAAATTTGTTATTAAAAAAAATAATGTGTATTCGAAAACATAATTATAGAAAATTAAGATTGTTTTAACAAATATATTTTTTCCCATTGATGAAATTTTGTTAATAAAGTAAGAAAACTAACGGATGTAATATTGAAGGAAAAAATTGTTATTTTAACACCTTAAATAACAAAAATTGTCAACAAAAAAATATAAAGAAAAAAAAACTTAAATATATAATTGAATATAAACCAACGAGATTTTTATGGACAAGATTTATAAAAAATGAACAAAAAGGATTCAAAGGACAAAGGAATGTATAAATAAATTAGAATTTCTTGATAAGCCTATTTTTATAGGAAATTTTTCATTTTTCCTATTTTTATAGGAAATTTTTCAAAAATTTCCTGTTTTTATAGGAAATTTTTCAAAAATTTCCTATTTTTATAAGAAATTTTTCAAAAATTTCCTATTTTTATAGGAAATTTTTCAAAAATTTCCTATTTTTATGGGAAATTTTTCAAAAATTTCCTATTTTTATAGGAAATTTTTCAAAAATTTCCTATTTTTATAGGAAATTTTTCAAAAATTTCCTATTTTTATAGGAAATTTTTCAAAAATTTCCTATTTTTATAGGAAATTTTTCAAAAATTTCCTATTTTTATAGGAAATTTTTCAAAAATTTCCTATTTTTATAGGAAATTTTTCAAAAATTTCCTATTTTTATAGGAAATTTTTCAAAAATTTCCTATTTTTATAGGAAATTTTTCAAAAATTTCCTATTTTTATAGGAAATTTTTCAAAAATTTCCTATTTTTATAGGAAATTTTTCAAAAATTTCCTATTTTTATAGGAAATTTTTCAAAAATTTCCTATTTTTATAGGAAATTTTTCAAAAATTTCCTATTTTTATAGGAAATTTTTCAAAAATTTCCTATTTTTATAGGAAATTTTTCAAAAATTTCCTATTTTTATAGGAAATTTTTCAAAAATTTCCTATTTTTATAGGAAATTTTTCAAAAATTTCCTATTTTTATAGGAAATTTTTCAAAAATTTCCTATTTTTATAGGAAATTTTTCAAAAATTTCCTATTTTTATAGGAAATTTTTCAAAAATTTCCTATTTTTATAGGAAATTTTTCAAAAATTTCCTATTTTTATAGGAAATTTTTCAAAAATTTCCTATTTTTATAGGAAATTTTTCAAAAATTTCCTATTTTTATAGGAAATTTTTCAAAAATTTCCTATTTTTATAGGAAATTTTTCAAAAATTTCCTATTTTTATAGGAAATTTTTCAAAAATTTCCTATTTTTATAGGAAATTTTTCAAAAATTTCCTATTTTTATAGGAAATTTTTCAAAAATTTCCTATTTTTATAGGAAATTTTTCAAAAATTTCCTATTTTTATAGGAAATTTTTCAAAAATTTCCTATTTTTATAGGAAATTTTTCAAAAATTTCCTATTTTTATAGGAAATTTTTCAAAAATTTCCTATTTTTATAGGAAATTTTTCAAAAATTTCCTATTTTTATAGGAAATTTTTCAAAAATTTCCTATTTTTATAGGAAATTTTTCAAAAATTTCCTATTTTTATAGGAAATTTTTCAAAAATTTCCTATTTTTATAGGAAATTTTTCAAAAATTTCCTATTTTTATAGGAAATTTTTCAAAAATTTCCTATTTTTATAGGAAATTTTTCAAAAATTTCCTATTTTTATAGGAAATTTTTCAAAAATTTCCTATTTTTATAGGAAATTTTTCAAAAATTTCCTATTTTTATAGGAAATTTTTCAAAAATTTCCTATTTTTATAGGAAATTTTTCAAAAATTTCCTATTTTTATAGGAAATTTTTCAAAAATTTCCTATTTTTATAGGAAATTTTTCAAAAATTTCCTATTTTTATAGGAAATTTTTCAAAAATTTCCTATTTTTATAGGAAATTTTTCAAAAATTTCCTATTTTTATAGGAAATTTTTCAAAAATTTCCTATTTTTATAGGAAATTTTTCAAAAATTTCCTATTTTTATAGGAAATTTTTCAAAAATTTCCTATTTTTATAGGAAATTTTTCAAAAATTATTATTATTAATTATTATATTAAATAAATTTATCAGTAATTTCAAATAAAATTTTTTTGTATTCCAAAAATAAACCTTGAAGAAAAAATTATTTAATATGAATTAAATGCTGGTAAGGTTGACCGTTAATTTGAATAAAAATTATTTAATATAACTAAAAGTCGAAAAGAATTTGTAGTTAGTTTGAAGAAATTTTTTTTAATATTACAAAAATTATAGTTAATTGTAGGAACAAATTATTTGATATGAAAAAGATATTTTTCAATACGAAAAAGTCCGCTTGCACTTTGTGGTTAGTTTGAAGAAAATTCTTCAATATTAATAAAAATTAACTAAAAAATATGTGTATATTCAACAGATTTTTTTTTTCTTTAGCTCAACAAAATTTTGTTAAAATTATCTAAAAAGAATTACAGATATGTTTAGTAGAAATAAAGAAAATTTATTAAAAACAACACATTTACTAAATTAAAAAAAATCCATTAACTTAAATAAAATTTCTGTTAGCTGTATAATAACCTACTTTTCTTCAATATTACATGCCATTTTACAGTATTTACGAAGTTTTTTGGTTGAGTGTATAGTCGGGCTTGACCGGCTATAGCTCTTGTTTTTTAATTAAAGTTGTCAACACAAGTCCAATATACATTAGTACATTGGGACAGTAATTTGAGTTACTGTACCTACATTTTATAAATAGAATTTCTAAATTTAAAAGAACAAAATAACTTCAACAAAAAAATTATTTTAATTTAAATAAATAAATTGACTTATGTTACTATGACCAAGAGAAAATCTTCGAATAATCTAAAAGTGAACCAAAATCGTAAGCAGAATATTTTAAAAAACTTTCGCTAAATTTAGTTTATCTGTATACATCTGTGATTTTTTCAATTTTTAAAACTTTTTTTAGAGTATGAAAAAAAATGGGAAATGTAGCTTTTAGTATTTACACATTTTTATTATTATTTTTCCATTTTTAAAAACCATTTCCTATAGATAAATGTTTGGCATAAAGCCAAATTGTACAACAAAAACAAAATTAAAATATTTCCTTTAAACTTTTTCTGTGGTTAAACAAAATGTGGCAAATTCGAGGCTTAATGAAGATTATATAAAATTTATGCAGAAATTTACTCAACAAATGACCTCAAACTTATATTTGACATTTGAACATAAATACTTTGTCATGTTTATTTCAGAAAAGTATTTTCTTGTCTTGTCTCTTACAAATTAAATTAGATTGTCTCCTTTTGATGACATTTTTTTTTTTTTAGAAAAAGGCAGCATTTCATATAACTCACATACCTTGACTTGTTGATAGCGAAATGTAAACCAAGCAGCTGGTGGCAATAAACCAATTACAACACAAGCTAGCGCCAAGATGCTAGTACGCATTGGCCAATTTAAGGCAGCTATACAGGGAGAATTGTCTTCACAGGAATCACAGCCCTCGGCACAGGGTAAGCACTCGTATTCGTTGATAATATTGTAGGTGGAATTTTTACCCTGGAATCACAATAAAAAAATAATAACAGCAACGAAATAAATAAAAAACTGTTAGGCATAAAAGAATGAAATATGATCAAAAAACCAAGAATACTAAAACCCTAAAAACCAAAAAGTTATTTCTTTGCTTATCTTGCACTCTTCTTTTTACATAACTACAGGTAATATTGAAAACAATATTTCTAAACCAACTTGTTCCACAAATAAAAATGAGTAAAAATCTTGCAACAATTGCTTGAACATAGCAAAACTTAGTGCAAGGCATTTAATTTATGTGGTTTTAGGTAAAACCATTTTACAAAAAAGTTGCAGATACATGCATACAACTTTCATGTTGCAAATTTACCAAAAGTTGCCGATTACTCAAATGCTACTAGCATGTACCGCCAGATGAACGTTTAATTGCTGTCGGTATTTATGCGCTATGCTCAATATGTAAACAAAGAATATAGATGATTAGACTACGACTAGACTATGACTAGACTATGACTAGACTATGACTAGACTATGACTAGACTATGACTAGACTATGACTAGACTATGACTAGACTATGACTAGACTATGACTAGACTATGACTAGACTATGACTAGACTATGACTAGACTATGACTAGACTATGACTAGACTATGACTAGACTATGACTAGACTATGACTAGACTATGACTAGACTATGACTAGACTATGACTAGACTATGACTAGACTATGACTAGACTATGACTAGACTATGACTAGACTATGACTAGACTATGACTAGACTATGACTAGACTATGACTAGACTATGACTAGACTATGACTAGACTATGACTAGACTATGACTAGACTATGACTAGACTATGACTAGACTATGACTAGACTATGACTAGACTATGACTAGACTATGACTAGACTATGACTAGACTATGACTAGACTATGACTAGACTATGACTAGACTATGACTAGACTATGACTAGACTATGACTAGACTATGACTAGACTATGACTAGACTATGACTAGACTATGACTAGACTATGACTAGACTATGACTAGACTATGACTAGACTATGACTAGACTATGACTAGACTATGACTAGACTATGACTAGACTATGACTAGACTATGACTAGACTATGACTAGACTATGACTAGACTATGACTAGACTATGACTAGACTATGACTAGACTATGACTAGACTATGACTAGACTATGACTAGACTATGACTAGACTATGACTAGACTATGACTAGACTATGACTAGACTATGACTAGACTATGACTAGACTATGACTAGACTATGACTAGACTATGACTAGACTATGACTAGACTATGACTAGACTATGAGTAGACTATGACTAGACTATGACTAGACTATGACTAGACTATGACTAGACTATGACTAGACTATGACTAGACTATGACTAGACTATGACTAGACTATGACTAGACTATGACTAGACTATGACTAGACTATGACTAGACTATGACTAGACTATGACTAGACTATGACTAGACTATGACTAGACTATGACTAGACTATGACTAGACTATGACTAGACTATGACTAGACTATGACTAGACTATGACTAGACTATGACTAGACTATGACTAGACTATGACTAGACTATGACTAGACTATGACTAGACTATGACTAGACTATGACTAGACTATGACTAGACTATGACTAGACTATGACTAGACTATGACTAGACTATGACTAGACTATGACTAGACTATGACTAGACTATGACTAGACTATGACTAGACTATGACTAGACTATGACTAGACTATGACTAGACTATGACTAGACTATGACTAGACTATGACTAGACTATGACTAGACTATGACTAGACTATGACTAGACTATGACTAGACTATGACTAGACTATGACTAGACTATGACTAGACTATGACTAGACTATGACTAGACTATGACTAGACTATGACTAGACTATGACTAGACTATGACTAGACTATGACTAGACTATGACTAGACTATGACTAGACTATGACTAGACAATGACTAGACTATGACTAGACTATGACTAGACTATGACTAGACTATGACTAGACTATGACTAGACTATGACTAGACTATGACTAGACTATGACTAGACTATGACTAGACTATGACTAGACTATGACTAGACTATGACTAGACTATGACTAGACTATGACTAGACTATGACTAGACTATGACTAGACTATGACTAGACTATGACTAGACTATGACTAGACTATGACTAGACTATGACTAGACTATGACTAGACTATGACTAGACTATGACTAGACTATGACTAGACTATGACTAGACTATGACTAGACTATGACTAGACTATGACTAGACTATGACTAGACTATGACTAGACTATGACTAGACTATGACTAGACTATGACTAGACTATGACTAGACTATGACTAGACTATGACTAGACTATGACTAGACTATGACTAGACTATGACTAGACTATGACTAGACTATGACTAGACTATGACTAGACTATGACTAGACTATGACTAGACTATGACTAGACTATGACTAGACTATGACTAGACTATGACTAGACTATGACTAGACTATGACTAGACTATGACTAGACTATGACTAGACTATGACTAGACTATGACTAGACTATGACTAGACTATGACTAGACTATGACTAGACTATGACTAGACTATGACTAGACTATGACTAGACTATGACTAGACTATGACTAGACTATGACTAGACTATGACTAGACTATGACTAGACTATGACTAGACTATGACTAGACTATGACTAGACTATGACCAGACTATGACTAGACTATGTCTAGACTATGACTAGACTATGACTAGACTATGACTAGACTATGACTAGACTATGACTAGACTATGACTAGACTATGACTAGACTATGACTAGACTATGACTAGACTATGACTAGACTATGACTAGACTATGACTAGACTATGACTAGACTATGACTAGACTATGACTAGACTATGACTAGACTATGACTAGACTATGACTAGACTATGACTAGACTATGACTAGACTATGACTAGACTATGACTAGACTATGACTAGACTATGACTAGACTATGACTAGACTATGACTAGACTATGACTAGACTATGACTAGACTATGACTAGACTATGACTAGACTATGACTAGACTATGACTAGACTATGACTAGACTATGACTAGACTATGACTAGACTATGACTAGACTATGACTAGACTATGACTAGACTATGACTAGACTATGACTAGACTATGACTAGACTATGACTAGACTATGACTAGACTATGACTAGACTATGACTAGACTATGACTAGACTATGACTAGACTATGACTAGACTATGACTAGACTATGACTAGACTATGACTAGACTATGACTAGACTATGACTAGACTATGACTAGACTATGACTAGACTATGACTAGACTATGACTAGACTATGACTAGACTATGACTAGACTATGACTAGACTATGACTAGACTATGACTAGACTATGACTAGACTATGACTAGACTATGACTAGACTATGACTAGACTATGACTAGACTATGACTAGACTATGACTAGACTATGACTAGACTATGACTAGACTATGACTAGACTATGACTAGACTATGACTAGACTATGACTAGACTATGACTAGACTATGACTAGACTATGACTAGACTATGACTAGACTATGACTAGACTATGACTAGACTATGACTAGACTATGACTAGACTATGACTAGACTATGACTAGACTATGACTAGACTATGACTAGACTATGACTAGACTATGACTAGACTATGACTAGACTATGACTAGACTATGACTAGACTATGACTAGACTATGACTAGACTATGACTAGACTATGACTAGACTATGACTAGACTATGACTAGACTATGACTAGACTATGACTAGACTATGACTAGACTATGACTAGACTATGACTAGACTATGACTAGACTATGACTAGACTATGACTAGACTATGACTAGACTATGACTAGACTATGACTAGACTATGACTAGACTATGACTAGACTATGACTAGACTATGACTAGACTATGACTAGACTATGACTAGACTATGACTAGACTATGACTAGACTATGACTAGACTATGACTAGACTATGACTAGACTATGACTAGACTATGACTAGACTATGACTAGACTATGACTAGACTATGACTAGACTATGACTAGACTATGACTAGACTATGACTAGACTATGACTAGACTATGACTAGACTATGACTAGACTATGACTAGACTATGACTAGACTATGACTAGACTATGACTAGACTATGACTAGACTATGACTAGACTATGACTAGACTATGACTAGACTATGACTAGACTATGACTAGACTATGACTAGACTATGACTAGACTATGACTAGACTATGACTAGACTATGACTAGACTATGACTAGACTATGACTAGACTATGACTAGACTATGACTAGACTATGACTAGACTATGACTAGACTATGACTAGACTATGACTAGACTATGACTAGACTATGACTAGACTATGACTAGACTATGACTAGACTATGACTAGACTATGACTAGACTATGACTAGACTATGACTAGACTATGACTAGACTATGACTAGACTATGACTAGACTATGACTAGACTATGACTAGACTATGACTAGACTATGACTAGACTATGACTAGACTATGACTAGACTATGACTAGACTATGACTAGACTATGACTAGACTATGACTAGACTAGTTTTTAACACAACAACAAATAAAAATTTAAATATTTGCTTTAAATCCCAAATATTTAAATTACTTTCGTTAAATCTTTTAACTTTTCTTTATACCCGTAAAAATGAGTAAATAAAAGACCATCAGATATTATGACCAACAACCGCAAATACCAATAAATTGTCCCACCCTCTGGCGTATGAATATTTATTATTTATTATTAAATAAAACTCATACGCTTGGAGGTACATTATATATTTTTTTTACTTTTTTATATAACCGATTTTTTTATATACTTTTATACATTTTGTAAATAAAAATCACTTTAAAAGGCACTTCAAAAGAAAAAGTTTATGAATGTAAAGGAAAAGTAAAAAACGAACACATACCAACATTTTATAGGTAATAATGTATATTTTACATTTTACATATAAATAGACAATTTAAAGCAGAAATTGAAAAATTCTTGGTTTTTTGTCACAAGCACATTTCCTACGAATATTTCCCATCTCATACATACCAACATTAACTTTTCGTATTCTTCCTCCAGGAGGCTGCCATTAAAATATTTATGTTGACTTGTCGTATCCGGAAAATAATAACCTTTACGGCAAACACATTTGTAAGAACCTCGACGAAAACCCAAACCTTGAAGTGCCTCGCACTACAGCGTTAGTATTGGCGCCAAAGCAAGAGGATATGGATATGTCAGTTTTGTTGGGAAAATGAAAGAACAAAAAAATAGAAAACATTTTTGGTTATAAGAAACGATATTTAAAATGTTTTATATTTTCTATTCAAAATATTTGTATGTGGGATAACAAGAAAAAAACCTAAATAAAACTGTACAAAATATCTTTTCGCAAACCATAAAGAACATTGTATCCAAGTGTTTCTTAATATTTCTTTTATTGTTCATTTGCTAGAAAAGATATTAATGTTCCAAAAGGTTTCACTTGCGGCTGCTACAAATTATTTACTTACCATTGTCGTGCGCTGTTTGCACTTGTCAGTTCCAGCAAAAATATTAAGCGGTTTCGTTGAGCCTGGTATGTTACGTTGGGGACACTGATCTATATCGACACGTCTCAAATCAATATCAATGCCAGATGTGCCTCTGCAAGTGGAAAAAAAGAAAAACAGATAAATAAATAAAAATGTAGCATACATTGAGGCTTATTTCCAACTATCATCAAGAGTTTGAAAAAAGTATAACAGGAAACGAAATTTAAAAGGTTTTATTTTCTTGAATATTTGTTTAAGAACGCTAAAAGCTGTATATATAAAACAAGTGCATTGATTACTTTCTGTGCAAATTCTTCCATGGAAGGCTTTCCAAATAAGGTAAGGGTTAGTCATATAGCTACGAAAACATTTCAGTCAGACTGGAAGGATAAGGCATACATAGATTATGACAAGACAAACGTTTCTAATATATCTTTTCGATCGATATTGAATGCGGCGATTGGCCCCTGCATTAAATTGTTTGCAATATCCCTTTCCATTTATAAGAACAGAAATGGAGTAAAGAAAATTTAATGCAACTTTCGAATGAATTATGTACATTGATTTTTTTTATAATGCAAACATTAAAAGCAGGAAGATTACCTTTCACTATTTTCTGCACGAGATAAATAAAAAGTAAATAACCAAAAGAAAATACATATATCAAAATAATCTCAACATTTTACTAAGGATTGCAAAGATCTTAACATTGTATTATTATTTATTTAAAGAGGTTCCTGCATGCAATATCTCCTCTACTTTGGATTGTTTATCTAGTAAAGCAAAACTTTTTAAATCATGATCTACTTTTGAATTTAGGATTCTTTATTTAAACGTTGTTTTTATATTTAGAGTGTCCCGAAAAAATAAAAGTTATTTTCTACAGAAAAATTTTTGATAACAAAATTTTCTATTGAAAAATTTTTGATACAAAAATTTTCTATAGAAAAATTTTTGATACAAAAATTTTCTCTAGAAAACTTTTCAAAAAAGAAAAAGAATTCGCATTTGATCCCAAATATGTTACATTTATTGATTAATATATTTTTGATAAAAAAATTTTCCATAGAAAAATGTTTGATAAAAAATTTTCTATAGAAAGAAAAATTTTCTATAGAAAATTTTTGATAAAATAATTTTCTATAGAAAAATTTTTTATAAAAAGTTTTCTATAGACAAATTTTTGATTAAAAAAATTTTTGATAAAAAGATTTTCTATAGAAAATTTTTGATAAAAAAATTTTCCATAGAAAATTTTTGATAAAAAAATTTTTCATAGGAAATTTATGATAGAAAAATTTTTGGTTAAAAAAAATTTTCTATAGAAAAATTTTTGGTTAAAAAAATTTTCGATAAAAAATTTTTGATTAACAGAAAATTTGTTTATCAAAAATTTTTTAGAAAAATTTTTCTATAGAAAAACTTTTGATATAAAAATTTTCTATAGAAAAACTTTTGTTTTAAAAATTTTCTATAGAAAAACTTTTGTTATAAAAATTTTCTATAGAAACATTTTTATTAAAAATATTTTCTATTCAAATATATAAAACAAAAAAAAAATTTAGATAAAAAAATTTTCTAAAGAAAAATTTTCCATAAAAAAATTTTCGATGCAAAAATTTTTCATAGAAAAATTTTCTATATAAAAAAATAGAAAAATTTTTGTTTCAAAAATTTTCTATTCAAAAATTTTTGATAAAACAATTTTCTATAGAAAAGTTTTTGATAAAAAAATTTCTATAGAAAAATTTTGGATACAAATATGTCATAGAAAAATTTTTATTAAAAAAATTTTTATAGAAAAATTTTTTATAAAAAAATTTTCTTAAGAAAAATATTCGATAAAAAAATTTTGTAAAGAAACATTTTTCATAAAAAAAAACTAAAGAAAAATTTTTGATAAAAAAATTTTGTATTGAAAAATTTTTAATAAAAAAATTGGATACAAATATGTCATAGAAAAATTTTTGTTAAAAAAATTTTTATAGAAAAATTTTTTATAAAAAAATTTTCTATAGAAAAATATTCGATAAAAAAATTTTGTAAAGAAACATTTTTGATAAAAAAAACTTTTAATAGAAAAATTTTTGTTAAAAAAATTTTCTATAGAAAAATTTTTGATAAAAAAATTTTGTATTGAAAAATTTTTGATAAAAAAAATTTCTATAGAAAAATTTTTGTATAGAAAATTTTGTATAAGAAAATTTTTAATACAAAAAATTTTCTATAGAAAAATTTTTGCTAAAAAAATTTTCCATAGAAAAATTTTTGATAAAAAAATTTTCGATACAAAAATTTTCGATACAAAAATTTTTGATAGAAAAATTTTTGTTACAAAAAATTTTGATAAAAAAATTTCTATAGAAAAATTTTTGATAAAAAATTTGTTATAGAAAAATTTTTGATAAAAAATTTTCTATGAAAAAATTTTTGATAAAAATGTTTTCTATAGAAAAATTTTTGATAAAAATATATTCTATAAAAAAAAATCTATAGAAAAATTTTTGATAAAAAAAATTTTCTATTGAAAAATTTTTGACAAACAAATTTTCTATAAGGAAATTTCAGATAAAAAATTTTCTATAGAAAAATTGTTAACAAAAAAAATTTTCTATAGAGAAATTTTTGATAAAAATTTCCTATAGAAAAATTTTTGATAAAAAAATTTTCTATAGAAAAATTTTTGATAAAAAAAATTTCTATGGAAAAATTTTTGATAAACAAATTTTCTATAGAAAAATTTTTCATAAAAAAATTTTCTACAGAAAAATTTTGAAAAAAAAAATTTCTACAGAAAAATTTTTCATAAAAAAATTTTCTACAGAAAAATTTTGAAAAAATAATTTTCTACAGAAAAATTTTGAATAAAAAAGTTTTCTATTAGAAAATTTTTGATAAAAAAATTTTCTATACAAAAATTTTTGTTAAAAAAATCTTTTATAGAAAAATTTTTGTTAAAAAAAATCTTCTAAAGAAAATTTTTTGTAAAAAAATTTTCTGTAGAAAAATTTTTGATAAAAAACTTTTCTATAGACAAATTTTTGATAAAAATGTTTTCTATAGAAAAATTTTTGATAAAAATATGTTCTATAAAAAAAAAAATCTATAGAAAAATTTTTGATAAAAAAAATTTTCTATTGAAAAATTTTTGACATACAAATTTTCTATAAGGAAATTTCAGATAAAAAAATTTTCTATAGAAAAATTGTTAACAAAAAAAATTTTCTACAGAGAAATTTTTGATAAAAATTTCCTATAGAAAATTTTTAATGATAAATTTTCTGTAGAAAAATTTTTGATAAAAAATTTGCTATAAAAAAATTTTCGTTAAAAAAATGTTCTATACAAAAATTTTTGATAAAACAATTTTCTTTAGAAAAATTTTTGATAAAATAATTTTTTATAGAACAATTTTTGATGAACAAATTTTCTTAGAAAAATTTTTGGTAAAACAATTTTCTATAGAAAAATTTTCTACAGAAAAATTTTTGATAATAAATTTTCTGTAGAAAAATTTTTGATAAAAAACTTTTCTGTAGAAAAATTTTTGTTAAAAAAATTTTTGACAGAAAAATTTTCTATAGAAAAATTTTTGATAAAACAATTTTCAATAGAAAAATTTTTGATAAAAAAATTTTCTACAGAAAAAGTTTTAATAAAAAAATTTTCTATAGAAAAATTTTTGATAAAAAAATTTTCTATAGAAAAATTTTTGATAAAACAATTTTCAATAGAAAAATTTTTGATAAAAAAATTTTCTACAGAAAAAGTTTTAATAAAAAAATTTTCTATTTAAAAATTTTTCATAAAACAATTTTCTATGAAAAAATTTTTGATAAAAATTTTTTTTTTGTAAAAATTTTTGATAAAAAAATTTTCTCAGTGTTACTGTAGCTGCTCGAGTGAATGTATTCCTTCTGTTTTCGCATTCTATGCCATTTTTCCGCTGCTTGTATTAAAGTCTTTGTGAATATTTGCTAGAAATTTTTTTCATCTTTTTTAAAAACTTTAGTGCTGCTTTTGAGTTTTCGAAAAACAATCTCATATGTATATTAGGGTGCACCTTATAAAACGAAAGTGCGAAAGTGAACCGTAACTCCCTCTAGAAATGTTCTATGTAACATAAATATATGCTGTGCAATTTTTTTTTCAAAATTGCATGAGGTGAACATGTGTCGCATCCTCCCGCAAAGTGTTAAACTTTTTTGTATAGAAAAAATTGCTAGTATTTTCGGACCCAAAAGTCTAAATGTTTTTTTCTATTTTATTCTTCCATTTGTTTGCTTTATGGTACTGAAAAGCAAATTTATTATTTGTAATATGGGCAAATCCTGCGTGACGGACGATACATTTGTACGGATTTTGTTGTACTTAAATGTATCTCATTGTCGTTCTACACTAGATATCTTTGCGCAGTTTTCAGATAATATTAGCCCATCGAGTGTGCTATCGAATGGCATTTATTAGTTAACATATTTGTTTGGGAAAAAGATATTCGCTTTTAAAGTTCTGTGACGGACGCTAAAAAAAATGGAAGTGACTTTTTTTTCAACACATGTTTCTGTAATTCTCATTAAATCGGTCATAGTAATAAAAAACGTGTAAATACATTATAGATACAGGAAAATCAGAGGATTACAAAACAGTTTTTAAAAAATATTTTAAGGTTTCCAGTTTTACGAAAAATCCATAAATGAAATGTTGCGGACGCTAAGTGACGGACGATACGGTTTTAAAATTAGTTTTATATTAGGAAAAAATTCATATTTCATATTTTTTTAAGGATTCGTTAATCAGTGAAAATAATGCTTTATTTGTTATTTCATCTACTTCCTTTTCATGTTCGCGGTAAAAATGTGATTTTTAGGCACAATTTAATATTTCACCAAACGTCTAAATACATTTTTTTTTTAATTTAGGACCAGCACTTAGGGGATGACCCCTACTTATGCGATGCATTGTGTTGGAACTAGGAAAATAGGTTTCCCATAATAGATGGAGTAGTGTTTGTAGACATTTGATTTGAATTTACTTATATTGCAACTGGCAGGAAAAATTTCTGCGGGAAGCGAATTAAACATACGAACTGTACGACTAAAGAAAGAATTTTATCTGTTGTGTATTGTTCGGTCTACCGGCCAATCGACCACAAAGGAATGTGCTCTAGCAGAATGACGTGTGTTGCGTAAAAAAGTTCAAGTTTCGGGAACGAGTTCCCTGATTTCGTTAGAGCACATTCCAAAGTAGTAACGATAGAACAGTGAGACACAACCCACATTGCGACGGTGCTAAAGTGAATCAATAGAGTTGGATACCTACTGTCACCGATGAGCACTTTAGCCCTCTCTTGCACTTAATCGAGAAGCTCCAAAATAGGCTTTGAAGCACCGGCCCATGCATGAGAATTGTATTCCATTTTCGGTCGGATGTAGGTGGTATTAATAGTAAGGAGATCAGAAGAAGTGAAGTATCTTGTACACCGTTTTAGAAAACCGAGGCACATGAATGCTTCATTCGACACTTGAAAGATATGCTTTGTCCAACGCACATCACATTGTATTCTCATGCCTAGAACATCAAGAGCATCTGATTCCTCAATATGTATACCACCCATTAATACAGATGAAGTAACATGGTTTTCCGCGCATTAAAATTAACTCTACTCGCACGACCCCATTCTGAAATTGTTTCTAAATCGCGGTTTAATGATTCATTCATGTTTTGTCTCATAGTGTCAACCTCAAGGAGGCTTGGCCTACGATTGAATGAATATGGATGGCAAATGTTACTATCATCTGCAAAAGAGTAGATAGGATTGGAAGTTTGACGAATAAGGTCATTTATAAAGATAAGAGATAGAGTTGGAGAAATAACAGAACCTTGAGGTATCCCTGAGTTAATCTTGAACTCGTTTGAGGAGAACCCATCTATAACAACTCGTGTAGTGCGATCTCTGTGGAAGCTCGATATAAACCGAGAGAAGTTATTATCGACACCAAAGGCAATAAGTTTTGATAGAAGTGCTCCGTGCCACACTCTATCAAACGCTTTGGAAATATCTAGAGCCAAAACTTTACTTTCACCAAAACGGTGTATTGATTGACACCATTTTTCCGATAGGAAGGCTAGCAGATCTCCCGTAGAGCGTCCCTTACGGAACCCATACTGGCGGTCGCTTAGTAGGTTGTTAGACTCTAGATATTTAACAAGATGGTGGTTTACCATACTCTCCAAAACTTTGGAGAGTGCAGAACAAATTGCAATTGGGCGGTAATTTTCAGTGTTGTTAGCCTCACCCTTTTTAGGGATTGGCGTAACATTAGTAATCTTCCAGCACCCAGGAAATATACCGGCATGGTACAAGATGCTGAAAAGGTTAGCTAATGGACGCGCAAGCGTCGAAGATCACTGCTTCAAGACCAGTGCTGGAATGCCATCTGGCCCTGGAGCCTTATTTATATTGGGATCCGCTAAAACCCGTTTTACAGCACGACCGCGAAATAATATAATTTTGGATTTTGGTTATTACGCCAGTTACTGAAAGCTACCTCTCGAGATCCGACTGCATGATTATATATATATATAATTCCCCGACAACATTCCAATTGGAACAAGGGATACTTCTCTCAGACAATGAGCTGCATCCGATTCTATTTTTAGACTCATTGAAAGGGACCTACGTTTTAACGCCGGCTCCGAACGGCAAATGCATTAGTTAGAGAAGTTTTTCATAGCCTAATACTCAATAACCAGTGGCTAGCTGAGTTGTGAGGTGAACTGCCGCTTTTTTTTGAAAATTAATTTTTTTCAAGTGGGTCTGACAGGGATTGAACTTGGGACCTCTGGTATGCTAGGCGGATGACTAACCTGCTACACCATGGCGGTTCACTGCATGATTGCACGTCTAATTAAACCAAGTTTTTAGCTTTGGTTTAATCGAAATATTTTTCGCTGGGATGAACATTTTCGTTCCCAGCTTAATAACATTAGACACCATTTCAGCCGAGGCACTGACATTATTGTCAAGAAAACAAAGTTTCCAGTTAAAACGCCTAAAAAATTCGTTGAGCTCAGCCCAACGACCTATTTCGTATAAATAAGTAAAACGTTTCGTGGCTGTTTGTGAAACATTCTGAAGTCCGGAGAATGAAAAAGAGGCGGAAATGGTGTTACAGTGTCCCAAAAATAAAAAAACACATCAAATTTCAAAAGCATCAAATTTGCCCCACTGTATGTTTTTTTAAACAACTAATGCCTTGAATTTAATCTGTGAATATAGACAGTGTTATTGCTTTATGAATAACACATACATGTGCTCGTAAATTTTCTATTTAATAAATATTATTTTGTAGGAAATTTATACTGTGACGGACGCTACACACTTTCCGATAAATATTATTCAGTAAAATGCTTTATAAACATCTATATATTTTTAGTCTAATTTAAAGCATGCTATAAGTTCTCTTTACGAACCAAGTTCAATTAAAGAAAAAAGAAAAATTGCACTAGTCAAAACCTATATTTCTGTGACGGACGCTACACACTGTGAGCCCTTTTTTACTTTACGTTATTTATATAACTCCATTTACTTTTGATGGGGTCATTTACATATAAGTGTATAGAATTAAGCAGACTTTGAGCCTCTACTGAAACTTGATACCTAAATGGAGGTTTTTGCAATTTTTATGAACTTTTAAAAAAACTATTATTTTAAAAAATTTATAAAAATTCGAAAATACGATAGCCTTCACCACTAAGGTCAAAGTTGTACTTTTTCATCTATAAAACAAATTTTTCCTAAATTTTGTCAAAAACCGAACATTTTCTTAAGGCTTATAAATTTAAGCTGGTTTCGTCATTTAGACTTATATGGGGGCTAGGGTCAAATGTGAACCGATCATCTTGAAATTTAGCAAATTGATTACAGTTTTTACAAAAATTATGTGTGCAAAAATAGAGTTAAAATTGTCATAATTTTCGGATTTATGAGCGTTTTAGTGATTTTTGTCTCATTTAGTGCGTTTTTAAAGAAGAGTTTGTATGGGAGCTATGGTCAAATGTGGACCGATTTTAACGAAATTTGGCACAGTGATTTTAGTTTACATATTTACAGTATCTGTGTTAAATTTCATGAAAAAATATTGATATTTGTGGCTAATATATCAATTCCGGGAAATGTGACCTATGGGAGGTACCATAAATAATGAACCGATTTTGACGAATTTCAATAACCATGGTCCCATTATCAAAAAAATGATCTGTGCCAAATTTCATCAAATTATCTTTAGAACTGCGACCTGTAGTTTGATTACAAGGTTTACATGGGGGTCCAGCCAGCCAGCCAGCCAGACGGACGGACGGACGGACGGACATCGCTAAATCGACTCAGAAAGTGATTCTAAGCCTATTGGTATACTAAAGGGTGGGTCTAAGACAAATATTTCTATGTGTTACAAACATCAGCACAAACTTATAATACCCTTTCCACCTATGGTGGTGAAGGGTATAAAAATTAAAAAATGATTTTCGAAACAGGCCTGAGAAAAGCGTATACTTTTCTAGTATGAAAAAGTCAGTTATATTTTAACGAAGCTCAACTATTTAGTTTGATATTTTCTTATCCTTAAGTAGATCTTTTGGCTGCATATCATTAGGCGTGTCGTCAGGGACACGAATTTTCGGACAAAAACTGCAATAACTCCGAAATTACTTCATGGAATTTTAATGTTGATGATTTAAATTATAGCTATTTTAGTCTCCTTTTATAGTCTATAAAATTTTAAATAATTTAATTTTAAGTGATTAAAATTTAGGGGAGTTAGAAGTGTATAAGGTGAAATGGTTAAAGCAATCCTTAGTAAGACTAAGTAAGACTAGCATAAGGCAAAGTGTTCCCACTATCCTTAGTAAATCACTTAAGTCGACTCGTAGGTTATTAACCCCACTTTCTCAAAAGTGGCCTCCTCGTGGTGCTCCCTGGGTTCACTTCCTTTGAGGTGGAGCGAATGCGAGCGGCGGTCTTTAGCATATCCGAATGGCCAATAACACGGCGTCTCGGGAAGTAGGCGTTCTCGCTAAGTTTGTTACTGACTTCTTCATCTCGCCAGGCTGGTGGCGTAGCTGGCAGCCCCAGCACCAGCCTAGGGGAGCAATAGACTAATCACCTATTTTCTCCGAAAGCTAAATGATTATTGAAACCAACACAAATGTAAAAAATGTAAATATAAATACCAACCCAAAACCCCCGTTGACGGCTATTGGAATGAAAAAAGGATTAGGAATTGGTTTTTGGAATGTGCGTAGTATGCTAAAGCCAACGAAGCTTGCTCAAATTGAAAAGGAGTTCTACAATTATAAAATGCCTCTATTAGGTCTAAGCGAAGTACGATGGCCAGATAGTGGTGAACATTTGACATCCAGCGGTTTAACACTCGTATTTGCTGGCAGAGCAGCAGACCAACCTAGATCAAGTGGTGTTAGATTCCTTTTATCAAAAGAGACAAAAAATGTTCTTATCGAATGGCAGCCGCACTCAGACCGAATAATTGTTGCAAGATTCAGAACTCGAGAAAGGAATTTAACCTGTATACAATGCTACGCCCCAACGGAGGCTGCTGTAGATGTAGAAAAATATATTTTTTATGAAAAATTGACGCAAATAATTAATAACACTAGTCATGGCGATATAAAAATATTAATGGGTGACTTCAACGCTCAAGTGGGCTCGGATAATACCAGCAGGGAGAGCGTGATGGGAAAGCATGGCACAGGTCGCACGACTGACAACAGTGAAAGACTGGTGGAGTTATGTGATAATTTTAATTTTGTGCTGGGTGGAACTATATTTCCTCACAAGAACATCCATAAATGCACTTGGGTGTCCCCAGATCATATAACCGAGAACCAAATAGACCACTTCGCAATAAGCAGACTGTGGAGAGGGTCTCTGTTGCATGTGAAAAATAAGAGGAGTGCTGATGTAGGAAGTGATCATCATCTGACTGTTGCTAATGTTCGGTTGAAGTTAAAAGCAGTGTCACATAAACCAACTCTTAGCAGGAAAAGACTTGACGTACAGAGACTAAAGTCATCTGATGTTGCTGCTAAGTTCTCAAATGCTTTGAGCAACAAATTATATCCCCTGGATATAGCTGCCAACCGGAATATTGAAATCTACTGGAAAGATGTAAGATCTGCCTTAATTGAAACCTCTGTCAGCGTAATTGGTTATAAAAGGAGGTCTACCAAGCCTTGGATTTATAATAAAACGTGGCATTTAATTGAATAAAGAAAGCGAGCCAAAGGAAAAACAAATGATGCCAAAACCCCGCAAGAGAAGCAAGAAAGGCAGCGTGAATACCAGCAAGCAAATCGACAAATTAAGCGTAGTACAAGGGAAGATAAGGGGTGATGGGCTAATAATTTAGCTAATGAAGCCCAAATAGCCAGTGAAACAGGTCGATCCAAGGACCTATACCGTATCACCAAAGAAATAGGTGGCCATAACCACCACAACTTGAAGCCATTAAAGAACGAGCAGGGCAATTTGATCTACGCCAAAGATTAACAGATAAAAATGTGGGAAGACTATTACTCAAAATTGCTGTCAGCCAATCCAGTGTGTGATTGCGAGCCTATGCGTCACATAAATAATATTAATAATGAGTTTGATACGTTGCAACCAACATCCCAAGAAATAACAGCTGCAATCAAAAGGCTAAAATCTGGTAAGTCCGCCGGTCCTGATGGGATACCACCGGAATTACTAAAATTAACATAGCTTTATCAACAATCTTGCTAAAGCCTCTAATAACAAAGTATTGGTCGGAAGAAAAATTGCCGAATGATCTCAGAGAAGGTCTTATTATAAAACAGCCAAAAAAAGGAAATTTGCAGGACTGTTCGAATTGGAGGGGTATTACCCTTCTTAACATGGTAAACAAAGTTAGTGCCCATATTTTACACAGCCGTATAGCGACTATTGTCGAACCACAGCTAAGACGCGAACAAGCAGGCTTTAGGCCAAGCAAGTCATGTTTTGATCACATCAACAGCTTAAGACTCATTGTGGAGCAGTCGGTTGAGTGGAGATCCCCGCTCTATCTACTATTTATAGACTTCAAACGCGCATTTGACACATTAGAACACAGCGCGATCTGGGAAGCTCTAAGATGTAAAAGAGTTCCTGAAAAGATTATACGACTCGTCAAGGAAATTTACAACAATGCATTCTGCTGTAGTCTTCATGAAGGCTCACAGAGCAAACCCATTAGTGTAAAGGTAGGAGTTCGCCAAGGCTGTGTGCTATCACCACTGCTATTCAACATAGTGCTCGATGTTTTTTTGTGTCATTCGATGTCTGGCCAACATGGTATACAATGGCGCCTTCATGACACATTAGATGACATCGACTACGCTGATGACATATGTCTCTTTTCTCACCGTTTCTCTAGCATGCAGTTAAAAATCCAAACCTTTGCATCCCGTGCTGCCTTAGCTGGCCTTCAAATTAACATTAAGAAAACTAAGTCATTGCGACTAAACTCATTTAATGAGTCCAAATTTTATCTTGATGGGCAATATATTGACGAGGTTGAAACTTTCTGCTACCTAGGGAATATAATCTCTAAAAGCGGTGGCAGCAGAGAAGATATCCAAAATAGATTATGCAAAGCAAAGCAAGCTTTTGGTATTCTCAATAAGTTCTGGAGATCTCAAAAAATCTCGACTATCACCAAACTCTAAAGTTTTTAAGACAAGCCCGTGCTCTTATATGGTTGTGAGACATGAAATATTTCGAGTCGAGAGATAAGCGGTCTATAAGCATTTATCAATCGATGCCTCAGACGCATTCTAAGAATTTTCTGGCCCGTTACAATTTCAAACCAAGATTTATGGTTGCGCACCAATCAGGAACCAGTACAAATATGGTTGGCTAGGACATACACTTAGAAAGCCGGCTACTGATATAAATCGTCAAGCCATCGAATATAATCCTCAAGGTTCCAGGAGGTCTGGTAGACATGCGAACACGTGGAGGCGGCAAACTGAGAACGAGTTACGAGAGTTCGGAGTATCGTGGAACGAGATGAAAGTCTTGACTACAAATAAACACACATGGAAAACATTTGTTGAGGCCCTATGTTCCACAAGGAATTAAAGGACTAAATGTATATAAAATTTGGGCAAAACCGATAATACTTCCTATTTTTCCCATACATAAAAGTTTAACACTTTGTGGGCGAATGCACAGCATGTTTTAATTTTACATAGAACATTTCTAGGGGAGTCAAGGTTCATTTCGCACTTTCGTAATTTAAGGTGCATTCTAATATATATCCACAAGACCATGAGATTTTGGGTTTTCTGTTTCAACTCTAACTCTAGGTAAATCTTTCGGCTGCATATTCTTAGGCGTGTCGTAAGGGACACGAATTTTTGGGGAAAAACTGCAATAACTCCGAAATTACTTCATGGAATTTTAAATTTGATGATTTAAATTAAAGTTATTTTAGTCTCCTTTTATAGTCTAGAAAATTTTTTTAAATAATTTAATTTTAAGTGATTAAAATTTAGGGTCGAGTTAAGGTTCATTTCGCACTTTCGTAATATAAGGTGCATCCTAATATGTATATATCCACAAGACCATGAGATTTTGTGTTTTCTGTTTCAACTCTAACTATTCATATGTAAAAATAAAAGGGAAGGTATACGTTCTGGTTATATGTTTATTTATAAATTTTACACTATTTTCCTGAATCCATATTTAACTTAAAATCATCTTTAATAATTTTATATTTTATTCCATATACTTTACTCAATCAAAGATAAGCATCCTTCTCTTTGATTACTTAAAACCACCAAAAACTGTTGTGAATTCTTTTGTTTTTTAACGCTTTATAAATGTTTTAAATTTTTATGAACTTTCCCAAACGAAAACCGTGTTAAACCCATATTCAATGAATGCAACATTTTAGTATGAATGTTTTTCTGTAATCTCAAACCGCCTAAAGATGAATCTACTGTAAAAATTAAACTTTACATGACCGCAATTGAGGTGTTACAAAGTAGAGTTGTAAAAGTATTAAGTACTTATTTGGGGATTGAACTTACTTTGTTACTACTCGTATAAGTTTTAAGATACCGAGCATAGTTTTGAGCGCTTGCTTTATAGCTAAAATTAATCGCTTTGATAACTTTATTGGAGGCAGTGAAGTTGAAACATTCTTTTGGTTATAAAAATTTCAAAAATGTAAGTTTTATTGTAAAACAACATAGATGCTTGCATTTACGGAATAAATAAGTTCGAAAATAAACATATATTCTGCATCCTTATGAAATTCTAAAATGATTGAGCGATGTCCGTCTGCCTGTCCGTCTGTTGTCGGCACGGTAAAACCTTAACGAAAGGATATAGGTCACTGAAATTTGGCACAAATATTCTTCATTTCTTGGAAAATTTTGGTACTGAAATCGGGCAAAATCGGTTCAAATTTGACCATATAGATGCATAAGCACTAGGCAGCATCTAAAATTTCATCGAAATCGGTTCACATTTAACCATAGCTCCCATACAAAAAACTTACGGAAACAGCCTAAATTCCACCTGACATACTCTTAAATGCCAATAAATGATAAACTGTAATAGCTTTGGCCACTAAATTTAGCACAAGTGCGTAAAATTTTGTCACAATCGGTCACATTTGACCATAGCTCCCATATAAAAAACTTACGGAAACACAAAAATACAAAAAGAAAAGACAGTTTATGTCTGTCTGTCCGTCAGATAAAAGCGCGATAGCTCCTTAACTACAAAAGCTTGAGAGACAAAATTGTTCAAAAGTATTTTTGATATGTAACAGAAGTTTTGTACTGAAAATGGGCGAAATCGGTTCAAATTTAGTTAGAGCTCCTATATAACCCCGCCCCGCGAAACACATTAATGCTGATAAATTGAATACAAATGTAATAGCTATGACGATTTAATTTAAAATAGGAAAGTTCTATGCAATTTTTGTTCAGTTTATCAAATTTTATAGGAATCAGTCCATACTTGACTTTAGCTTTCATTTAAAAAACACTCACGGAGACCAGAAATTTTAGCAAAGGCCAGTTAAAAGCTATTAAATTAGAAACTATGATAGCTATGGCCACTAAATTTTGCACGAATAAGCTCTATATATATATACCAGCCAGTGTGTAAAATTTTGTTACAATCGGTCAACATTTGACTATAATTCTTATATATATAAGATCCCCTTTTTATATCTACAATCAAAAAGATTTGGGGGTACATTCATTATATTAAGATTGCACCTATAAAATTATATAGGCATCAATCAATGTTTAGCCCAGACTTTATATATGATGAATGCATTAGGAACTCCTAACGAAATATACGGACCTGCCGTATTACTATTAACATGTTTAGCCTAACCACATATTAAGCACAAAGAAAAGTATTTAACAACTTATTAATGTAAAACTATACCCGGTTATGAGACCGAATTTTGATCAAAGTAAATACTGGGGAAACCACTAAAATGTTTTTAAATATTGAACTATAAAGCTACGGCAACCGAATTTAGTCCAAAGGTTTTACCAACAATACCAATTACCTTAGCGATTTTTTCAGTTTTGGTCCAGATTTTGAATTGGTTAAGGGATAAACTGATATCCCTTTTTACCCATTTTGGCCCCTAAATCAAAAAAGTACCAAATACGTGTTCAATATTTGTTTCACATCTATTGACCGCAGTACAAGGTTCTTTTCTATATTCTTTGGTTTAAAAAGAAGAGTGGGTTAAAAAAGTACCAAAAAACTATTTTCACCCTTTTTTACCCCCTATCGGACATGTGAACCGCCGTGGTATAGCAGGTTAGTCATCCGCCTAGCATACCAGAGGTCCAAATTCAATCCCTGGCCAGACTCACTTGAAAAAATAAATTTTCAAAAAGCGACGGTTCACCTCATAACTTAGCTAGCCACTGGTTATTGAGTATTAGGCTATGTAAAACTTCTCTAACTAATGCATTCACCGTTCGGAGCCGGCGTAAAAACGTAGGTCCCTTTCAATGAGTCTAAAAATAGAATCGGATGCAGCTCATTGTCTGAGAGAAGTATCCCTTGTTCCAATTGGAATGTTGTCGGGGAATTATATATATATATATATATATATATATATATATATATATATATATATCGGACATAGTTTCAAAAAAGTACCAAACACCTGTCCGCTTATTTTCATAGCTGTTTAAAACGTAATTAATTTTGTTTCTAAACCAAATACTTTAGGAGATATAAAGTTTTCGATTTTTTCCCCTTTTTACCCTTTTAGAGGCAAAGGTTCCAAAAGTCCCTTCTTCTTCGACCTATACATCAAAAAAGGTACCCACTGTCAAAATTTTATCAAACCCGTTAGAGTCGTTTTCGAGATAGCCATTCTATATATATATATATATATATATATATATATATATATATATATATATATATATATATATATATGTATATATATATATAAATATATATATATATATATACATATACAATATATATATATATATATGTATATATATATATATATATATATATATATATATCGTTTAAGAATATAAGGTACACATGTACAATTGCCAATGTTACTTTTTTTTTTTAATCAACTGAAAAAATAATCAAAATTGAGTCAAAAATGACTCAAAAATGGCTCGTAAAAGATTCTTTAAGGTGCTCATAAAAGATTCTCTCAAGGGAGTCGCGGCTAGGGTACCATTTTCTCCCGAAGGCACAGTCTTTTTCGAATCGAAAATGATAGCATATTCGATTGTTTTAATCATTCGCGGCAGTCGAAGAAGACTCAAATATGATCAGAAAATAACAAAAATGCTGACTGGGTTCTTAAAAGTTTCTGTACTTCTCTTGATTTATGTACTTATGGGTCAAGTGTTTTCATATGCAATATTTGAAATTTCTTAATTTCCTTTATGGAATTAGCTAGACTAACCACAAGTTAAACTAGAAATTTTGTTAAAGCCAATTTATTTCATTTTCTCTTCTTACAAGCAATTGAATTTATTGTAATTACCTAATTACTTTAGAGAAATGTAATAAAGGTAAAAGTCAAACATTAATGAAATAAAGTTAATTCATGTGAATAATAAAATAAATATTAAAATATAATAAATTTTAAGCATTTGCTGGTTTAACCTTTTACTGATAAATTAAATTTATATTTAAATGTTGATCTAACTCACAAATAAATCTGTGGCAATATGGAAGAGTAGCTTAAGTCGACATAAGAGAGAATTGAGTTAAGGCGTTTATTGCATTACAGAAGCCAAGGCGCTTAAATGAGCTTAGTCCGTATTAAAAAATTCGAGTTTTTGTCAATTTTATGTACGTTTACTTTTTAGCTTAAGTGTTTTGAATCAATAATGAATTGATCAAAACAACTTATGTACACATATTTTTTTGTACATATTCATATTTTTCTTTCGTCATATAAACAATTTTGCTTAAGTTCATTTAAGCTGTATAAATGTTGACCTTAAAAAATAAAATCATTATTTTCAAGCAACTTATATTTACATAAAACTACACAATATATACTTTTGATTTAAAGAGAACCGCTTGAAATTACTTAAGGTCCAGTTCAAGGCAAATTTCAGTTTCGAAAAAGAGCTTAAGTAGAAAAAACGCGAAATCTTTTGAATTTAACAATATATTTTTTAAATATTCATCCTTCTTTACTAAGAAACATGTTACCAATATATTAATTCATAAATTATTCACAGAAATCAAGCAGAAGAAAAATTACACAAAATTGATAATATCTCAAAACTTAAATTTTCGACTTAAGCTATTCTTCCATATTACCACAGAAATATTTGATTTATTAAATGAAATATTTATGGTTTATTTCACAGTACACAGTACACATAAGAAATGTTAACAGAATATGAAAATAGGCTTAAAATAAAAAAAATAAGGGTCTCGGCGTTTTGCTGTAACACGTCAGAATTTTAAGAAAATCGATTTTAAAGATTCGAATGACCGTGAAGGTTCACTTGTAACGTAATACTATTATAAAAAGTTCTATAAAAATAGAATGGGTAAACCGATTTAAATGCTTGAGCCAGTTTTAAAAAGGGAATTAAATTTGGATTTGTTTATTAAAAAACAACCATTTTTTTCCGCTAGAGGACGCTTTAATTTTCATGTAAAATTAAACAAGTAAGAGTGTTATATTTGGCTGTGCCGAATCTTATATACCCACCATCAAGTTGTGTTAAATTTAGAAACATATCTCATATATCTACAAGGGTGCAGCTAATTCAAAATCTGCACCAAAACTGGAAAAATAGCTAAGCTATTTGGTATTGTTGGTAAAACCTTTGGACTAAATTAGGTTTCCGTAGCTTTATAGTTCAACATTCAAAAATATTTTAGTGGTTTCCCCAGTATTTACTTTGATCAAAATTCGGTCTCATAACCAGGTATAGTTTTACATTAATAAGTTGTTAAATGCTTTTCGTTGTGATTAATATGTAGTTAGGCTAAACACGTTAATAGTAATACGACAGGTCCATATATTTCGTTATGAGTTCCTAATGCATTCATCATATATAAAGTCTGGGCTGAACATTGATTGATGCCTATCTAATTTCATAGGTACAATCTTAATATAATGAATGTACCTCCAAGTCTTTTTGATTGTAGATATAAAAAGGGGATGTTATATATATAAGAATTATAGCCAAATGTTGACCGATTATAACAAAATTTACACACTGGCTGGTATATATAGAGAGCTTATTCTTGCAAAATTTAGTGACCATAGCTATCATAGTTTCTAATTTAATAGCTTTTAACTGGCCTTTGCTAAAATTTTTGGTTTCCGTGAGTGTTTTTCACGTGAAAGCTAAAGTCAAATATGGACTGATTCCTATAAAATTTGATAAACTGATCAAAAATTGCATAAAACTTCCCTATTTTAAATTTAATCGTCATAGCTATTACAATTGTATTCAATTTATCAGCATTAATGTGTTTCCCGGGGCGGGGTTATATGGGAGCTCTAACTAAATTTGAACCGATTTTGTCCATTTTCAACACACATCTTTTTCAAGATATCCAAAATACTTTTGTAAAATTTTGTCTCTCTCGCTCTTTTCGTTTTTATCTGACGGACAGACGGACATAAACAACCTTTTCTTTATGTATTTTTGTGTTTCCATAAGTTTTTTATATGGGAGCTATGGTCAAATGGCGACCGATTGTGACGAAATTTTGCGCACTGGCTGGCATTGACATAAGACTTCCTTGTGCTTAATTTAGTCTTACTAGCTCTTGTAGTTAAGGAGCTATCACGATTTTATCTGACGGACAGGCGGACATAAATCCCCTTTTCTTTTTGAATTTTTGTGTTTTCGTAAGTTTTTTATATGGGAGCTAGGTCAAATAGTGACCGATTGTGACAAAATTTTGCACACTGGCTGGCATAAGACTGATATAAGACTTTCTTGTGCCAAATTTAGTGGTTATATCTGTTATACTTTTAGATTTATTGGCATTTAAGTGTATTTTGGGTGAAATTTAGCCTGTTTTCGTAAGTTTTTTGTATGGGAGCTATGGCTAAATGTGAACCGATTTCGATGAAATTTTATATGCTGCCTAGTGCTTATCAAAAACTTCTAGATACCAAATTTTGTCATCATAACTGTCATAATTTGTCATTTATTAGCAAATAAGCGATTAGCCTAGACGAGGTTATACGGGAGCTATGGCCAAATGCTAACCGATTTTGCCCAATTTCAATACCAAAATTTTCTCATAGATAAAGTATGTTTTTGCTAAGTTTCAGTTAGCTAGCTCTTTTCGTTTAGACGTTATCGTGATTTCAACAGACAGACAGACAGACTGACAGACAGACTGACAGACAGACAGACAGACGGACATAGCGTCTTAGAATTTCATAAGGATTCAGAATATATGTCGTTTTGATTTTTGAACCAATATTAAGGAAATTACAAACGGAATGACAATCTCAATATACCCCCCATTCTTTTTGATGGTGGGTATAAAAAATCCAAAAAATGTAATGTAGTTCAATGTAATGTAAATGTAATGTAATGGTTCAAATACCAGAAGACTTGTTTTAATTTTTTCTAATTGCAGAATTGTATTTTTAATGAATTTCGTACATTTTTTTGGATATTTTTTAATTTTACATGAAAATTAAAGCGTCCTCTAGCCGAAAAAAGTGTTGTTGTTAATAAAAGCAAATCTAAATTTAATTCCCTTTTCAAAACTGGCTCAAGCATTTAAATCGGTTCACCCATTATATTTTTATAGAACTTTTTATAATAGTATTACGTTACAAGTCCTTCGAATCTTTAAAATCGATTTTCTTAAAATTCTGACGTGCTACAGCAAAATGCCGAGACACGTATTTCTTTATTTTAAGCCTTTTTTAATATTCTGTTAACATTACTCATGTGTACTCAAAAAAAAATTGATTTTGTCGTACTGTGTTTTAAATTAAAATATTTAACATTTTGTTAAATTACTGGGAATAGTAGCAATTTGGTGTGGACGTCTGCAATTACTTACTTTAGTTATTGAAACAAATTGTAGCTATTTCAGACAAATCTCAGTTATTTAGTTTTATTTTGAAACACATATTTACTTTGTTTTCACATTCACCAGATTAGCTTTTTTGTATATGTTTATTCACCCATTATCCCCCACTGTGTACAGCTTGATAAAGTATGTGAATGTGTAAATTTACTAAATAACCCCCTAATAATATTGTTATAGCTAACATATTGGGGACTTAAACAGAGAATATTTCTTAAACGACTTAACATGCAATTCAACAATTCATACATACAATTCTATAGTAATTTCTTTTGCTTATTTTCATTGGTTTTTTATCCTTTTTTTATATCCACCATCAAACAGAATGGGGGGTATATTAAGATTGTCATTTCGTTTGTAACTTCCTTAATATTGGCTCAAAAACAAACACAAAAATCTGAATCCCTATGAAATTCTAAGACGATTGGAACTAGAAGATCACTGAAATTTGGCAAAAATATTCTTCATATTTTTGGAAAATTTTTGTATTGAAATTGGGCGAAATCGGTTCACATTTGACCATAGTTCCTGTATAACCTCGCTTAAGCTAATCACTTATTTGGTAATAAATATGTTTGTTCCCGTACTTTAACGAAACAACCCAAACTTACTCAAACGTGTTCCCGTACAAAATTTTCAATACAAGTTGTTGTTTTTTGAGTAATTTCTGACAACTTCGGACTCTTTTGGGTAGTTTCGTTAGAGTACGGGAACAAATATAATGATAAACAAGTAAGAGTGGTATATTCGGCTTTACGGAATCTTGAATACCCTTCACCAATGGTGTTCCAAAAGTAAAGTACAAAATTGTAAGAATATATTGATAATTATATAGTTTCTGATTACTGACTTAGTTGAGCCCCACACAAATGCTTCATATGTATATTAATTTTCTTTTGTTCATACTAAATGTAATTCCTAGCAATATATGGTTATACTAGTATTATATGCAAAGAATCTTTAAAATTAAGATTTACTTATTAATCTGAAGTTAGTTAACTTATTAAGATGAATACTTCAACAATAATATTTGGGATCTATTGTTCTTTTGATCTGTCCGATGGATGTGTGGAATGTTTTGCTCTAGTTCTTTGTGCAATTATAATATGATTTAATTTATCAGCATTAACTTTTGTGTCAACGGCAAGTTACCTGGGTATGTTTTCCGTTTTTAAAACGCTGTAACTCAAAACTGAATAATCAGATCGACTTGAAATTTCGTGATTGCCAATACTGTTTTACGTAATAGCCTTAAGTTTGGTTAGGACTGAAGTACCCATTTGGAAGATAAAGCCCATTTACAAAGTTGCACCTTTACGACAACAGCAAACATACCTGGGTATGTATACTAAAATGCATGAAAATTATGTAATGGAAATGATGTAATGATGTAATTCACAAGAATGGGTTTTTTTCAATTAATTTTTGTAATATGTTAATAATATAATTATTTGTAATTAAAATTATGAATTGAAATACATCTGTCACATTGTGCCAAGGCTTTAGAATGCTTTATGAGGAGGGCGACGTTTCGAGCAGATGTTTCAATTCCCCTTTTCTTTCAGGCAGCCCGAACTATTACGTTCCTTTGCTTCATGTGCTCCAACATCCAGAACTCGGATGGGGCTACCTAACATGGCTTTGTTGGCGTTCCGCGTTGAAAAACCACTCCATATTCTACTGTTATTCGCTTTTTTTGCATAGTTGCTCGCTTCGTTGATGTATAAACACGACGGTTTGTAGATGCTTTTAGGTGTATGTTGTTCTCAAAGTATATTATGTACGCAGCAACAATATTATAGAAAAAGCAAAAGGGTATCTATTTGTTCACCGTTTAGGGCTAAATTCGGACAAACTTTTGTCCATGTTATCAACGCCACGTTTGATGTTGTTGTAGTCCAATATAAGTAATGGTTTCTTCTTAGGGCCAGCCGTTTCTGTTGTAAATGAGCAGTTGACAATATTACAATTGCCCTATTTTTCTTAGCTACATACGAGCACATTGTAACGTTATTTCATAGCCCGAACATTGATGATTCAGCCTCACATCTTTAAGGGTTGGCAGATGCTGCTTGTAAGAATGCCTTTTGTTGACTTTCGATTTGATTCATGAATAATTATGTCACATGTTTCGTCTGACATTATTATTTTGAACGTTTCTGCAATAATCAAATTTTTCGCTGCCCGTACTGGTCCAGATTGTGTACTTCTTAGAATGTTGTGTGTACGGAATTTAACGTATTGTGGTTGTATTGAATACCAAACATTACCATTTTTGTCAGTAAAAAAGTCGCCATTTTCAGTGCATCTTCAAATTCTTCGTCAAAATCACTGTCGTCCTCTGGGTCATATTCTGGTAACGTGATTGAATCATGGTCACTTATTTCTTCTTGGCTCTCTTCAAGCATTTGAGGAATATATACCTGTTGTTCTTCGAAAGATAGTGAGCTTATATTTCTTGGAGTAAGTCATTCACTTGTATTATTATTTTTAATTTCCACAAAATAAACTTCTTTTTACTTTATATTACAAATATAAAATAAATTTGCCGGTCAAACCTCAAAGAATGAAATCTTTGCATCAATACATTGTCCTATCATATATGTAAGTGCCTGTTTTGACAAGAACTTTTTTGACTAAAGCATAGAAGATCGACTTTGTTTGACTTTGCTTTTTCGTATCCAACTGGATAGACGAAGAAAGTATTTCTTGCTGCATTTAAGACACTAACAATTAAAACAACAACAATAAAAACAAATGAGTTAAATATGCTAACGACACGTCATTTCCCATATAAAACGTATGAACATACCCAGGTATGTTGCCGTTGACGTGCGTAGAACAGTTCTGCTGTTGACATAAAGGTTAAAGTAATTCCCGGTCGGGGTTATATGGGAGATAACAGTAAATGTAAACCGAGCTCGCCCATTTTCAATGCAGAACTTTTCAGGAGATCAGAAATACTTTTGTCAAATGTTGTCCCTCTAGAAAGTTTATTTTAGGCGCTATCGCTCTGAATAACGATATTGTACAACGTCTTTATACTAAATGATGATGACTTTTCTATATCTATTATAATAGATAGATAATTATAATTAATTAGCTAATTAGATAATTATAATTTGTCATTTATTAGCTACTAAGAGATTGCCTTAGGCGAAGTTATACGGGAGCAATAGTCAAACGTGAACGGATTTCTCCCTAAGGCGAAGTTATACGGGAGCAATAGTCAAACGTGAACGGATTTCTCCCAATTGCAATTAAACAATTTAAATTTTCGTTGATATGTGAGATACATACATACATATGTAGGTTTTGAACGGATATCATGTACTTAGCTGCATTTTTGTACTTCTTAGGAAGATTACCTATAATTTGATATATAATACATACTCAAATGTTATCATAAAGTTCAAAAGTCAGACATAAAATTAAGATAAATGCAATGTGTCTGTCTGCTAAAATCAGATTTGTGGAGCTCCTGGAAGGTATACCCATATGAATTTTACACAAAATTTTAGAATATCGTCCCACCCTGAGCTCCAAAAACTCCAAAAACTTGACTACAACAGAAAAAAGGACACACAGGTAGACGGACGGACGGACAGACAGGTAGACGGACGGACAAATTAAGTAAAAGTTTCTGGGATGTTATACCATTTTTTTTTTGGTAGGTACTGTCGAGTAAAACAACACTCCGTTTTTGGAATTTTCAAAACACCTTCAAAATCTGGAGTTACGTGTAAAAAATCGGTTTTTCATACCCGTATGCACCTATCACCCCGTAAGTTACACAAATGCCAGCCGATTTTTAAATTCCATCGAAATTAGTTTACATTTAATCATAGCTCCCATACAAAACACTTAAGAAAACAGCCTAAATTCCACTATTAATACACTTGAATGACAATAAATAATAAACTGTAATAGGTATGACCACTAAATTAAGAACCAGAAAGTCTTATGTAAATAACAGTCACTGTGCCAAATTTAGTTACCATGGGACACCATTTGACAATAGCTCCCATATAAAAAACTTACGGAAACACAATAATATAAAAAGAAAAGGGGGTTTATGTCCATCTGTCTGTCAAATAAAAGGGCGATATCGCCTTAACAAAAAGAACTAGAGGGAGAAAACTTTGCAAAAATATTTTCGATATCTTTAAAAAGTCGGGTATTGAAAATGGGCGAAATCGGTATGCTTTTAGTTAGAGCTCCCATATAACCCCGCCCAGGGAATCACATTAATGGTGATAAATTGAATACAATGGTAATAGCTATGACGACTAAATTTAGAATGGAGAAGTTCTATGCAACTATTGGTCAGTATATCAAGTTTTATAGGAATCGGTCCATATATGATCATAACTTTCATACAAAAACCACTCCCGGGAACCACTAAAATGCCACAGGCACTAGTAAAAGGCTACTAAATTATAAACTATGACAGCTATGACTACCAAATTTTGTATAAATAAGACTTATATAAATAACAGCCAGTAAATAACATTTTGTGACAATCGGTCATCAATAAGCTATAGTTTTTATATATATAACATCCCCTTTTTATACCCACCTTCAAAAAGAATGTAGGGTATATTGAGATTGTCATTCCGTTTGAAATTTCCTCAATATTGGCTCAAAAACCAAAACAGATCTAGATGAAACTCCAACACAATCGGGTTGGCGATGTCCGTCTCTCTGTCGATAACGCCTAAACGAAAAGAGCTAGGTCACTGAAACTTGGCAAAGATATTCGTTAATTCGCCAGTCGCTTATTTGTTAATAAATGCCATATTATAAAAGCTATGACGATTAAATTTGGTATATAGAAATTTTACATAAGTACTAGGTAGCATATAAAATTTCATTGAAATCGCTTCTCATACAAAATATTTACGAAAACAGCCTAAATTCCATCATAAATACACTTGATTGATAAAGTGTAATAGCTATGGCCATTAAATATAGCACCAGAAAGGGTTGTATGAATACCAAGCAGTATGCCAAATTTTGTTACAATCGATCGCCATTTGACATAGCTCCCATATAAAAAAACTTTAGGGAACACAAAAATACTTTTATGTCCGTCTGTCCATGTGATAAAGATTCGTTACAGCCGAATATAACACTCTTACTTGTTATATTTTATTTCTTTTTTTGCTTAAATGCTTATAACTCTGTCGTCACATCCAGAGTTTTATTTGTTTCTTGGGCATTCTTTTTTATTGGGTCACAAAAAAATTGTATTATTGTGATTATAGCAAACCAAACGGAAATGAAATTGTGTCAAAACAATTTCTTAAATATAGTGAGGACAACATGAAAGTATTGAGGTATTTAGTGTTTAGCAACAGCTGCAATTTCGAAGCAAGCTAAAACAGAAACTCCTTTTTATACCCACCATCAAAAAGAATGGTATATTGAGATTGTCATTCCATTTCTAATTTCCATAATATTGGCTCAAAAACAAAAATTGAGTATATTCTGAATCCTTATGAGATTCTTAGACGATTGAGTGATGTCTGTCTGTCTGTCCGTCCGTCCGTATGTCTGTCTGTCTGTCTGTCTGTCTGTCTGTCTGTCTGTCTGTCTGTCTGTCTGTCTGTCTGTCTGTCTGTCTGTCTGTCTGTCTGTTTGTCTGTCTGTCTGTCTGTCTGTCTGTCTGTCTGTCTGTCTGTCTGTCTGTCTGTCTGTCTGTCTGTCTGTCTGTCTGTCTGTCTGTCTGTCTGTCTGTCTGTCTGTCTGTCTGTCTGTCTGTCTGCCTGCCTGTCTGTCTGTCTGTCTGTCTGTCTGTCTGTCTGTCTGTCTGTCTGTCTGTCTGTCTGTCTGTCTGTCTGTCTGTCTGTCTGTCTGTCTGTCTGTCTGTCTGTCTGTCTGTCTGTCTGTCTGTCTGTCTGTCTGTCTGTCTGTCTGTCTGTCTGTCTGTCTGTCTGTCTGTCTGTCTGTCTGTCCGTCTGTCTGTCTATTGTCGGCACGATAAAACTTTAACGAAATGATATAGGTTACTGAAATTTGGCACCAATATTCTTTATTGCTGGGAAAATTTTGGTATTGAAATCGGGCAAAATCGGTTCACATTTGACCAAAGCTCTCGTATAACTTCGTCTAGGCTAATCGCTTATTTGCTAATAAATGACAAATTATAACAGTTTTGATAACAAAATTTTGTTCTACATAAGCACTAGGCAGCATATAAAATTTCATCGAAATCGGTTCCCATTTAACCATAGCTCCTATACAAAAAAATTTATGGAAACAGCCCAAAATTCCACCTCAAATACACTTAAATGATAATAAATGATAAACTGTAATAGGTTTGGCCACTAAATTTAGCACAAGGACGTCTTATGTGAGTAACAGCCAGTGTACAAAATTTTGTTACAATCGGTCACTATTTGACTATAGCTCCCATATAAAAATCTTACGGAAACGCAAAAATACAAAAAGAAAAGGGGGCTTATGTCCATCCGTCCGTCAAATAAAAGGGCGATAGCGCCTTAACGAAAAGGGCTACAGCAACAAAATTTTACAAAAGGAAGTCTTATGTGAATACCAGCCATTGTGCAAAATTATCATAGCTCCCATATAAAAATCTTACGCAAACACAAAAATACCAAAAGAAAAGACAGTTTTTGTCCGTCTGTCCGCCAGAAGAGCAATGAAAATTTGCGAAATCGGTTTACATTTAGTTAGAGCTCCTACATAACCCCGCCCCGGGAAACACATGAATGCTCATAAATTGAATACAATTGTAATAGCTATGACGACTAAATTTAGGATAGAGAAGTTTTATGCAACTATTGGTCAGTATATCAAATTTTATAGGAATCGGTTCATATTTGACTATAGCTTTCATATAAAAAAATACTCGCGGAAACAAAAAAAAAATGTAGCAAAGTCCAGTTAAAAGCTATTAAATTAGAAACTTTGATAGCTATGGCCACTAAATTTTGCAAAAACAAGCGGCCGGTGTGTAAAATTTTGTTACATTCGGTCAACATTATAGCCAAATGTTATATATATATATACATATATAACATCCCCTGTTTATATCTACAATCAAAAAGATTCAGAGGTACAAACAGCATATCAAAATTGCACTAATGTCCAGACTTTATACTAGGTATTATACTTTTAAATGTTGAACTACAAAGCTCCTGCAACTGAATTTAGTCAAAATATTTTGCTAACAATACCAACTAGCGTAACAACTTTTTTCGAATTTGGTCCACATTTTGAATTAGTTGCATCCTAGTAGATATATGAGAGATATTTCTAAATTTAACACAACTTGATGGTGGGTATATAAGATTCGTCGCTGCCGAATATTACACTCTTGCTTGTTTTTTTAAACAATAGTTGGAATTGTAAGAAATTACTACAGACATACGACTATAGTGGCTTAATGGCAGGCAAGTTATGGTAGAATAAATGTAAAGCTTATGTCGCCTAACAACTCTCCAGAGGTTTTGGGAATTTTAATCTATAAAAAAAATATTAAATTAATTTAATATCTTTTTTTTTGGAAGCAATTTCAATGTTGATTTCTCTAATAGGATTAAAGGTAAAAATTGTTATGGTACTTCTGAGATAGGAAATAAAATTTTAACATGTTAACCTATAAATTTTAATATGTAATCTCACAAAACATTAAATACAATTTGATAAAATCTCTTGATCCCAATTCAATGCCGATTGTTTTTGTACAAATAAAAAAATAAGTTTCTATCAATTTAATAAAGATTAAGCAAGAATTTTTAAGTCCTTGGGCAAACATATTTTCAAATTCATTTATCCTTTAGTTAAACATGGTCTAATATGCCCTTGGAGAATATTTATTGATTAGGCTTATTTCTTTCATTCCAAACTGCTTAGTTTTAGCACATATAATTTGTTTTTATTTCAAATTAAGTAAAATACCCTTTTTATTTTCATTGCTCTTTCTTTTTTTTGTATTTTTATAAAAATATAAACACAAACATTTATTATATATGAAAAACACATATTTATTTTATTTTTACAAGAAAATCTTAAAGTCTATAATCCTTTGTTTATTCTTTTTATATGAAATTTTACTTCCCTGTTATTGATGTGAGTTTTTATGAAGGTTCTTTCTTTCTTTCTCAGTTGTCAGTTTATATTGACATCTTTGAGATTCTTTTTCCATTTTACTTTTTTAGGTACACAAACGAAAAGGTATCTAAAAAAAGGTATCCTTTTGAATCATTTTTAAATACTTAAAATATTTCTATCGAAAATATTTCTATTGAAAATTTTTCTATAGAAAAATATTTCTATCGAAAATTTTTCTATAGAAAAATATATCTATCGAAAATTTTTCTATAGAAAAATATTTCTATCGAAAATTTTTCTATAGAAAAATATTTCTATCGAAAATTTGTCTATAGAAAAATATTTCCATCGAAAATTTTTCTATAGAAAAATATTTCTATCGAAAATTTTTCTATAGAAAAATATTTCTATCGAAAATTTTTCTATAGAAAAATATTTCTATCGAAAATTTTTCTATAGAAAAATATTTCTATCGAAAATTTTTCTATAGAAAAATATTTCTATGGAAAATTTTTCTATAGAAAAATATTTCTATTCAAAAATTTTCTATAGAAAAATATTTCTATTGAAAATTTTTCTATAGAAAAATATTTCTATTGAAAATTTTTCTATAGAAAAATATTTCTATTGAAAATTTTTCTATTGAAAATTTTTCTATAGAAAAATATTTATATTGAAAATTTTTCTATAGAAAAATATTTCTATTGAAAATTTTTCTATAGAAAAATATTTCTATCGAAAATTTTTCTATAGAAAAATATTTCTATCGAAAATTTTTCTACAAAAAAATATTTCTATCGAAAATTTTTCTATAGAAAAATATTTCTATCGAAAATTTTTCTATAGAAAAATATTTCTATCGAAAATTTTTCTATAGAAAAATATTTCTATCGAAAATTTTTCTATAGAAAAATATTTCTATCGAAAATTTTTCTATAGAAAATTATTTCTTTCGAAATTTTTCCTATAGAAAAATATTTCTATCGAAAATTTTTCTATACAAAAAAAATTCTATCGAAAATTTTTCTATAGAAAAATATTTCTATCGAAAATTTTTCTATAGAAAAATATTTCTATCGAAAATTTTTCTATAGAAAAATATTTCTATGGAAAATTTTTCTATAGAAAAATATTTCTATTCAAAAATTTTCTATAGAAAAATATTTCTATTGAAAATTTTTCTATAGAAAAATATTTCTATTGAAAATTTTTCTGTAGAAAAATATTTCTATTGAAAATTTTTCTATAGAAAAATATTTCTATCGAAAATTTTTCTATAGAAAAATATTTCTATCGAAAATTTTTCTACAAAAAAATATTTCTATCGAAAATTTTTCTACAAAAAAATATTTCTATCGAAAATTTTTCTATAGAAAAATATTTCTATCGAAAATTTTTCTATAGAAAAATATTTCTATCGAAAATTTTTTTATAGAAAAATATTTCTATCGAAAATTTTTCTATAGAAAATTATTTCTTTCGAAATTTTTCCTCTAGAAAATTATTTCTTTCCTATAGAAAAATATTTCTATTGAAAATTTTTCTATAGAAAAATATTTCTATTGAAAATTTTTCTATAGAAAAATATTTCTATGAAAAATTTTTCTATAGAAAAATATTTCTATGGAAAATTTTTCTATAGAAAAATATTTCTATTCAAAAATTTTCTATAGAAAAATATTTCTATTGAAAATTTTTCTATAGAAAAATATTTCTATCGAAAATTTTTCTATAGAAAAATATTTCTATCGAAAATTTTTCTATAGAAAAATATTTCTATTGGAAATTTTTTTATAGAAAAATATTTCTATCGAAAATTTTTCTATAGAAAAATATTTCTATGAAAAATTTTTCTATAGAAAAATATTTCTATGGAAAATTTTTCTATAGAAAAATATTTCTATTCAAAAATTTTTCTATAGAAAAATATTTCTATTCAAAAATTTTCTATAGAAAAATATTTCTATTGAAAATTTTTCTATAGAAAAATATTTCTATTGAAAATTTTTCTATAGAAAAATATTTCTATTGAAAATTTTTCTATAGAAAAATATTTCTATTGAAAATTTTTCTATAGAAAAATATTTCTATTGAAAATTTTTCTATAGAAAAATATTTCTATTGAAAATTTTTCTATAGAAAAATATTTCTATCGAAAATTTTTCTATAGAAAAATATTTCTATCGAAAATTTTTCTATAGAAAAATATTTCTATCGAAAATTTTTCTACAAAAAAATATTTCTATCGAAAATTTTTCTATAGAAAAATATTTCTATCGAAAATTTTTCTATAGAAAAATATTTCTATCGAAAATTTTTCTATAGAAAAATATTTCTATCGAAAATTTTTCTATAGAAAAATATTTCTATCGAAAATTTTTCTATAGAAAAATATTTCTATCGAAAATTTTTCTATAGAAAAATATTTCTATCGAAAATTTTTCTATAGAAAATTATTTCTTTCGAAATTTTTCCTATAGAAAAATATTTCTATCGAAAATTTTTCTATAGAAAAAAAATTCTATCGAAAATTTTTCTATAGAAAAATATTTCTATTGAAAATTTTTCTATAGAAAAATATTTCTATGAAAAATTTTTCTATAGAAAAATATTTCTATGGAAAATTTTTCTATAGAAAAATATTTCTATTCAAAAATTTTCTATAGAAAAATATTTCTATTGAAAATTTTTCTATAGAAAAATATTTCTATCGAAAATTTTTCTATAGAAAAATATTTCTATCGTAAATTTTTCTATAGAAAAATATTTCTATCGAAAATTTTTCTATAGAAAAATATTTCTATCGAAAATTTTTCTATAGAAAAATATTTCTATCGAAAATTTTTCTATAGAAAAATATTTCTATCGAAAATTTTTCTATAGAAAAATATTTCTATCGAAAATTTTTCTATAGAAAAATATTTCTATCGAAAATTTTTCTATAGAAAAATATTTCTATCGAATTTTTTTCTATAGAAAAATACTTCTATCAAAATTTTTCCATAGAAAAATATTTCTATCAAAATTTTTTCTATAGAAAAATATTTCTATCAAAATTATTCCCTTAGAAAAATATTTCTATCGAAATTTTTCCTTTAGAAAAATATTTCTTTCAAAATTTTTCCTATAGAAAAATATTTCTATCGAAATTTTCCCTATAGAAAAATATTTCTACCGATTTTTTTTCTATAGAAAAATATTTCTATAGAATTTTTTTTGCTAAAGAAAAATACATTGTTATCGAAATTTTTTCTATTGAAAGAATTTTGATAGAAATATTTCTTAAAGAAAATATTTCTATCGAAAATTTTCGAAAATATTTCTATCAATAATTTTTCTATACAAAAATATTTCTAAAGAATAATATTTCTATATAATTTTTTTTTTCGTCTAGGCTAATCGTTCATTTGCTAATAAATGACAAATTATAAAAGGTATAATGATAAGATTTAGTGAAGAAGATGTTTTGTAGTACTATGATGTATATAAAATTTAATCGAAATCAGTTCATACAAAACACTTACGGAAACAGCCTAAATTCCACCATAAATACACCTGAATGCCAATAAATGATAAACTGTAATAGCTATGGCTTCTTTATTCAGCACAAGAAAGTATTATATGAATACCAGCCAAAATGCCGTATTTTGTTACAATCGGTCACCATTGGACCGTAGCTCCTATATAATAAACTTACGGAAATACACAAATTTAAAAAGAAAGGGGGTTTTTATCCGTCTGTCCGTCAGATAAATGCGCTTTAGAGCCTTAACGAAAAGAGCTAGAGGGTCAAAATTTAACTAGAGTATTTTCGATATCTTGAAAAAGTTACGTATTGAAAATAGGTAAATCGGTTCACGTTTAGTAAGAGTTCCTATATAAACCCGCCCCGGGAATTACATTAATGCTGGAAAGTTTAATGCAATTGCAATTGCCATGACGACTTAATTTAAAATAGAGAAGTTTTATGCAAGTATTGGTCATTATATCAAATTTTATAGGAATCAGTCTATATTTGACTATAGCTTTCATATGAAAACCACTCCCCGAAACCATTTAAATGCCACAAACGTAAGTTGATGGCTATTAAATTATAAACTATGATACATATGGTCACTAAGGCTTTATATTAATACGAGCCAGTGTGTAAAATTGTAACAATCGGTCAACATTTGGCTATAGTTCTCATATATTTAACACGCTTTTTTTATACCCACCATCAAAAAGAATGGGGGGTATATTGAGATTGTCACCCCGTTTGTAATTTCCTTAATATTGGCTCAAAAATCAAAAACGATATATATTCTGAATCCTTATGAAATTCTAAGACGATTGACCGATGTCTGTCTGTCTGTTGAAATCACGATAACACCTAAACGAATGGACTTAGTTTACTGAAACTTAGTAAAAACATTCTTCATCTCTGAGAACATTTTGGTATTGAAATTGGACAATCGGTTAACATTTGACCATAGCTCCCGTATAACCTTGCCTACGCTAATCGCTTATTTGCTAATAAATAACAAACTATAATAGCTATGATGATAAAATTAGATAGATGTTTTGCGTAAGCCCTAAGCAGCATATAAAATTTCATCAAAATCGGTTCACATTTGGTCATAGCTCCCATACAAAAAACTTACGGAAACAGCCAAAATTTCACCTTAAATACACTTAAATGCCAATAAATCTAAAACTATAACAGATATAACCACTAAATTTAGCACAAGGAGGTCTTATGTAAATGCCAACCAGTGTGCAAAATTTTGTTATCGGTCACCATTGGACCATAGCTTTCATATAAAAAAACTTACGGAAACACAAAACTACAAAAAGAAAATACGGTTTATGTCCGTCTTTCCGTCAGAGAAATGCGCGATAGTTCCTTAACTACAAGAGCTAGAGAGACAAAATTTAGCAAAAGTACTTTCGATATGTTGTAGAAATTATGTGCTGAAAATGGGTAAAATGGGTTCACATTTACTTAGAGCTCCCAAAAAACTATTTCTTTGAACATTGCTGTTAACGAGTTAATTTCGGCGTTCAATTGGTTGCTTCATTGTTTTTGACATTTTATTGATTAAATTAATTCCTTAAAGACCGATGATTGAACGTTAACTGAAAATGAACACACGTACAGAAAAGGTTTTACATTTGTCGAAAAAGGACAAAAGCATATACATCCATATATATGTATGTGTATAGATAAAAGAATGTAAAATTGTATACGACGTTTGGCATCAAAACAATTGGAGTTAAATTTTTTTTTATCTTTTTACACTTTATTATCTTTTTTCTCTTATTTTCCATTTTAAATAAATTTTCCCCTTTTTCTACACTCACCCACAGATAAACTTGAGCTAAGATGATAGCATATATGTTTGTATGTGTATTCAAACAAATAACTGTTTGTTTGTTGAAATAAAATTCGCTTGTGTGTAAAATTTTATAAGGAACCGGAAGCTGTCAAACAAAACTACGTAACATGTTTCCCTTTTTTTTACTTCATATTCCTTATAATCATTGATAATGTCAATGATAATTTTATTTATGTTGATCCTTTTATTTTATTACATTTTTCTTTTTTTTTTTTTTCATTTCGTTTCCTTTAATTTTTTTTTATTTGTTTTTGCCAAACGTTGTGTCCCCTTAACTCACTCGACATATAAATGTTTAATATGTAATAAATTTCATTTGTTAGTCTTAAATATATTCGTGTTAGTGTGTGTTCTTTTTCTTTTAACCAAAAAATATAAATAATTTGATTTAGGTAAATGATGAATGATGATATGTCGTTCATTTATCAAGAAATAAATATGAAAGAAAAATAACCTTATGGTATATAACAAAGACGAGTATGAAAATATTATATTATAACATAAATATATTGTAGCATTTATTCTGCTTATTTTAAGTTTTTTTTCTATGTTTTATGAAAAAGGGATTAACGTATATGGAAATATATCAGCAACTTGTTGTGGAACATCCGTTCTATATTCGGCTCAGTTCAAAATTCTTGATAAATTGTCGACATGTATAAAACAAAACAATTTGTTAATAAGATAAATCTAATAAAAACATATTGCTCTTTGACGCCAGGAGTCTAGGAGTATTTCAATATAAGAAAAAAAGAATCATATATAATCATATTCATATGGATCCAATTTGTATTGATATTGACTGCAATCTTTCATTATTTTTGGTACCTGCCAAAACAATGACCCCCACATTTTATTTTGATATTCATAAAAAGTAGGCTTAGAATTTTGCTTTAAAAGTCCATAATAAGGAGGGTAATACTTTAAAATATCTTAGTCTATGTCTTAGTCTATGTCTTAGTCTATGTCTTAGTCTATGTCTTAGTCTATGTCTTAGTCTATGTCTTAGTCTATGTCTTAGTCTATGTCTTAGTCTATGTCTTAGTCTATGTCTTAGTCTATGTCTTAGTCTATGTCTTAGTCTATGTCTTAGTCTATGTCTTAGTCTATGTCTTAGTCTATGTCTTAGTCTATGTCTTAGTCTATGTCTTAGTCTATGTCTTAGTCTATGTCTTAGTCTATGTCCTAGTCTATGTCTTAGTCTATGTCTTAGTCTATGTCTTAGTCTATGTCTTAGTCTATGTCTTAGTCTATGTCTTAGTCTATGTCTTAGTCTATGTCTTAGTCTATGTCTTAGTCTATGTCTTAGTCTATGTCTTAGTCTATGTCTTAGTCTATGTCTTAGTCTATGTCTTAGTCTATGTCTTAGTCTATGTCTTAGTCTATGTCTTAGTCTATGTCTTAGTATATGTCTTAGTCTATGTCTTAGTCTATGTCTTAGTCTATGTCTTAGTCTATGTCTTAGTCTATGTCTTAGTCTATGTCTTAGTCTATGTCTTAGTCTATGTCTTAGTCTATGTCTTAGTCTATGTCTTAGTCTATGTCTTAGTCTATGTCTTAGTCTATGTCTTAGTCTATGTCTTAGTCTATGTCTTAGTCTATGTCTTAGTCTATGTCTTAGTCTATGTCTTAGTCTATGTCTTAGTCTATGTCTTAGTCTATGTCTTAGTCTATGTCTTAGTCTATGTCTTAGTCTATGTCTTAGTCTATGTCTTAGTCTATGTCTTAGTCTATGTCTTAGTCTATGTCTTAGTCTATGTCTTAGTCTATGTCTTAGTCTATGTCTTAGTCTATGTCTTAGTCTATGTCTTAGTCTATGTCTTAGTCTATGTCTTAGTCTATGTCTTAGTCTATGTCTTAGTCTATGTCTTAGTCTATGTCTTAGTCTATGTCTTAGTCTATGTCTTAGTCTATGTCTTAGTCTATGTCTTAGTCTATGTCTTAGTCTATGTCTTAGTCTATGTCTTAGTCTATGTCTTAGTCTATGTCTTAGTCTATGTCTTAGTCTATGTCTTAGTCTATGTCTTAGTCTATGTCTTAGTCTATGTCTTAGTCTATGTCTTAGTCTATGTCTTAGTCTATGTCTTAGTCTATGTCTTAGTCTATGTCTTAGTCTATGTCTTAGTCTATGTCTTAGTCTATGTCTTAGTCTATGTCTTAGTCTATGTCTTAGTCTATGTCTTAGTCTATGTCTTAGTCTATGTCTTAGTCTATGTCTTAGTCTATGTCTTAGTCTATGTCTTAGTCTATGTCTTAGTCTATGTCTTAGTCTATGTCTTAGTCTATGTCTTAGTCTATGTCTTAGTCTATGTCTTAGTCTATGTCTTAGTCTATGTCTTAGTCTATGTCTTAGTCTATGTCTTAGTCTATGTCTTAGTCTATGTCTTAGTCTATGTCTTAGTCTATGTCTTAGTCTATGTCTTAGTCTATGTCTTAGTCTATGTCTTAGTCTATGTCTTAGTCTATGTCTTAGTCTATGTCTTAGTCTATGTCTTAGTCTATGTCTTAGTCTATGTCTTAGTCTATGTCTTAGTCTATGTCTTAGTCTATGTCTTAGTCTATGTCTTAGTCTATGTCTTAGTCTATGTCTTAGTCTATGTCTTAGTCTATGTCTTAGTCTATGTCTTAGTCTATGTCTTGGTCTATGTCTTAGTCTATGTCTTATTCTATGTCTTAGTCTATATCTTAGTCTATATCTTAGTCTAAATCTTAGTCTATGTCTTAGTCTTTGTCTTAGTCTATGTCTAAGTCTATGTCTTAGTCTATGTCTTAGTCTATGTCTTAGTCTATGTCTTAGTCTATGTCTTAGTCTATATCTTAGTCTATGTCTTAGTCTATGTCTTAGTCTATGTCCAAGTCTATGTCTTAGTCTATGTCTTAGTCTATGTCTTAGTCTATGTCTTAGTCTATGTCTTAGTCTATGTCTTAGTCTATGTCTTAGTCTATGTCTTAGTCTATGTCTTAGTCTATGTCTTAGTCTATGTCTTAGTCTATGTCTTAGTCTATGTCTTAGTCTATGTCTTAGTCTATGTCTTAGTCTATGTCTTAGTCTATGTCTTAGTCTATGTCTTAGTGTATGTCATAGCCTATGTCTTAGTCTATGTCTTAGTCTATGTCTTAGTCTATGTCTTAGTCTATGTCTTAGTCTATGTCTTAGTCTATGTCTTAGTCTATGTCTTAGTCTATGTCTTAGTCTATGTCTTAGTCTATGTCTTAGTCTATGTCTTAGTCTATGTCTTAGTCTATGTCTTAGTCTATGTCTTAGTCTATGTCTTAGTCTATGTCTTAGTCTATGTCTTAGTCTATGTCTTAGTGTATGTCATAGCCTATGTCTTAGTCTATGTCTTAGTCTATGTCTTAGTCTATGTCTTAGTCTATGTCTTAGTCTATGTCTTAGTCTATGTCTTAGTCTATGTCTTAGTCTATGTCTTAGTCTATGTCTTAGTCTTAGTCTATGTCTTAGTCTATGTCTTAGTCTATGTCTTAGTCTATGTCTTAGTCTATGTCTTAGTCTATGTCTTAGTCTATGTCTTAGTCTATGTCTTAGTCTATGTCTTAGTCTATGTCTTGGTCTATGTCTTAGTCTATGTCTTAGTCTATGTCTTAGTCTATGTCTTAGTCTATATCTTAGTCTAAATCTTAGTCTATGTCTTAGTCTTTGTCTTAGTCTATGTCTAAGTCTATGTCTTAGTCTATGTCTTAGTCTATGTCTTAGTCTATGTCTTAGTCTATGTCTTAGTCTATATCTTAGTCTATGTCTTAGTCTATGTCTTAGTCTATGTCCAAGTCTATGTCTTAGTCTATGTCTTAGTCTATGTCTTAGTCTATGTCTTAGTCTATGTCTTAGTCTATGTCTTAGTCTATGTCTTAGTCTATGTCTTAGTCTATTTCTTAGTCTATGTCTTAGTCTATGTCTTAGTCTATGTCTTAGTCTATATCTTAGTCTATGTCTTAGTCTATGTCTTAGTCTATGTCTTAGTCTATGTCTTAGTCTATGCCTTAGGCTATGTCTTAGTCAATGTCTTAGTCTATGTCTTAGTCTATGTCTTAGTCTATGTCTTAGTCTATGTCTTAGTCTATGTCTTAGTCTATGTGTTATTCTATGTCTTATTCTATGTCTTAGTCTATGTCTTAGTCTATGTCTTAGTCTATGTCTTAGTCTATGTCTTAGTCTATTTCTTAGTCTATGTCTTAGTCTATGTCTTAGTCTATGTCTTAGTCTATGTCTTAGTCTATGTTTTAGTCTATGTCTTAGTCTATGTCTTAGTCTATGTCTTAGTCTATGTCTAAGTCTATGTCTTAGTCTATGTCTTAGTCTATGTCTTAGTCTATGTCTTAGTCTATGTCTTAGTCTATGTCTTAGTCTATGTCTTAGTCTATGTCTTAGTCTATGTCTTAGTCTATGTCTTAGTCTATGTCTTAGTCTATGTCTTAGTCTATGTCTTAGTCTATGTCCTAGTCTATGTCTTAGTCTATGTCTTAGTCTATGTCTTAGTCTATGTCTTAGTCTATATCTTAGTCTATGTCTTAGTCTATGTCTTAGTCTATGTCTTAGTCTATGTCTTAGTCTATGTCTTAGTCTATGTCTTAGTCTATGTCTAAGTCTATGTCTTAGTCTATGTCTTAGTCTATGTCTTAGTCTATGTCTTAGTCTATGTCTTAGTCTATGTCTTAGTCTATGTCTTAGTCTATGTCTTAGTCTATGTCTTAGTGTATGTCATAGACTATGTCTTAGTCTATGTCTTAGTCTATGTCTTAGTCTATGTCTTAGTCTATGTCTTAGTCTATGTCTTAGTCTATGTCTTAGTCTATGTCTTAGTCTATGTCTTAGTCTATGTCTTAGTCTATGTCTTAGTCTATGTCTTAGTCTATGTCTTAGTCTATGTCTTAGTCTATGTCTTAGTCTATGTCTTAGTCTATGTCTTAGTCTATGTCTTAGTCTATGTCTTAGTCTATGTCTTAGTCTATGTCTTAGTCTATATCTTAGTCTATGTCTTAGTCTATGTCTTAGTTTATGTCTTAGTCTATGTCTTAGTCTATGTCTTAGTCTATCTCATAGTCTGTCTCTTAGTCTATGTCTTAGTCTATGTCTTAGTCTATGTCTTAGTCTATGGTTAGTCTATGTCTTAAGTCTATGGCCTGTTCTATCGGTTAGTCTATAAAACAGTGAACCTGACAGCAGATGATTTATTGACCAAAATGTTTTACATGAAGAAGACAAAAACAAACAAATCCTGTATGTTCCCATACAATTCTTATCATTTAAAAGAACACAGACAATATTTAATGGCCCTCCTCTGGATTGTGTTACAATTGTAAAGAAAAAAAAAACATACAATTCATATGTGTTAAGATACGTGTGTGTATGTAAATAAGAGATTCTTGTATGTTTATCAATGTAATTTAACTTCAATTACATTTTATTTTTAAAAGCTTTTCAGCGAAAAGTACAATTACATACACACAAATGATGTTTGTAGATATTTTATTACTTCTTTCTTTTTTTCTGTTCATTTCAGCTGAGATAAAGAATATATTTATTATGATGCTTTTTGTAAATTCAGAAACACGTACAGAAACATACATACATATATGTTACATTTATATCTTCAGACTTTCATTTTAATATATGTAATTTAATGTATAGTACATGTACTTAAATACTGTGTAAATATAAAGCAGAAGCTTTTGTACGCAAAAGTAAATCGTAAAAAAACAGCTTAATACAATACAAACAAACACAACAACAAAAAAGAAATAACTGAAAACCGGAAACAGGAAACATCTTTTGCACAGATATTTACTGTTAATAAAGTAGACGAGTCATGGTTATAAAAAGTAAATTTAGCGATAAATGAATACACGCGTCGAAACAGTTGTACCAGGCAACACTTTATATTTTTATTCATCCACTGAGAAAGCAAACTTTTTTTTTTTTTGCGAATAAATTTTATGATTGCTTGTATTTGAATTAAAGGAAATTTTATTAGGATTCTGCATTCAGGATATGTAATTCAATACTAGAAATCAATATGTCTTAATTTTGTAAAAGACTTCTTAAATGAAGAATATTTACTTTAAAAGTTCGGGTCTATATTCGAACAATTTCAATATTTATTTATTGAGATATTTTATACAATGGGGCTTTGCTGAATGTTGCTGAAGATGAGTGAGGATGTTTTGCAAGCTGGGCACTTGCCTAAAAACATATTCCTCTATTAATACACATAAATATATCCACTTTAAATTGGTGTCAAACTGATTTTGTTAAAAAAGTTTATTTCCTAACCAAAAATTTGGCTACTCTTTATTACAATACAAAGTGATGCAAATAAGGTTTTTTGGTATTAACTCAGCAATTTCTGTGCTACTGGATGAATTTTAAAGAAATTTTGGTAGAAAAGAATTTAGGCTTTGCTATAGTTTAAGGGCATATATATCGTTGGCATAGTAAGCTCTAGTGGACCAAAGTTACCCACCTCGGGTATATAAAACTTTTGGTTCAGTATAAGTTTTTGCAATTTGGTCCAATTTGATTGCTACATTTTTAAAAACTTCTTAAAAAACTAAGAAAAAACATGTCTACTTTACTACCTTATCTCTTACGGTTAAAGACATACTTGACTCCGAACATTTTTTTTTGGAATTTTAGGCAAGACTTCTGGAATATTATGGCTTATAAATCTTTTTTAGGAAGTCGGAAATTGTTTTTTAAAAACACTGTAATATTGATAATAAATTTCTTAAAGAACTACAAGAAAAAATGTTTACTTATATAAACTTCATAATATGGAAAATTTCTTCAAAGACGAGGATATTGAATCGATCTACTTGGAAACCTCGGCAAATATTAACAACAACTAAGTTACAAATATACAACACGAATGTCAAGTCCATCCTGTATTACGTTTCCGAAACTTTGAAATGTACAAATGCCATCGATAAGCGACTGCAAACCTTTACAAACAAATGCTTACGCCAAATCCATAATACAAGGTGGCCGAAACGCATAAGAAATGCGGAATTACTTAAAGCGACAAATCAAATCCCTGCTTCTATAGAAGTATGTCAATGGAAATGGCGATGGATAGGCCACGCACTTAGATGGCCAAATAACAACATTTCTCGACAAGCGCTTCGTTGGAATCCACAAATAAGAGGCCGTCGTGTTGGTGCACCTGCTAGAACATGAAGAAGGTCAATTGATGAGGAGCTGCAAGCAAAAAGCTACCCTTGAAATGCCGTATGCCTAACATCTCGCAACAGAGTTCGATATAGAAGGACGGTTGAGGCCCTACGCTAAACCGGGAGTCATGAATGACAGAATCTTAATAAACTGAATTTACATCCAAGTCTTTTCGATTGTAGGTATAAAAAGGGGATGTTATATATAAGAACTAAACTAAATACTGGCTGGTATTTATATAAAGCTTATTTACACAAAATTAAGTGGACATAGCTTATAATTAAATAGCTTTTAATTGGCGTTTGTGGCATTTTGGTGGTTTCCGGGAGTGGTTTTTATATAAAAGCCATGGTTAAATATGGACCGAATCCTATAAAATTTGATATACTGACCAATAGTTGCATAAAACTTCTCTATTATTAATTGAGTCGTCATATTATTAATTGAGTCAATTGTATTCAATTTATCAGCATTAATGTAATTCCCGGGGCGGGGTTATATGGAAGCTCTTACTAAATATGAACCTCTTTCGCCCATTTTCAATACACAACTTTCTCATGGTATCGAAAATTCTTTTGTAAACTTTTGAATCTCTAGCTATTTTCGTTAAGGCGCTATCGGACTTATTTTCCGTAAGTTTTTTATATGGGAGCTATGGTGACCGATTCTAATACAATTTGTCACACTGGCTGGTATTCATATCGAGCCCTTAGATTAAAATCATCGCAAGCGACAGGAAAAATATTGATCGTAAGCGACAAAAAATCTTTATTAAACAAAAACCGCGAATATTTTGGTGCATCACATTTTTGTTCTTTGTTAGTTTGTTACTTTCGACAAGCTAATTAAATTTCCAAATGGTTTAGAAGTTATGGTGCAAAGTGTTGTATGTGAAGTTTTTTAATTTTACTTCAATAACTTTTAAACTACTGGGCGGATTGTAGCGTAATATGCAGAAATCGGCCAATGGATAGTTGGAGTTTTAGACCAATTATTTAAAACATATCTATTTTCAGCACCGTGGCTTCTACACTGAGTCAAAGTTGAGCACCATTTTATGGAAAACCTATTTGTCCATATAACTTTGGTAAATATAAACCTAACGAAAAAAATTTTACACATTCGAAAACTACTTTTTCGAGCAAAAATAACAGTTATTTTTGACTTTTATTATTTCGATCATGAATAAAAGTTAGTTTTTGACTTTTATTTTTTCGAGCAAAAATAAAAGTTATTTTTTGACTTTTATTTTTTCGAGCAAAAATAAAAGTTATTTTTTGACTTTTATTTTTTCGAGCAGAAATAAAAGTTATTTTTGTTTTTGCAACCCTATTATGATTGCGAAACTCAACTCCATTAATTTTTAAGCATATGCAAATTATTTTCACTGAAAAATTATCTTTGCTTGACATAAATTTTCAATAAATTTATCATGAATTTAAGCAAATGTAACTTTTATTTCTGCTCGAAAAAATTAAAGTCAAAAAATAACTCTTATTTCTGCTCGAAAAAATAAAAGTCAAAAAATAACTTTTATTCATGCTCGAAATAATAAAAGTAAAAAATAACTGTTATTTTTGCTCGAAAAAATAAGAGTTAAAAAATAACTTTTATTTTTGCTTGAAAAAATAAAAGTCAAAAATAACTGTTATTTTTTATCGAAAAAATAAAAGTCAAAAAATAACTTTTATTTCTGCTCGAAAAAATAAAAGTAAAAAAATAACTTTTATTTTCTGACTTTTACGATAAAAGTTATAACAGTTAGGGTCCCTGAAATTATGTCAATCGGAAGTGTGCAAAATATTATTGATTTATTTTTAGGATACGAGCACGCGCAACGGGCTCAAAACTTCTTGAGCCCATTTGTATGGGGAAAACTGAGAGTATTTGCAGTTTTTGCTAAATTTCGTCCATTTACAATTTATTTTAAAGCGAAAAGATAATGAAATCTAAAAGTGAGCTAATACGGTTTTAATTGAAGTCATCAATATTTGAAATCTATAAAACAGTTTTGAAGTTATTGCGATTTTCCCCCAAAAATTCGTGTCCTTGACAATACGCCTAAGGATACACCGCTAGAAAAAACTACTTTGGACAAAAACTCGCAAATCAAGACATGATTTATCATTTTAAGACTTGTAAGTACTTCTTAGTTTAATTTTGTTAAAATATTACAATATTTACTTAGTTTTTTTCATAATCGAAAATGGGTCATTTTTCTCAGGTGGGTTTCAAAACGCATTTTTTAATTTTTTGAAAATTTTGTTAAACAAATTTTACAAATTTGAATTTCTCTCATCGGTGTGTTAAAATAGATGAAAAAGACAATAAAACTCAAAAAAATTGAGGTCGATATCTTAAACCATTTTTCCGTACCTTGCGTTCGAATTCGACGAATTTCGCAAAAAAATAATTTTTTGCTCATAATTTGAGTAAATGCTTTATAAATCTTATTTATGTTCAACTTTAATAATGTTTATATGGAATAAAATTACCCATACCATGGAAAATATAAACAGGTTCTTTGTTTTTAAAACTGGGTAAACTTAACCCTTTTTTTCCGGAGGCAAAAATGAAAAATTTTATTTTTTGTATTTTTTTTTTATTTTTTAAATATGTGATGTTAATAATTTAGTACTGAACTTTAATAAATTTACTTTAAAGTAATTATTTTACACTAAGACAATGTCTTTTTATTAAAAAAAAAATATTTTAACCCTTTTTAGACATGTGGTCAAAAATGACCCAAGTTTTTTTCTTGCACTTTTTGCAGCAAATTTTGATAAAAAACCATTAATGTTATTATTTGACACCAAGATTAATTTTTTTTATAATAAAAATATTTTAACCCTTCAAACAAATGGGAGCAAAAATTAAAAATTTATGGGGTCAATATGGTCCCCAAAAATTTTTAGGATTAATATATTTTAATAAATAAACTTAATCTTAGTGTAAAATATTTACTTAATGCATTTTTATCAAAAGTTGCTGGAAAAAGTGACAAAACAATTTGTAGATAATTTTTTTTTATTATAAAAAATATTTTAACCCTTAAAAGACATGGGAGCAAAAATTATATAAATAAATTGCTGTTGAAGTTTTTTGTTAAAAGTCTTAAATCAATTTACAAATTGTGATAAATAATCTTACTTTAAAATATATGAAATTCCCTTTCCATTGATGTATTAATTTTTAAAGGCCTCTAAACTATACTTATGCAAAATGTTATTACTTTCCAAAATTTTGTGTATTTATTATAGGAACATGAGTTTCTAGATGGCAGTACTGGAAATAATGAATCTTAAAACATAAAAGACAACCCTCGCATTAATATCTGTATTTAAAAACTATACTTACATTTGTATATAAAACTGTAAGCTTCTTGTAAGCTGTCTGTAAGTTTGTTTTTTCCAACGAAAACTTTTAAGAACTCAAAATGTTTTAAGTGTTAAAAAGAACTTTTCGAAAAACATTTAACACACAAACACTTCAATGCATTTGTTCACACATATCGGTCGTTTACTTAAACAGTGACATAAATCAATCAATAATTAAACGCAGTTTTTGAAGTAAAAATTAAATTTGTTATCTAGTTCTTCTTTTTTTGCCTACTTCGGAAGAATTCATTTCAGAGACATATTTTCGAGTTATTACACTTTTTATGGAAATGTAGGTTTACTTTTAATAACTTTATTACATTTTTCTTATTCACACTTACATAAGTTTTTATGAAAATTTTAACTTAAAAATATTTTAGCTTGTAATTAAAGTAATTATGAATCATTTTTTAGGTAAAATGAAATTTAAATGGAGAAATATTGTGTTTGTATGTCGATTACTAAGAGATACAATTTGCATTTGCAGAGACTATGGTAACGAGCGAAGCAGGAGTGCATTAAGTATTTATTCCTCACTTTGCCTGCTCTGTCCTATAGAAGGGATTCCGTAGTAATATAGAGAACTTGATTACCAGACTCGAGTACTAAACTAAACTTTGAAGGGTTTTCTAAGGGTCCTAGAGGCAGAGATGCGGCGGATCAGCCTTACTTATTAAATAACATATTAAGCATTACTAATGTAATGACTTCTGTGAAGATCATCTCCAAGTAACTACAATTTATCTTAAAGACTTTTGTCGTAACTTGGTAATTTTATCAATATATTCTTCCCCAAAGTTTTCAATAACTGAAGAAGAATATAGCAAATTTTACAAATCACTTGGACCCCGCTTCCTTGCTGCTGGAAATTATAGTGCAAAGCACACATTCTTTGGGTAGCGACTGATCACTTTCCTCCCACGACAGATATCACTTTCCTCCCACGGCAACATCACCCCCTGTCTCGACGCTACAATACCCCCAACAACATGCTACATTATTCAACAGCAGCAATAAACATCACCCCCAATACTACATGATATCAAAAATTTTTCTATAGAAAATTTTTTTACCAAAAATTTTTCTATAGAAAATTTTTTTACCAAAAATTTTTCTATAGAAAATTTTTTTTACCAAAAATTTTTCTAAAGAAAATTTTTTTATCAAAGATTTTTCAATAGAAAATTTTTTTATCAAAAATTTTTCTATAGAAAATTTTTTTATCAAAGATTTTTCAATAGAAAATTTTTTTATCAAAAATTTTTCTATAGAAAATTTTTTTATCAAAAATTTTTCTATAGAAAATTTTTTTTACCAAAAATTTTTCTATAGAAAATTTTGTTACCAAAAATGTTTCTATAGAAAATTTTTTACAAAAATTTTTCTATAGAAAATTTTTTTACCGAAAATTTTTCTATAGAAAATTTTTTTAACAAAAATTTTTCTATAGAAAATTTCTTTACCAAAAATTTTTCTATAGAAAATTTTTTTACCAAAAATTTTTCTATAGAAAATTTTTTTTACCAAAAATTTTTCTATAGAAATTTTTTTTTTTCAAAAATTTTTCTATAGAAAATTTTTTTATCAAAAATTTTTCTATAGAAAATTATTTTATTTGAGAATTAATTATTCGAACTTTTAAATTGAATTAATTGAAAAATTAGGAGTTATCGAGGGCGCTAAGTGCTGATGACGTCCTGTGGCGGGACAGAAATTGCAATCCAGTTTTTTTTTCAGTTTTTCTCCACATTATTACTTTCAAATTTTCAAATTAATAATTTAAAAATTAAAAATGAACTCAAGCCTGATAAATCCTAATTTTTCAATTAAGAAAATTATTTTATCAAAAATTTTTCTATAGAAAATTTTGTTACCAAAAATTTTTCTATAGAAAATTTTGTTACCAAAAATTTTTCTATAGAAAATTTTGTTACCAAAAATTTTTCTATAGAAAATTTTTTTACCAAAAATTTTTCTATAGAACATTTTTTTACCAAAAATTTTTCTATAGAAAATTTTTTTAACAAAAATTCTTTTACCAAAAATTTTTCTATAGAAAATTTTTTTATCAAAAATTTTTTTTATCAAAAATTTTTCTATACAAAATTTTCTTATCAAAAATTTTTCTATACAAAATTTTTTTATCAAAAATTTTTCTATTGAAAATTTTTTTATCAAAAATTTTTTAATAGAAAAATTTTCTTATAGAAAAATTTTTTATCAAAAATATTTCTATAGAAATTTTTTTTTATTAAAAATTTTTCTATAGAAAATTTTTTTATAAAAATTTTATTTTTAGGAAATTTTATTTTATTCGAACAATTTTCCGAAACTTATATTTTTATTAAAAATTTTTTTATAAAAAAAATGTTTGAATTGAAAATATCTTTAGATTCTAAAAATATATTTATAAAAATCTAAAATTATTAGAATTTATTTCTGTTTTGAAAAATATTCCCAATATTTACAAAAATAATAGTGTCGTGGCAACAATGTTCCAGACGATATTTTCTTGTTCTCTCGAAACATGTATTTTGTTGCTATAAATTGGATTTAGATTCGTTTTTTGCCTATTGTGTTGTTGTCTTTTCTTTAACCAAGCGGCACCAACCTACTCTTTTAACATCCAAATTCCAACTGAATGATTTTAATACTCATTTTCACGAATTTTATAAATGATCGTGGTATTTACGAAAATTAAAAATATTCATCGGCCTCTGGTGGTATGGGCTGCCTACTCCTGATTATGTGGCACTTCGTCAGAGTCAATTATTGAGAAAATTTAAAGGCGACAAAATAAACTCTTATGAATTATTGCTGGTGCCCCGTGATATATTAAAAATTTGAATTTACACAAAGACCTTGACGTTCCATTGGTTAAATCAGAAATCTCAAAATGTGTTGTAAATTATATTATTTAATTAGCAAGCCATCCAGTCCCACTAGTCCGAAATACTATAAATAGTCGTGGCCATATCCGGCTCAGAAGAAGGAACACTACCGGCCTGTATAGCATTTAATGAAGATGGATAACAAAAATAAAAAAATGCAATTTAAAACAAGTAAGAAAGTGCTATAGTCGGTCAAGCACGACCATACGATACCCTTCACCACTACGGTCAAAAGTGTTCTTTTTACACCCTTCAACACCATAGGTGGAAAGGGTATTATAAGTTTGTGCTGATGTATGTAACATATAGAAATATTTGTTTTAGACCTACCTTTTGGTATACCAATAGGCTTAGAATTACTTTCTGAGTCTATTTAGCGATGTCCGTCCGTCTGTCTGGCTGGCTGGACCCCCATATAAACCTTGTAATCAAACTACAGGTCGCAATTCTAAAGATAATTTTATGAAATTTGGAACAGATCATTTTTTTTGATAAAGGGACCATTTCTGTTGAAATTCCTCAAATCGGTCCATTATTTTTGGTACTTCCCATAGGTCCCACTTCCCGAAATTGATATATTGGCCACAAATATAAATATTTTTTCATGAAATTTAAAACAAATATTGCCTATATGAACTTAAAACATAGTACCAAATTTCGTTCAAATCGGTCCACATTTGGCCATAGCTCCCATACAAACTCTTCTTTAAAAACGCACGTAAATCTAAAGATAATGAAAATTTCAAGTTTATTTTTGCACACATAACAACAGTAATCAATTTGTTAAATTTCGAGATAATCGGCCCACATTTAAACCTAGCTCTCATATAAGTCCAAATGACGGAAACTGCTTATATATATATGTTTTGAGAAAATGTTTGTATGATGGGAAAATCTAGCAAATATTTGTCTTTATGCAGGAAAAATAACACCTTTGAGCTTAGTGTTGAAGGGTATTGTATGGCCGGGCTTGACCGACTATAGCACTTTCTTAGTTTTCCTGTATAAAGACAAATATTTGCTAAATTTTGCCATTCTTAAAACGTATATATTTAACCTGTTTCCGTCATTTGGACTTACATGAGAGTTAGGGTCAAATTTCTACCGATTATCTCGAAATTTGGCAAATTGATTACAGTTGTTGATCGTAAATCATTATCTTCAGATTTAAGAGCGTTTTACTGATTTTTGTCTCATTTAGTGCGTTTTGACAGAAGAGTTTGTACAGTGATTTCAGTTTACATAAGCAGTATTTGTTTTAAATTTCATGAAAAAATATTCATGTATATGTGGCCAATATACCAGTTCCGGGAAGTGGGACCTATGGGAGGTACCATAAATAATGGACCGATTTTGTCGAATTTCAATAAACATGGTCCCACTATCAAAAAAATGCTCTGTGCCAAATTTCGTCAAATTATCTTTAGAATTGCGATCTGTACTTTGATTACAGCCGGACGGACGGACTGACATCGCCAAATCGACTCAGAAAGTGGTTCTAAGCCTATTGGAATACTAAAAGGTTGGTGTAAGATAAATATTTCTGTGCCTTACATATATCAGCACAAACTTATAATACATATTATAAGTTTGTGCTGATGTATGTAGGGTACCCTTTCCACCTATGGTGGTGAAGGGTATAAATAGAATAGTTCTTCAGTGGGTGGATTTTCAAAATTAATTAATTTGGATTTAAGATTTGATGACGTATTGATAGTTCATTATTTTAAATGAAGATTTAATTAAAAAAAATATTTTAATTTGATGATATTAACGTTAAAAAGTTATTGATTTTTGATGACTTGTCTTTTAAAATAAGGTTCTAAATATTTTTTTTTTTAACTATAATCTAAGAAAACCTTTTATCGCATTATGTAACTCATTTTGCTAGTAGTTACTTCAAAAGTTTGTGTGTGACACAATGTCTGGTTTTCTAAATATTTCGGTAGACGTGTAAAACCAACAGACGATACGATGAGTTCATGAGTTGACTATGAGATATTTAAAGAAAATTGTATTCCCACAAAACGTTAAGGACATAAATCAATGTTGTTAGTTTTTTTTTTTTTAAGATGAAAAAAAAGAAAACATCACATTAAACATTAGCACGTAGTAGATGTTATGTTTGCTTTTACCTTAACGAGGCATGTATGAAAAGGCTTTAAAGAAATCATGATATCAACTTTGAATGACGATCTGTGATTTCTGAACATTTTTGTATACCATTTTTAGGTTTATACCTTGGTTTTTAAAACGAGTTATGTATTTCTCTTAAATCTTATATTATTTAAAAGTTATAAGCTTATACTTATGAAAAAAGAATTTTTTAGATTTTAAGAATTATTTAAAATGTAAATTCTCACTTCACCTTTCAGGTATCATAAAGGTGTCATCAATGTGCTAGTGTATCTGAGAATGTCTTTCAAATACACGTATTTGATTTTTCTTAACATTTAAGTAAGTTAATAAAGCTAAATATTTTTTCTTTCCTATTTTTCTCTAGTATCACAACCCACCTAACACAAACACATTTTTTTACATATATATTCCACAAGAGATTCAAGATTTTACTACTATTCCCAAACTAATGTTAACCCTTTCAAAGCCACTGTTGCCTTTAGGTAATATTTAATTTAAAAATTTTTTAGAGCTCCATATAATGCTTTAAAAATAAGGATTATTAAAATTGTATCTTAGACACAAACCTTTTTGAAGTTGTCAGCTTACCAAATTTGGAACACTGTCCACTGCACAGTGGTGCAAAGGAGTTTTGTTTTGATATTAACTCTGCAGTTTCTAAATTACTAAATGAGTTTTGACGAAATTTAGAATGTCGACAGAAGAGGAGTTAGCCCTTTAAAACAAGATTTAAGAACGCATCTATCTGTAGCACAGTGGGCTCTACAGTGGAGCAAAGTTGCCCACCTACGGTATGTAAAAACTTTGGGTGAGTATTACTTTCGCCAATTTAGTTCGATCCAAAAGTATTTTACATTTTCGAAAACTACACATTTCAACAATAAATTTACATAATTACACCCTTCACCACCATAGGTGGAAAGGGTATTATAAGTTTGTGCTGATATATGTAACGCATGGAAATATTTGTCTTATACCCACCTTTTAGTATACCAATTGGCTTAGAATCACTTTCTGAGTCGATTTAGCGATGTCCGTCCGTCCGTCCGTCCGTCCGTCTGGCTGGCTGGACCCCCATGTAAACCTTGTAATCAAACTACAGGTCGCAATTCTAAAGATAATTTGATGAAATTTGGCACAGATCATTTTTTTTAAAGTGGGACCATGGCTATTGAAATTCGTCAAAATCTGTTTGTTATTTATGGTACCTCCCATATGTCCCACTTCCCGGAATTGATATATTGGCCACAAATATCAATATTTTTTCACGAAATTTAAACCAAATACTGCTTATGTAAACCTAAATCACTGTATCAAATTTCATTAAAATCGGTCCACATTTGACCATAGCTCCCACACAAACTTTTCTTTAACAAGTAAGAAAGCTCTATAGTCGGTCAAGCCGACCATACGATACCCTTCACCACTAAGGTCAAAGGTGTTATTTTTCCTGTATAAAGACAAATATTAGCTAAATTTTGCCATCATACAAACTTTTTTTAAAAACGTATATATTCAACCTGTTTCCGTCATTTGGTTTTATATGAGAGCTAGGGTCAAATGTGGACCGATTATCTCGAAATTTGGCAAATTGATTACAGTTGTTACAAAAAATATGTATGCAAAAAATAAACTCAAAATTTTCTTTATCTTTAGATTTACGAGCGTTTTAGTGATTTTTTGTCTCATTTAGTGCGTTTTTGAAGAAGAGTTTGTATGGGAGCTATGGTCAAATGTGGACCGATTTTAACGAAATTTGGTACAGTGATTTAGGTTTACATAAGCAGTATCTGTTTTAAATTTTAAAATATTGATATTTGTGGCCAATATAGCAATTCCGGGAAGTGGGACCTATGGGAGGTACCATAAATAATGGACCGATTTTGACCAATTTCAATAGCCATGGTCCCATTATCAAAAAAATTATCTGTGCCAAATTTCATCAAATTATCTTTAGAATTGCGACCTGTAGTTTGATTACAAGGTTTACATGGGGGTCCAGCCAGACGGACGGACGGACGGACGGACATCGCTAAATCGACTCAGAAAGTGATTCTAAGTCTATTGGTATACTAAAAGGTGGGTCTAAGACAAATATTTCTATGCGTTACAAACATCAGCACAAACTTATAATACCCTTTCCACCTATGGTGGTGAAGGGTATAAAAATGCACTAAATGAGACAAAAATCATTAAAACGTTCGTAAGATAATGAAGATTATGGGAATTTTAAGTTTATTTTTTGCATACATAATTTTTGTAACAACTGTAATCAATTTGCCAAATTTCGAGATAATCGGTCTACATTTGACCCTAGCTCTCATATAAGTCCAAATGTCGGAAGCCGCTTAAATATATACGTTTTGAGAAAATGTTTGTATGATGGCAAAATTTAGCAAATTTGTCTTTATACAGGAAAAATAACACTTTTGACCTTAGTGGTGAAGGGTATTGTATGGTCGGGCTTGACCGACTATAGCACTTTCATACTTGTTTTTACATATTAATTTGTATTTTTTTTTTTTTCAAAAACCTCTAAAGCCGAACAAGGTATTAAAACGATTTTTGGAAGCAGTAAGACCAATATATTAGAAATTCAGAAATATTGATTTCAGAACGATTTTTAAAATTTAAATGAAAATTTTTGAGTACAGCAAAGTACACTTTTTGCAGTGAAGTATGTATTTAATTTTTTATACCCACCATCAAAATGAATGGGAGGTACATTGAGATTGTAATTCCGTTTGTAATTTCCTTAATTTTGGTTCAAAAACCAAAAGGGATGTATATTCTGAATTATTATCAAGTTCTTAGACGATTGAGCGATGTCCGTCTGTCTGTCCGTCTTCCTGCCCGTTTTTCTGTCTGTCTGCCTGTCCGTCTGTCTGTTGTCGGCACTATATGGCTAAACGAAAAAACCTAGGTCACTGAAAATTATCAAAAATATTCCAAAATATTTTTTTTTTAGTTTTTCTCCACATTATTACTTTCAAATTTTCAAATTAATAATTTGAAAATTAAAGATGAACTCAAGCCTGAATAAACCTAAATAAAGATGAACTCAAGATGAACTCAAGCCTGAAAGCCCTTAGAATCACTTTCTGAGTCGATTTAGCGATGTCAGTCCGTCCGTCTGGCTGGACCCCCATGTAAACCATGTAATCAAAGTACAGATCGCAATTCTAAAGATAATTTGATGAAATTTGGCACAGATCATTTTTTTTAAAGTGGGACTAAAGCGGCTATTGAAATTCGTCAAAATCGGTCTATTATTTATGGTACCTCCCATGGGTCTAACTTCCCGGAATTGATATATTGGCCACAAATATCAATATTTTTTCATGAAATTTAAAACAGATACTGCTTATGTAAACTTAAATCACTGTACCAAAGTTCGTTGAATCGATCGATCCACATTTGACCATAGCTCATATACAAACTCTTCTGTCAAAACGCACTAAATGAGATAAAATTCACTAAAACGCTCGCAAATCTGAAGGTAATAGAAATTTTAAGTTTATTTTTTGCATATATAAATTTTGTAACAACTGTAATCAATTTAATCGGTATACATTTGACCCTAGTTCTCATATAAGTCCAAATGACGGGAATAGCTTAAATATATGTATATGTTTTAAGAAAATGTTTGTATCATGGCAAAATTTAGCTAAAATTTGTCTTTATACAGGAAAAAGAACACCTTTGACCTTAGTGGTGAAGGGTATTGTATGGTAGGGCTTGACTGACTATAAAACTTTCTTGTTATACCCTTCACCACCATAGGTGGAAAGGGTATTATAAGTTTGTGCTGATGTTTGTAACGCTTAGAAATATTTGTCTTAGACCCACCTTTTCGTATACCAATTGGCTTAGAATCACTTTCTGAGTCGATTTAGCGATGTCCGTCCGTCCGTCCGTCTGGCTGGCTGGACCCCCATGTAAACCTTTTAATCAAACTACAGGTCGCAATTCTAAAGATAATTTGATGAAATTTGGCACAGATCATTTTTTTGATAATGGGACCATGGCTATTGAAATTGGTCAAAATCGGTCTATTATTTATGGTACCTCCCATAGGTCCCACTTCCCGGAATTGCTATATTGGCCACAAATATCAATATTTTTTCATGAAAAAATACTGCTAATGTAAACTTAAATCACAGTACCAAATTTCGTTGAAATCGGTCCACATTTGACCATAGCTCCCATACAAATTCTTCTTTAAAAACGCACTAAATGAGACAAAAAATCGCTAAAACGCTCGTAAATCTAAAGATAATGGAAATTTTGAGTCTATTTTTTGCATATATAATTTTTCTAACAACTGTAATCAATCTGCCATATTTCGAGATAATCGGTCCACATTTGACCCTAGCTCTCATATAAGTCCAAATTACGGAAACAGGTTGAATATATAAGTTTTGAGAAAATGTTTGTATGATGGCAAAATTTAGCAAATATTTGTCTTTACACAGGAAAAATAACACCTTTGACCTTAGTGGTGAAGGGTATCGTATGGTCGGCTTGACCGACTATAGCGCTTTCTTACTTGTTTTTTAATTATTTCTAAAGTTTGAACAATTAACTCTCAAAAACTAGAGATCGGTTTACATTTGAACATTGCTCCCGTATAACCAGATATGATGACACTATTTGGCACAGAGAAGTTTTACCTGATTATTATTTAGGGTATAAAATTTCATAGAAATCGGTTTACATCTAACCATAGCACCCATACAAAACACTTAAAAAATAGCCAAAATTCTACCATAAATACACTTGAATGGCAATATATGACAAACTGTAACAGTTATAGCCACTAAATTTAGCACAAGAGAGTCAGTGTGACAAATTTCGTTACAATCGGTCACCATTTGACCATATTTTCCATATAAAAAACTTATAGAAACACAAACATACAAAAAGAAAATGGGGGTTATGTCCGCCTGTCCGTAAGATAAAAGCGTGATAGCGCCTTAACGAAAGGGGCAAAAGAGACGAAATTTTACAAAATTATTTTCGATATCATGAAAAAGTAGCGCATTGAAAATGGGCGAAATTGGTTCACATTTAGTTTGAGCTTCCGTATAATCCCGCCCCGGGAATCACATTATTGCCGATAAATTGAATACAATTGTAATGGCTATGACAACTTAATTTAGAATAAATGAGTTTTATGCATCTTTTGGTCAGTATATTAAATTTTATAGGAATCGGTCCACATTATATAGCTTTCATATAAAAACCACTCCCCGAAACCAAAAATATATAACAAAGGAAAGTTAAAAGCTATTCAATTTGAAACTGTGATACATTACATTACATTAGAGCGGTTTGCCTTCTATACAAAAAAAAAATTGTGTCAGTCACACCCTAGGCGTAAAGATAATGTTAAAAAAATTCTAACAATTTTTGTTTTATTTTTTTACCACGCCTACCGCCCTTTTAGTATTTTGTTTACTGTGTCGTCATTTTAAGTCCGATCATAATATTTAACATATCGGTATTTGCGTCTCTGCAAGCGCTATATTTTTCTCTTTAATAGTTTTTTACTATCACGTCAATTTATAGTAGGGTTTGCAGTTCGGTTTTAATCGAAACCTCGGTTTTTTATGCCTCAAAACCGAAACCGAAAACCGTAGAGAAAAAAAACGCGGTTTTAGCTATTTATTTTTCATATTTTTTTTTTTTTTTGGATTATTCTAATTATCATAAATTTTCATGCAATTTGGCAAAACGTACCTTACAATGGACGAATGGACAAGTGCAAGGGGAAGACGATATATTATAGTATATTTTATAACCTGGGACTCAGCCATATTTTCGAAACGTGTAATTCCGAGCAAAACGGAAAAAAACATTAGACAAAAGCTTAAAATATTTCACTTGATACAAACATAGTAGCATGTACTATAGATGAAGCAGCAGTCAATATAAAATTTGGATCTGAAAATCAAATACTGCTTCAGTTATGGTTGTTGATGTTTTGTATGAACAATTTTTTATAACTCCAGATGTGGAAGAATTCGAAACGAACGAAACGAGGACAATTTTGAAGAAGGCGACGATGAAACTTTGAATATTTAAAACCGATTGCCCCTATAAATTTGCTTCATTCTATCGACTTTAAAAGACGCGTTGCTATTCGCAAAAATAATTCTTGAAGCAATTTATCACCCGTATCTTATATTCTTAAACGAGCAATAATTGTATGTATTTATATATATATATATATATATATATATATATATATATATATATATATATATTGCCCCTATAAATTTGCTTCATTCTATCGACTTTAAAAGACGCGTTGCTATTCGCAAAAATAATTCTTGAAGCAATTTATCACCCGTATCTTATATTCTTAAACGAGCAATAATTGTATGTATTTATATATATATATATATATATATATATATATATATATATATATATATATATATATATATATATATATATATATATATATATATATATATATATATATATCGTTACTTTAATATAGAAAGGCCCTAAGTCGTTTTTCATTCAAATCGCTTGTAAAAACTTTATCTAATATTATTTTGTAAAAATTATTAATTTTCAAAAACATTGTTATAGTATAAAGTTCTTTAGAGAATTTGGTAAAAAAAACTGCGTTTAGAAAATTTCGATATCTTCAAAACTTACGATTTTATTTAGTTTTCTTTTTCCTCTCCTGTAGTGTAAGAAAAATATTAGTTAGGGCTTTTCTATATTAAAGTAACGATATAGTACCTGGTAGACCGAGCCTTGCTCGGAGCTTTATGATAAGCATTTTGAGGAAAATTTTAAAGTTTTTATATATTTTATATTATAAAGTGCTAAAATAAATATAGAGGAAAGATATTGTAGAAATATTCAGTTAATTTTGAATTATTTGATTTATTTTGTCCGACCAACACATAGTTTGCATAGTTTACAGTTTAACTCATTTTGAATAATTTTGGAAATTATTCATATCAACAGAAACCTCCGTCGACTCATGCGCAACAACTTTGCTAAAGATTATAGTCTGATCAAATGCACAGTTTACGATTTAATTCATTTTGAGTTGTTTTCTGTGGCGCCACCTGTCGGACTTTGCTTATTCCAATTCATAAACCTTCTTCGGCTTATCCGTAACAACTTTGCTGAAGATTATAGCATGATTAAATGTACAGCATACGATTAAATTGACTTTGAGTTAATTTCAGTAGCGCCACCTTTCGAAATTTCTTCATACCAACTAAGAAACCTTCGTCGGCTCATGTGCAACAACTTTGCTAAAGATTGTAGCATGATTAAATGTACAGATTACGATTAAATTGACTTTGAGTAAGTTTCTGTAGCGCCACCTGTCGGAAATTATTCATACCAACTAAAAAGCCTTCGTCGGCTCATGCGCTACAACTTTGCTAAAGATCATAGCATGATCAAATGTACAGTTTACGATTTAATTAATTTTTAGTAATTTTCAGTGGCGCCATCTGTCGGAAATTAGTCTTATCAACTTTAAAACCTTCGCCGGCTTATCCGCAACATCTTCGCTAAAGAGCATAACACAATCAAATTCACAGTTTACTATTCTATAAAGAACATACATACAGACAAACATTCATTTGTTTAAAATAATACTAATTTTTCCCCCTTTTTATTCCCTAATTTCTAAAAGTTCCATATGTATATTTGGTACTTTTTTGGTGCCAATTGAATTCGGTACATTTTTTTTAAAACGCATTTAACATAATATATAATGTTCCTTTTCATATTACTTTGGAGATGTTAAGTTATCATTTTATCCCTTTTTTACCCATTTTGGCTCCAAAATCAAAAAAGTACCAAATACGTGTTTCATGTTTTTTTTTACATCTATTGATTGCAGTACCAAGTTTCTTTCTATATTCTTTAGTTTAAAATATAAGAGTGGGTTAAAAAGGTGCCAAAAAAACTATTTTCACCCTTTTTTACCCCCTATCGGACATAGTTTCAAAAAAGTACCAAACACCTGTCCACTTATTTTCATAGTTGTTTAAAACGTAATTTTAACTTTGTTTCTATACCTATTACTTTAGGAGATATAGCGTTTTCGATTTTTTCCCCTTTTTACCCGTTTTTACCCTCTTAGAGGCAAAAGTTCCAAAAGTTCCTTCTTCTTCGACCTATACATCAAAAAAGATACCCACTGTCCAAATTTTATCAAAATCGTTAGAGCCGTTTTCGAGATAGCCATTCTATATATATATAAATACATACAATTATTGCTCGTTTAAGAATATAAGATATATATATATATATATATATATACAAACAATTATTGTTCGTTTAAGAATATAAGATATGTTTATCCTAACTACATATAAAGCGCAGCGAAAAATATTTAACAGCTTTTTAATATTAAACTATACCCGGTTATGAGTCTAAATTTTGTGCAAAGTAAATACTAGAGAAACCACTTAGAGACTTTTAAATGTTAAACTATAAAACTACTGCAACCGAATTTAGTCCAAATATTTTACTAACAATACCTACTGGCGTAGCAATTTTTTTCAAATGTGGTCCACATTTTGAATTAGCTGTACCCTCGTAGATATATGAGATATGTTTCTATATCAATCTTGGGCAAAATCTGTCCGATTGGGCAAAGTCTGTCCGATTGATCTCTTGCAGCGGTCTTTAAAGTGTTAACCCCTAAGAGCTCACGTGTGCAACAACTATTTCTTCTACATACATACATGGAATATTTATGTTTAAGACAGTTTTTTTCTTTCCTTATTTTTTTTTTTTTTTGAGAAATAATAGTGAATGACAACATTAAACTGTCAGTTGTTGCTATTTCAAGCATCATTCACTTCAGCACTGAGTACCTGTATATTTAAAGTTTGTTCGTTCTTCTTTCTCGTTTTTTTTGACAATATACAACAACAAAAATCGAAATAAAAATTTTCAGAAAATGTGAACAGAGTTGGAAAAGTTGGTTCACGTAAAATGTATATGCTAGGCTGTAGTGAACTTAAGGAAACCCCCTACTCATTATACCCTATACAATGAAGAGTGAATGGAAGGGTATTATAATTATGGCTAATGAATGTTATAAAACAGTCGCTATTGAATTATACCAAAATTGGAACATTATTTTGGGTACCTCCTATAGAACTGATTTCCAGTAAAAGAGGTTTTGGCCGCTAACTGAAACAAATTTTAATATATTTTGATAAAAATGTTTAGTGATATTGCTTTATTCTTTATGACCTAACATTTTTTGGCTTTAAAACTTCTGTGTGGTACTTTTTCGATTAAGGGGGAGAAAAGGTATAAAAACGAAAAAATTACAAAAATACAAACAAAATTTAAATTGGCTTTGGATACGAAAATAATGGGATACATTTTTGGTACTTTTTTCGAAATGAGACTACTAGGGTTAAAAAAGAATAAAAACTATTTTTTGGACTTTTTTTAACCCATACGCATCTTTTGAACCAATTATTATATAAACAAAATTTAAACCGCAATCGATAATTATCAAAAAATTAAAAACAAGTATTTGGTACTTTTTCGACTAATATGGTAAAAAAGGGCTAAAACGGGTCAAAAAATTAAGGGCAGGTTCTTTGTTTTTAAGCTTAACATATTTTTAAAACTTATGAAGCAGAAATATAAATTAAAGAGGGGTCTACTGCTATTAAAGAAATACCAAACATGAGTTCTGTACTTTTTTCAATTAAGGGGGTAAAAAAAAGCAAAAGTAAAGTGGTGCTGGGATCAACAATACAAATAATAGGTATTTGATACTTTTTTAAAATTTGGACATCTAGAGGGTATAAACGGGTAAAAAGGGAAAATTTAGTAACGTTATATATCCAAAATTAAAAACGAAGGGAACAAGATTTAAATTGGGTTAAGATCAGCTATACAAATATGGGAACACATGTTTAGTACTTTTAAAAAATGGGACAAAGAGGGGTATGGAAAGGCTTAAAAACGAAATGTTAGTAATTAACATAGGAACAGAATTTATACCGCAATCGATAAACATAAAAAAATATCAAAAATGTGTTTGGTACTTTGTTGACAAATGGTACGAAAACAGAAAAGAATTTAATGTCAAAATTTATAAAAATTTATATAGAAATCAATTAAATTTATATCGGAATTTTTCAAGTGTCGAAAGAAGCATTCAAGTGCCTCGATTTTCTTAAATGGTGTAAGAGATACTTCACATCATCTGATCTCCGTACTATTTACACCACCTATATCCGACCTAAAATGGAATACAACTCTCATATATGGGCCGATGCTCCAAAGTTTTTTTTGGAGCTTCTTAGCCGAGTGCAGGAGAGAGCGAAAGTACTCATCGGTGAAAGTAGGGTATAAAACTCTATTGGTTTACTGGAGCACTGTCGCAATGTGGGTTGCGTCACACTGTTCTATCGTTACTACTTTGGAATGGGCTTTAACGAATTCAGGGAACTCTTCCCGATACTTGAACTTTCTTACGCAATACACGGGTAACGATTAAAGCTCGTCCCTTCGTAGTAGATTGGCCAGTAGACAGAGGAACACACTGCAGAGAAAATTCGTTCTTTAGGCGTACAGTTCGTATGTGGAATTTGCTTCCCGCAGAAGTTTTACCAGTCAGTTGCAATATAGGAAAGTTCAAATCGAATGTTCACAAACGCTACAAACGCTAAGTAGAGGTTATCCCTAAGTGCTGGTCCTAAAAAAATGGTTGCGTTTCGAATCGTTGTGAAAATAAATGTACACGTTTTCGATAGTCATTGAAAAATTTCCCAAAATGAGAGGCAAAACAAGTTATTTCTTCGAACCAAAAAGGGTAAAAACAAAATTAAAAAAAAAACATTTAGATCCGCTTTAAGAAAGACTTGTATGATACTTTTTAGAAATTGTCCAACTAGAGAGCAGACAAGGGTTAATATAATTTTGGTGGATTTTGTAGCTTTCTAATTGTAACTTCGTCAATTCCAATTGTTACCCTAATAAAATAGCAGATTAAAATGCTAGTATATCATATATACAAATTATATTTGTATGTCTATTTGGTCTAAATTACACTCGTACCAAATTTTGTTCAAAATTTAAGAACACTGTCAGAAATCAGAAGTTTCCAAAAAAACAATAGGGTATAGCCATTGTGTTCACACACCTCACATCGACTACTTACTGTCTAAAGTAATTTCTTTTCTCATACTTTATTTACCCCAAAAGGGGCGAAAGATATAAAAAAAAACCTCGACTGAAAAACAGTTAATGAAGCTCACGTAAGTGATGGCAGCATTAACAATGCGTTGCAACGTGAGAAGGATTCTGCTATTGAGTTGCTCAGTCAAAGAACAACAAATGTCCAAGTACAACATGCATGTTCATGAGTTTACTGTTACAGAGTTAATATTAGCACGGAGTATGCATATGACACATGTTTTATAAGGAAAAAGTAGTTTTAAGAACTTAAATATATAAATCTGCAAGACGAAGTAAACGTTAAGTGCAGAAGCTTTTAGCGAACACGTTTGGAAACTAAGTATGTCAGCACTAAAAATTTCACAGAATATGTGAGATGATATATAGGGTGTTTTTTTTATAGAGTGACACAAGTTTAAATCCTAATGAAGCTAGTAAATGTTTATACCCTTCACCACCATAGGTGGATAGGGTATTATAAGTTTGTATTGATGTATGTAAAGCATGGAAATATTTGTCTTGATCCAGCTTTTAGTATGCCAATAGGCTTAGAATCACTTTCTGAGTCGATTTAGCGATGTCCGTTCGTCCGTCCGTCCGTCTGGCTGGCTGGCTGGACCCCCATGTAAACCTTGTAATCAAACTTCAGGTCGTAATTCTAAAGATAATTTGATGAAATTTGGCACAGATCATTTTTTTTGATAATGGGACCATGGCTATTGAAATTCGTCAAAATCTGTCTGTTATTTATGGTACCTCCCATATGTCCCACTTCCCGGAATTGATATATTGGCCACAAATATCAATATTTTTTTCATGAAATTTAAACCAAATATTGCTTATGTAAACCTAAATCACTGTAGCAAATTTCGTTAAAATCGGTCCACATTTGACCATAGCTCCCTTAAAAACTCTTCTTTAAAAACGCAATAAATGAGACAAAAATCTTTAAAACGCTCGTAAATCTAAAGGTAATGGGAATTTTGAGTTTATTTTTTGCATACATAAATTGTAATAACTGTAATCAATTTGCCAAATTTCGAGATAATCGGTCCACATTTGACCCTAGCTCTCATATAAGTCCAAATGACGGAAACAGCTTAAATATAAAAGTTTTGAGATTATGTTTGTATGATGGCAAAAATTAGCAAATATTTCTCTTTATACAGGAAAAATAACACCTTTGACCTTAGTGGCGAAGGATATCGTATGGTCGGGCTTGACCGACTATAGCACTTTCTTTCTTGTTTTACTTATTTTTGTTCTCAATGTATAAGCCGAAATTCTCAACAAAATTTTATAAAATTCGGCACACGTCTATTAGTTGACCTAAAAAAGAGCTTTTCAAATTTTGGTTGAAATCCGTCGACTCCTAGCGGTACCTGCCTTGGACTTATGCTTAAATGCTTTTTGATTAAAAAGTTAAGCCTAAACGGCTGCAATACTTTTTTTCTTAGACTATGCGTAACAATTTACGTGATTTTGTCAGAAAATTTTGAATTTTATTCTACAATCGATGAATTTCGGTGAATTTTTTTTCGCTCAATAAAAATAAGTGGTTATGGTGGAAGTACCGAGCAAAACCGAGCCAGCTTAGTTTTTGTCCAAAGAAAAACGAAAGCACTAAATCTTATAGAGCTTTTTTGATTTCCTGATATCTCCTCAACTATATAGGAGACTAAGTTTCTGTATCGTAATTAGATCGACATCAAGATTATAGTTGTGAAACTATATTCGCTGCCATAAGCTACAGAGTTTGATGAAGTATTTCATTTTAGAACACAAAATATAACTTTTTCTAGAAAATCATTATTGATCCTTAATATCTGGACTTTTCTCTATAAATTTTTCAAAAGCCGCTGTCAAAAATTAATTTTTTGCAGCAGAAATCAGGCACCGAAAATAACTGTTATTTTTGAATTTTTGATTAAAAAAGCAACCGCAAGGAAATGTCGGAGAATGAAACCAAGTATACCATTTTGATAGTCTTGGACCAAATTTTCATAAAATGCGATGATTTTTAAAAATCGGATTTTTATTTTTTAGAAAAAAATAATAGTTATTTTTTGATTTTTATTTTTTTGAGCAAAAATAACAGTTATTTTTAACTTTTATTTTTTCGAGCATAAATAAAAGTAATTTTTTAACTTTTATTGTTTCGAACAAAAATAACAGTTATTTTTGACTTTTATTTATTATATCGATCATGAATAAAAGTTATTTATTGACTTTTATTTCTTCAGAAAATAAAAGTTATTTTTTTACTTTTATTTTTTTCGAGCAGAAATAAAAGTTATTTTTTGACTTTTATTTTTTCGATAAAAAATAACACTTATTTTTGTCTTTTATTTTTTTAAACAAAAATAAAATTTTTTTTTAACTTTTATTTTTCGAGCAAAAATAACAGTTATTTTTATCTTTTATTATTTCGAGCACGAATAAAAGTTAATTTTTGACTTTTATTTTTTCGAGCAGACATAAAAGTTATTTTTGACTTTTATTTTTCAGAGCAGAAATAAAAGTTATTTCAAAAAATAACTTTTATTTCTGCTCGAAAAAAATAAAAGTAAAAAAATAACTTTTATTTTCTGACTTTTACGATAAAAGTTATAACAATTACGGTCCCCGGCAGAAATACCATAGTGCATCATACCACTACCCCTAGATATGGTTTAGGGTATACATAAAACCAACAAAAATACCTATATATATGTAAAATAAATTTAATACCAGACCTGAGATTATTCAAGTTTCAAATAGACTACAAAATAAATAAAAATATTTTAAACATTTTCGTTAACTTTCGAAGAAGATGAAGAAAAGATTAAAAGAAAATCCTAAAATTCTTCAAAATTTCATAATCGTTTGTTGTGGCTTTTAACATATGAACACAGAGATTTTCTAAAAACCTACATTCCTTGTGGAATTTAAGAAGATTTAAACGAAACTCTTGTAAGTTAAAAATATATTGTTTAGGCAAAATGTTTTAGGTATTAAGTGAAAAAAGGCACAATTATATTTTACAAAATAAGTAAAGCCGGAAAGTAGATACTAAATCTTATAACAAATTTATATTGGTAGACCTGCTTTAACTTTTTTGAATTTTGCTGTACACTATAAACATTTTGTGTACTTTTTAATATTTTTGAAAAATAATTTTCTTATGAACGTTTCGATAAACTCAATTGTAACACACACGAAACACAATCCAGTCTAATGAATATAGCCCAAAGGGGCTTTAAAATGAAAAATCAACTTATTTTTGAATAGCTAGTAACTACACATGTTTCTCTGACTAGATTAACCCTTCTACTTTCCTTGGATTTGTGCCCTTTATGTTACCCTTTGGGTCAATATGACCCAACAATGAAATATTAACAAAATTGGATATTTAACATTGGATTTTTTAATTTAGAACCAGCACAGTTCATTCCCTGCCCCTTCTTATCCAATGCATTGTGTTGGAAGTAGGAAAATAGGTTATGGGAGGGAGGATAGATGGAGTAGTCTTTATGGCTTTAAATTTACCTATATTGCAACTGGCAGGGAAAACTTCTGCGGGAAGTGAATTCCATATACGAACTATACGGCTGAATATAGTGTGTTGTTCGGTCTACCGGCCAATCGACCACAAAGGAATGAGCTCTAACAGAATGACGTGTATTGCGTAAAAAAGTCCGAGTTTCGGAAACGAGTTCTCTGATTTCGTTAGAGCACTTTCAAAAGTATTAACAATAGAACAGTGTGACACAACTCAAATTGCGATGGTGCTCCTGTAAATCAATAGAGTTGGATACCCCACTGTCCCGATGAGCACTTTCGCCATTTCGTACACTAGGTCGAGAAGCTCCAAAATAGACTTTGAAGTTCCGGCACATACATGAGGTGGTGTAAATAGTAAGGAGATCAGATGGAGTGAAGTATCTCTTGCACCGTTTTAGAAAACCGAGGCACTTGAATGCTTCTTTCGACACTTGAAAGATATATTTTGTCGAACGGACATCACATTGATGAAGAAACATGGTTCCCCGCGCGTTTACGCATAAGCATACAACATCTATTCGCACGACCCCATTCTGAAATTGTTTCTAAATATCGATTTAATAATTAATTCATGTTTTGTCTCATAGCGCCAACCTAAAGAAGGCTTGGACTACGATTGAATGAATATGAATGGCAAATATTGCTGTCATCTGCAAAAGAGTAGATAGGATTAGAAGTTTGATGTTGAAGGACATTTATAAAGATAAGAAATAGAGTTGGAGAAAGAACAGAGCTTGCGGTAGCTCTGAATTAACCTTGAATTCTATAACAACTCGTATAGAGCGATCTCTGAGGAAGCTCAATATAAACCGAGAGAAGTTATTACCGATACCAAAGGCAATAAGTTTTGATAGAAGTGCTAAGTGCCACACTATATCAAACGCCTTGGAAATATTCTTCGCCAAATATGCTCATTTGTTAGCTCATTGATTTGCAAGTTCTGCTAAATAAAGCTTGCTTCTGAAGTTTGTATTAAAACCCCAGTCAGGATTCATTTAAGTCCATGTGATGTAGGTGCTATATGCTGATACAACTATCATGTTTGAAAATAATGCAACTGGCCATCGTTTAGTCTCGCGCTTATATGTGTAATTAGCAACAAGTTGGTCAAGTGCATGAACTAAAGCTTTAGTTTGGATGCAATGATGTATTATTTTAGTCTTTTTTTGTTCATCATCTCTTACGTCGGCTGAATGATGAAGAGAACTTAAGAGGATAACATATTTATTTTTGTTTGGAACATATCATCTGAAAACAAAAAAAAATTGCGAAAATAGCGTAACGTAATATGTGAACAGCCCATGAATGGAAAAATGTTCAATAAAAGCGATTTTACTGATTATTTGACTGAACAAATTATTGATAGATGATTCTGAATGAAGGTGAACTCGATTCAATTATGTTCAATAGGAAAAAAAATTATAAAGTGTAATTAAGCTTGAAATATCGCTTGTTGGGTCATATTGACCCAAAGGGTATTAAATGTGTGTAAATCGTGTTTTGAAATGTGGAGGGGGGAGGAAAATTTTTAATTTTATTATTTTCTTATAAAAACATAATTTTCGTCCCTGTAATGGATAAATAAAAGTTTCAAGTTCATATCTAAATATTTAAGGGGAAAATTTTGCGTTTGAAAAACAAAATTGGGTCAAATTGACCCAAGGAGAGTATAAGGGTTAAGTACCCAGCAAAACTTTTCATTACTAAATAATGAGTAAAACAGCTAAACTATTGAACACGAACCACTCACTCATTTGCTGTTTAAGTCATTACATTAACATGGGGATGTCATTGGAGGCAAGTACTTACCAATAGCAGAAAAGTAATGACTTGGGTAAGCAATTGGAAAACAATAACAAAAATTTTTGTTGTTGTTTTATTTAAAAAAATATATTGTAACAAAAATAAGCAGCAGTTAAATTTTTATTTAATCCACTTTATTTATGAAAAGAAATCTGGTTCCCGAGAGGTTTTTTTTTTTTATTTTTTTTTTTTACAAATTCTTTTCTTATTTTTAACTTATTTCTATTTAAAAAAATTTTGTGGTGTTCTCCAGCTCCTCTTATGACGACGGTTACTGCTCGACTGTCCTCTTTTTCTTTATGTTTTCGGGATCTCTATTTTGTCGACGTGGCAAAAGTCACGTAAGCCATCAAAACCAGTTTTTAGTTTTTTTTTTTTATCGCAAATTTTGTTTTTTTTTTAATTCGATTTGTTTATTGTTGGTGCAAATTTCATTTAAATTTGTTGTTGTTGTAAATTTTATTCTCAAGTTGGAATAAAGTAAATAGATCAACTGTTTTAAAATAGTGATGATGTATGTACATATAGAGGTGAAAAAAAATAAAGATTACTCCGAAAACAATAGCAGGGTTCAAAGTTGTAACATTACCCCCCTCTCAAGCTCTTATCTCCCGATAGAGTTCGCAATTGTATTTCGCCAGACGATTTATGTGAACAACTTTGGTTTTCTTATTGTTCGGTAGTTGAATTTTGTAAATAAGGTCGGAAATCTTCTCTAAGACTTTTGTTGGACCTATCCAATCTGATTGAAGTTTAGGGCAAAGACCTTTTTTTCGACTTGGGGAGTAGAACCACACACTATCCCCTGTATAAAATTCTGGAGCATTGGATCTCATGTCATACCTGCACTTTGCTGACTCAGCGGCAAGAGTCAGATGCTGACGTGCCATATGGTAAACTTCTTCTAGTCTGGATCTAAGGCTACAAATATAATCAGGTGCATTCTCTTGGGGCTTGTTTGGTGATGAAAACATAAGGTCTGCAGGCAGGCGCAATTCTCGACCAAAATTTAGCATAGCTGGAGTAAATTTAGAGGCCTCATGTTCAGCAGATCGATAAGCTAGTAACGCAAGTGGCAGGAATGAATCCCAATCGCGTTGATTATGATCGACAAACTTGGCGAGATAGTCGAGTAAGGTTTTGTTGAAGCGTTCTACCATTCCGTCTGACTGTGGATTCAAAGGGGTTGTCCTAGTTTTCTCTATTCCGAGTAATTCCATACACTTTTGGAACAAGTCTGACTCAAAGTTTCGACCTTGATCGGAATGTAACAGAAATGGAACTCCGAATCTACAGAAAACATCGTTAACCAACACTTTAGATACAGCTTCGGCTGTTTGGTCGGGTAAAGCAAAACATTCAGGCCACTTGGTGAAATAGTCCATACAAACAATAATGAATCTGTTACCTTGGGTGGTGTGTGGAAGGGGGCCTAATACATCAACAGCAACTCGTTCAAAAGGCATCCCAACAATACTAGGCTTAAGAGGAGCAATAGTTCTTCTAGCTGGGCCTTTTCTAGCTGCACAAATGACGCACCTGTCACACCACTCAATCACATCAACTGTTCGACGGTTCCAATAAAATCTGGCTTTAATTTTACCTAAAGTTTTTTTACGGCCAAAATGCCCTCCGGTCACAGACTGATGAAGTTGTTGAATCGCCATGGGTATTAACCTCCTGGGTAAAACAGTTAAGACATTTGAAGAGTCTGCACGACGATAGGCAATTACGCCATTTTCTAATGATAGCTGATCGAAAATATGCCAATATGCTTTTAAATCTGAGCCTTCACCAGATATACTAGCTTTTAAGGGACGGGTTCCTTCATTTAACCAAGATAAAACAATTTTTAGGGTGACGTCTTCTTTTTGGGCTTTAGCGACATCTTCTGGAACTACCTGTACAGCCATAATGCGTTTTAAATCATTGTCTTCAGCTTTCGTACAATTTTTACAGTCAACACATGGTCGACGAGAAAGTGCGTCTGCATTACCATGGCTTACGCCTTTGCGGTGCTGTATCGTCATGTCATATTGCTGCAAGAATTCTAACCATCTAGCAATCTGCCCTTCTGGTTCCTTAAAATTAAAAAGCCATTTCAGGGAGGCGTGGTCAGTTCTTAGTAGAAAACGTCGACCAAATAGATAATGGTGAAAATGTTTTGTGCCTAAAACTACGGCAAGTAACTCTTTACGTGTAACGCAATAATTACGTTCTGCTTTATGTAATGTTTTACTGAAATATTCAATAACACGTTCTTGACCACCTTGAATTTGGCTTAGAATGGCGCCCACTCCACAATTTGATGCGTCAGTATCCAGTACGAACAAATCTTCCTCATTAGGGAAAGTGAGTATAGGAGATGCGATTAGTTTCTTCTTCAATAACTGGAACGACTGCTCTTTATTTTCATCCCAGGAAAACTTCCTATTTGCTTCTGTCAGTTCGTGTAATGGTCTGGCAACTGTGGAAAAACCTTGAACAAATTTACGGTAGTAAGAGCAAAGGCCTAAAAATGAGCGTACTTGCCTTTTGTTTATAGGTGTTGGCCAGTCCTTTACAGCATCAAGCTTTTGGGGATCAGCTTCCAGACCATCACGTCCTACAATGTGTCCGAGGAAGTGAACTCGAGGCTTAAAGAAGGTGCACTTGGAGGGGCTAAGCTTTAGCCCAGCGGACTTTAAACGATCGAACACCTGGCGAAGATGGCCGACATGTTCTTCAATAGTTCGCGAGTGGACAATTATGTCGTCCAAGTAAACCAGAGCAGATCGCCAGGACACACCGGAAAATAGACCATCCATTAGTCGCTCAAATGTTGCTGGGGCATTTGTGAGCCCAAATGGCATAACATTAAATTCCCAGAGACCAGAAGAACAGGAAAAAGCAGTTTTTGGTTTGGAATCAGCGCTCATTTCAACCTGCCAATAACCTGATTGTAAATCCATAGTTGAAAACCACCTAGACCCGTACAAGTTCGTCAAAATGTCATCCATGCGAGGGAGGGGATATGAATCTCTGATGGTGACGTCGTTTAGTCGACGATAATCGACACAAAAACGGAAAGTACCGTCTTTCTTACGTACCAGTACCACTGGCGAAGACCATGGACTCTGAGATGGCTGTATAACGCCACGCACTTGCATATCATTTACTAATTCTTCCATTTCTCGTTTCTTTGCTAAAGGCACTCGCCGCGGTGGTTGTTTTATTGGCTCGCAATCAGAGGTGTTGATGTGGTGTTGTGTTATATTTGTCCGACCAAAATCCGTGGGGCCAGTGGAGAATACATCTTTGAACTCTTTTACTAATTCGTAGAATGCAGATTTCTCTTCTTCTGCAATTTCGGTGGACACATCCAGCCGCAAACAAAATTCTTCTGGCTCACAATGATCTTTCATTTCAACCACTTCTACTTCCTCAAGTTTTCCTACCACAGTCATCGGCGAAATTAGTTTTTCTTCATCGCAATAATTTATAAGTCGAACAGGAACCTCCTGCATAGGTGACACGAGTGCTCTGCCTAACATGACTCCCTCTGGTAACATTGAATCTTGGCAGTGCTCCAACAAAGACGTATTAAATTCGGTTTTGTATGCACATTTCACACTTACGTATATGTCGGATCTTGGCTGAATAGTAACAGATTCCATTAAATAAACTAAGTTGCAATTAGTGTGCTCAGGGAGATATAGGGGCACAGAAACATGTCTTAAGCCGAGACGTAATTCACCGATGTCAATAAATGCCTTCTGATGTCGCAGAAAATCGAGGCCTAACAATAAAGGCGCTGAGCCTTGGAGTACCAGAAATTCATGACAAAGAGGTACTTTATTTAAACGAAATTTTATAACTGCAGAACTCGATGCTTTGAAAATTTCACCATTGGGGCCACGTAGAGCAACATTGCAATTTCGCCTTTGAGCAGACAACGGTACCAGTTCAGCATTTATCAATGAGGCAGAAGCACCAGTATCTACGATCATTTCGTGTGGCTGGTCTTCAATAAATGCTACACAATGTAGGCTTTGATCACCCCAAGCGCCAATACTAACGGCAGATTTTGAATTATTATCTGTAATATTGTCTAATACATTCTCTTCATTAGTAGGATCAACAGAGGAACCTGAAATCTCCATATGAGTTCGTTGACTTGCAGAAATTTGTAAAGCTGTTGAGTTTTGGGAAGCCCTTCTCATATTTTTCATCGGCCTGGGCTTCTTCAAGCCGATGCCCCTTCGTTTCCCGATCTATTACTTCTTCTTTGTCTTTGGGCTGTAGAATTTGGTTCTACCTCGACGTTGTATACACCGCGTGGTTTTGATCTATTTATTTGAGCTTGCAAATCTTGAGTGGTTCTTAATGCCTCGCTTATGCATTTAGGTCTACTGGCCACAACCAAACCCTGAAGTTGACTATCACGTAAACCATCAACAAACTGATGCACCACTATTTCAGATGCTACTTCTTGGGGTACACCTTTAAATGCATTCAATGACAAACGCTCCAATTCAGTGGCAAAATCTTCAACAGATTCCCTAGGGCCCTGCACACATTGCCTGAAGTATTGATAGCTGGCATGAGCATCTAAGGAGAACCTTTCACGCATTAACTGACGCACCTGCTCGTATGTAGGAACAGGCATACTAGGAATAGTTCCATATAACCTTAAAGCACGACCTCTCAAATTCGATGTTACTGCCATTAATTTTTCATCGGAGCTCCAACCATAAAATCGTGCAGCATCTTCCACTTGGCGTTCGTAGTCGGACCACGAAGTAGAACCATCGTAAGTGGATACATAGTGCGGTTTAAATGTTGGTTTACTCTGAAAAACTGGGGGGTAACCACAATTGTGAACTCCAATTGGAGGAAAATTGACTCCCATTGATGATTGACAATTAGTGCATGGAAGTTGGGCCGGTTTATTATGGGACACATTTGAACCAATGTCAGTCTGCGGACGGTTTGCATTATTGACGCAATTATCTACATTGGGATACGCTGTTGAAATTTGTGACGATCCGACTGCGCCACTCTGTGCTGCAACCTGCGAAGCTGAAATAGCAGAAGGGTTAGTTAATTCAATAGGTTGCGATACCTGGCTTGACGAAAAGTCGCCTGCAGCCGGCTGAAGCATAGGTTGTCGAACTTCCGTATGATCCAAAGTAAAAGCGGCTGTCGTAGAACTGGTTGGATAATGGGTATGATGTCCACTAAATCCGGAGTCCATAGCAGAGGTTGAGTTCATAAAATTAGCCCGAGTGTGTTGTTCAACCTCCGATAATCTATTGTTAAAACTGACATGAACTTCTCTTAGGTTTTTTAACAGCTCTTCATCTCGTCGCCTTTGGCCATCCATTATTTGATCAATGGTCTCTTGTACCGTCCTGGATACACTTTTTATAAAACTGGAGTTCTTTTTTTTTATCGGCATGGTAAAGTTTTCTACGGAAAATTGATCTTAACCCCACACCTGACACCAATGTAACAAAAACAAGTAAGAGTGGTATATTCGGCTTTGCCGAATCTTGGATACCCTTCACCAATGGTGTTCCAAAAGTACTTAATGTAATTCGTAGCAATATTTGGTTAAACTAGTATTATATGCAAAGAGTCTTTAAAATTAAAAGTCGGAAAACGAAAACCTTTTCGGTGGCGTTATCATAGAATAGAATAGTTATGCACCCAAAGGTTAGGTTGGGCAGGTGGCTGATGTCTAGGGAAGCTTCACTTGGTTTCTAAAGTGGTCCCTTTGTGAAAGATAATGATTACTAGACTACAAGTAGAGAATGCATATTTAAGCCAGCCAGTAGCTTCGAAATAAAATAGACACATATTTTACGAACATTTAATAAAGTTCGATAGACCAGATAAACCATGCAGAAAAGATGCTTCAAAATGTAGATGCCCTTAGATTTGCAATAGCACATCGATTTGATGAAGTTTAAGTATTCTGACATGCAACCCAAAAACGCTGTGCCCAGTGAGGGTTGTGCACTTTAATTCGTACGAATTATCCAACTAGTAAAAGTTCTTGATTAGTTATGTAAAACTCTGAAGTTAGCGGACTGATTTAGGTCAAAGCTTTAACAATGATTGTCAATGTATACAAGCCTTAAAATTATAGGGTATACACTCTTAGTTTTAGATACATACGTGAAATATATAGCTTTTGAATGGATGGTTATCAGCTTTGTCGGAAAAGTTTACTTATTAATTTGAAGTTAGTTAATTAATTAAAATGAACACTTCATCAATAATATTTGGGATGTATAGTTCTTTCGATCTGTCCGATGGATGTTTGGAAAGTTTTGCTCTAGTTCTTTGTGCAATTTTAATGTGATTTAATTTATCAGCATTAAACCGATTCCCGGTCGGGTCGGGTTTATATGGGAGATTTCACTAAATGTGAATAGAGCTCGCCCATTTTCAATATCGAACTTTTCAAGAGATCAGAAATACTTTTGTCAAATGTTGTCCCTCTAGAAAGTTTATTTTAGGCGCTATTGTCCTGAATATCAATATTGTACAACGTCTTTATACTAAATGTCATCATCGTATCTATTATAATTTGTCATTTATTAGCTACTAAGAGATTGCCTTAGGCGAAGTTATACGGGATCAATTGTCAAACGTGAACGGATTTCTCCCAATTGCAATTAAAAAATTTAAATTTTTGTTGATATGTGAGATACTTACATATCATACATATACATATAGGTTTTGAACGGATATCATGTAATTAGCTGCATTTTTGTACTTCCTAGGAAGATTACCTATAATTTGATATATAATATCGGGTGTTTTTTATTGAGGTATAGAACTTTAAGTTGGCATTACTTTTTTAACTGGCGGCCATTTTGTCAGCTGTCAAGTGATTAATATTTAGTTTGGTTTGCCATTTCATCATGAACAGGTTGACAAAAGAACAACGCTTGCAAATCGTGCAAATTTATTTCGAAAATAATGGTTCAGTTCGCGAAGTTTACAGCAAGCTCCGTCCATTTTATGGTCGACATAATCGTCCATCAGAGCAATTAATTCGGTTAACCATGGATCGTTTTCGCACAACGTTTACTCTATGTGAAAATACGCATCCGCAGCGACGTCGAACAGTGCGCACCGAAGAAACAATTTCCGCTGTAGAGCAAAGTGTTGAAGAGGACCCGAATGAATCGATTCGCCTCCGTGCACAGCAATTGGAGCTTTGTCCATCAACTTTATGGAAGATTTTGCGCAAAGATCTTGGCTTGCGACCTTACAAGATCCAGCTTGTGCAAGAATTAAAGCCGCGAGACCATCAATTCGTCGTGATTTTGGTGTATGGGCCGAAAATGAGATTGATCTCGATGCTGATTTTCATCGCAAAATTTTGTTCAGTGATGAGGCTCATTTTTGGTTGAATGGCTACGTCAACAAGCAAAATTGCCGCATTTGGAGTGAAGAGAATCCACATGAGACCCTTGAGACGCCATTACATCCACAAAAACTGACTGTTTGGTGTGCTTTATGGGCTGGTGGAGTCATTGGGCCATACTTCTTCCGAAATAATGCTGGAGAGTCAGTTACCATAAATGGAGACCGGTATAGAGCCATGATAACCGACTATTTTGTTCCCCAATTGGATGGCATGAATGTGGATGAGTTGTGGTTCCAACAAGACGGCGCTACATGCCACACAGCGCACGTCACAATTGATTTATTGAAGGAAACATTCGATGAGCGCATAATTTCGCGGAATGGACCTGTCAATTGGCCACCAAGATCGTGCGATTTGACACCACTGGATTATTTTCTTTGGGGATATGTGAAGTCGCTCGTCTACGCCAACAAACCAGAAACGTTAGGGGTCTTGGAAGCCAACATTCGTGGCGTTATTGCCAACATACAGCCCCATATGCTCGAAAAAGTAGTTGAAAATTGGACCTGTAGAATTGGCTTCATTCGAGCCAGCCGCGGCGGCCACATGCCCGAAATCATATTTAAACATTAATGGCATAAAATTATCCTTCCAATAAAGCCAAATTGATGGACATTAAAACGATTTTCTTGTGTTTTATTTAAATTCGAAGTTCTATACCTCTAAAAAAAACACCCTTTACATTCTCAAATGTTATCATAATGTTCAAAAGTCAGACACAAAATTAAGATAAATGCAGTGTGTCTGTCTGCTAAAACCAGATTTGTGGAGCTCCTGAATTGTCCCACCCTGAATTTCAACATTGTCGATCAAAACACCATCGCTTAAACGCTAAATTATATCTACCACAAATTACAGAATGCATCAGGATTTAGATAATCCCCTGCGAAGGACGCTATTAAACTTCATCAAAATAAACATCTGAGATATCGACAAAACAGGAGCTCCAAAAACTTGACTACAACAGAAAAAAGGACAGACAGGTGGACGGACGGACATGTAGACGGACGGATAAACAAACAGACGGACGGACGGGCAAACAAACAGACGGACGGACGGAGGTCGCGAAATCGATTCTTGTGCCGATTCTGAGTTGATCGGTACAATTTGAATGGTATTCATAATCAGATTTGTGGAGTATATATATCAGATTTTAGAAAATCCTCCCATAAAGAACGATGTCAAATTTCATCACAATCGGTCCATAAACACCTGAGATATCGCTGAAACAATACTTACAAAATGTAAACAAAATTTCTTAGACACGTACTTTGGGCAATTTGCTGTACATCAAATGTAGTGTTATGGCGATATCTCAATTGTTTATAGACCGCTTTTGATAAAATTTAATAACGTGCTTGGTGGGGGAATTTCCTAAAATCTGATATAAAATTTATGTAGGTCCGTACTAAAGGAGGATAGTTTTTCCTATTTCTGCATTTAATTTTTTCAACAAACATTCTCTAATGTGTTCTTTGGGCAATTTGCGATACATCAAATTCAGTGTTTTGGCGATATCTCAGTTGTTTATGGACCGATTTTGATGAAATTTTACAGAGTGCTTTGGGAAAATATTTCCTACAATCTGATATATAATATATTATTACATGTACACCACGAGTATCTTTTTTCTCTTGTTATTTAAAAGTGTGTTTCAATCAAAAATTTTCAAATTTTCGTCTAATTTTTGGTATTTTTTCGATATTTTCGGTGGTTATAAACCGATTTTAATGAAATTTAATAGCGTTCATTGCGGGAGAATTTCCTAAAATCTGATATATAATTTATGTAAGTCCATCCTCCAGGGGCTTCAGAAACTTGATTTCAACAGACAGACAGACAGACGGACGGACAGACAGACAGACAGACAGACAGACGGACATCGCTTAATCGATTCTCCTCCCGATTCTGAGTCGATCGGTATAATTTTTATGGGGTCTACGATCACTAATAAAAAAATTACAAACGGAATCACAAACTTATAATACCCTTTCACCTATTGGTGAAGGGTATAATAAGCAGCAGTTAAATTTTTATTTAATCCACTTTATTTATGAAAAGAAATCTGGTTCCCGAGAGGTTTTTTTTTTTTATTTTTTTTTTTTACAAATTCTTTTCTTATTTTTAACTTATTTCTATTTAAAAAAATTTTGTGGTGTTCTCCAGCTCCTCTTATGACGACGGTTACTGCTCGACTGTCCTCTTTTTCTTTATGTTTTCGGGATCTCTATTTTGTCGACGTGGCAAAAGTCACGTAAGCCATCAAAACCAGTTTTTAGTTTTTTTTTTTTATCGCAAATTTTGTTTTTTTTTTAATTCGATTTGTTTATTGTTGGTGCAAATTTCATTTAAATTTGTTGTTGTTGTAAATTTTATTCTCAAGTTGGAATAAAGTAAATAGATCAACTGTTTTAAAATAGTGATGATGTATGTACATATAGAGGTGAAAAAAAATAAAGATTACTCCGAAAACAATAGCAGGGTTCAAAGTTGTAACAATATTTTTAAACGAAATTTTTTATAAAGAAGGTAATATTTATGTCTTTAAAATTCAAAAATCATTTAAAAATATATTTTTAATAAAAAAAAAAATTAAAAGAAATTTTTGGTCTTGGTGGGATTTGAACCCGGGAAATTCAGTTCAACTTACCATTTTAATTACAAATAAGTACTTGTACTTGTACTTGTAATAACTTATTATTTATTCGGAGGGTATATTGTAGTCATTACAAGGTAACCAGTTACCAGAGTACTTGACATTACCAAAGTTTTGCTGGGTACATTAGGATGTCTCTTAATAAAAAAAAACTTCGATTTCGTTTGCAACTAATGCAATCTCCAACAAATTCCATACCAATCAAAAAAGTCTTATATTTAAAAGTCTAATATTAAATGAAAATTTATATTTATTTGTTTTAATTTAATAAGGATTTGCCCTAATAAAAGGAATGATTGTAGTTGTTACAATTGCTTCTAACAATATTGTTACACTGCAAACAAAATGAAAACAGATAAGGTTTATATATCCAAATGTCTATTTGCACAACTGTTCATCGACAACTGTTTAATTGAGTGCAATGGAAGCATTAGAACAATTATTTTCTTAAAAAACTTTCAACCTAGAAAATCATTTATCGAAAAAAAATACAGTACCATTTTATACCCTTCATCAGTAGGTGAAAGGGTATTATAAGTTTGTCATTCAGTTTGTAATTTTTTCATTATTTGTCGCAGACAAAATTTATACTGATCGACTCAGAATCGGCAGGAGAATCGATTAAGCGATGTCCGCCTGTCTGTCGGTCTGTCCGTCTGTCTGTCTGTTTAAATCAAGTTTGTGAAGCTTCTAGAGAGTGTATCGACATAAATTGCATATCAGATTTTATGAAATTTAAAATCTATTGAAAAACGCCTGAGATATCGCCAAAATACCAAAATTTATGTGCGACATATAAAATTTTTCATTGAAAAGTACATTTCAGAAAGAAAAGTAAAACCATACTCATGATTCGCAAAAAAAAAGAAAATCCTCCCGCGAAGTTCTCTGTTAAATTTCATCAAAATAGGCCCATAAACACCTGAAATATCGCCAAAGCACTACATTTGATGATCCCCAAATTGCCGAAAGTGCTTATTTGTCTAAAAAACACAATAGAAATCTGGTGTTTTAGTGATATCTAAAACACCAGACAAAACATGATATTTATATAATTTCATGTCAGTATTTCCTCCAGGAGCTCCACAAACTGCATATGATATGAATTTGTGGTCTGACATTCGAATATAGTGAAACCATTATATCTTACATATATCTTATCTTATATATATGTTATATTCTTAAACGAGCAATAATTGTAGGTATTTATATATATATATATATATATATATATATATATATATATATATATATATATATATATATATATGTATATATATATATATATATATATATATATGGAATGACTATCTCGAAAACGGCTCTAACGATTTTGCCTCTTAGAGGGTAAAAACGGGTAAAAAGGGGAAAAAATCGAAAACGCTATATCTCCTTAAGTAATAGGTATAGAAACAAAATTTAAATTACGTTTTAAGCAGCTATGAAAATAAACGAACAGGTGTTTGGTACTTTTTTGAAACTATGTCCGATAAGGGGTAAAAAAGGGTGAAAATAGTTTTTTTGGTACCTTTTTAACCCACTCTTATATTTTAAACTAAGGAATATAGAAAGAAACTTTGTACTGCAATCAATAGATGTGAAAGAAATATTGAACACGTATTTGGTACTTTTTTGATTTTGTGGCCAAAATGTGTAAAAAAGGGATAAACTGATAACTTAACATCTACAAAAGTAGTATGAATAGGAAAATTATGTTAACTGCTTTCTAATAAAATGTACCGAATTCAATTGGTACCAAAGAAGTACCAATTATGCATATGGAACTTTTTGAAATTAGGGGATAAAAAGGGGAAAAAATTAGTAATGTTATAACTTTAAAAAAAATGAATGTTTGTCTGTATGTATGTTCTTTATAGAATAGTAAACTGTGAATTTGATCATGTTATGCTCTTTAGCAAAGATATTGCGGATAAGCCGGCGGAGGTTTTTAAGTTGGTAAACCGAATTTCCGACAGATGGTGCCACTGAAAATTACTAAAAATTAATAAAATCGTAAACTGTACATTTGATCATGCTATGATCTTTAGCAAAGTTGTAGCGCATGAGACGGCGAAGGCTTTTTAGTTGGTATGAATAATTTCCGACAGGAGGCGCTACAGAAACTTACTAAAAGTCAATTTAATCGTAATCTGTACATTTGAACATGCTACAATCTTTAGCAAAGTTGTTGCACATGATCCGACAAAGGTTTATTAGTTGGTATGAAGATATTTCGACAGGTGGCGCCACTAAAATTTACTCAAAGTCAATTTAATCGTAAGCTGTACATTTAATCATGCTATAATCTTCAACAAAGTTGTTACGGATAAGACGAAGAAGGTTTATGAATTGGAATGAACAAAGTCCGACAGGTGGCACCACAGAAAATTAATCAAAGTGAATTAAATCGTAAACTGTGCATTTGATCATGTTATAATCATAAGCAAAGTTGTTACGAATAAGCAGAGAAAGGTTTCTTATATGGTATGAACAACTTCAGGTGGCGCCACTTAAAACTACTCAAAATGAATTAAATCGTAAACTTTGCATTTGATCAGACTATAATCTTTAGCAAAGTTGTTGCGCATGAGTCGACGGAGGTTTCTGTTGGTATGAATAATTTCCAAAATTATTAAAATGAGTTAAACTGTAAACTATGCAAACAATTTGTAGTTAGGACAAAATAAATGAAATAATTCAAAATTAACTGAATATTTGTACAATGACTTTCCTCTAAATTTATTTTAGCACTTTATAAAATAAAATATATAAAAACTTTAAAGTTTGCCTCAAAATGCTTATCATAAAGCTCCGAGCAAGGCTCGGTCAACCAGGCACTTAAAATATTATATATCAAATCGTGGGTAATCTTTTCAGAACTTACTTTAATTACATCTAAGTAGAGTTCTGATATCACTCATTAAAATAGAGATATCGCCAAGAGACCAGAATCAAAATAACATTTTTTAATAAAATACGATAGAACTTTTGTGACTTTTTGTATTGAACTGTTGTATAAATATCGAATGAGGATTATCTTTTTAGGATTTACACATAAAATAATTTGCTCAAATTGACAACCTTAAATCTTTTTAAAAATTTATTTTGCACATACATCTTAACCTAATAAACTCTAAAATTTTTCAATAAAAGATAACTTTTACATATTGTGCATTAAGAACCCATCAAAATCGGTCTACTTACCACTGACTTTTTAATATAGTTCTGATATATGCACATTAAAAATGCATGTATGGAATATATTCCACAGCACAACAAAATAAAAAAAATTTCAGGTGCTCTTAAAACCATTATACAATTTTGATGTATCATGACTACCTTTGTACAAAAATGGTAAAATTTTTAAAGAAAAATTAAGATTTACATAGCCTTCAATTCGTCTATATATTGCGTTCCAATCGGATCAGTAGTATCGGAATTATAATAAAAAATTTAAAACAAAAATATATTTTTTACATAAAAATTGCAAAAATTTTCGTTTTAAAAAAATCATGAAAAATCGAAAACGGCAAAAAACTTTCAGATTTATTATTTTATCGCATAGCGACATATAATAGCAACAAAATGAGATATCGACCATAAAAATCGATTGATATTTTTCGAATTTATTCACAATTTAGTGAATTCGCTCATTTTCACAAAATTTTAGTTTTTTACTTGACATACGCATTATAGCGGGTTTTCAAATGTATGAAAAAATAAATTTTCCAATTTCAATGGGTGCATGTCGGATTATTGTGAGATTTGGTGAGAAACTTCCACCCACAAAATTTTAGTCGAATTGGACAACGTTAACACGTATCGCATAGGCCCCAAATCTGCAAAAATAGCGTTTAAATCGAAGAAAATTGACAAATTTTCAGTTTTTGCAAAATTAAAGCTATTTATTCCCCCTTTTGCAAAAAAGTGGATTCTAGTTCTTCGTGCAAAGGCAATGATTTTTCCAATAAGCTACATGCCTTTAAAATTGATTAAACAGTTTTCGAGTTATTACAATTTTCACTGGCCATTACATGTCCTTGAGGACTTGCCGAAGACAATTTACAAAAACATTTTACTTAGTTTAAAATTGTTTATTTTTTTCTTTTTTAACTAACAATATACATGTCAACAATAAAATATAAAATTTCGCTAAAATTGACGGATATCTTCCTATTACACAACGCAACAAAATAAAAAATTCGATGCTTTTGAAACCACTATACAATATCCAGGTACTGCCAAAGTGTTTTGGATGAATGAGAAATGTATGGCAAAACAAGTACGCGAAATACTGTTTTGGGCAAAACACGTATTTCTGTGGGACACGTGTTACTGTGGAAATACAGTATCGAAGGCTGAGAGCAGGAATATTTGACGGCCAACAAATTCGCAAATTGGTCAAAGATACCGATTTTCTCAGTTCAATATCAGAAATTGAGAAAAATGCATGGGATTCGTTTGTATGGGTTATTCAACATTTCTTAGGAAATAACAAGGATGATGGTTATGTTGCGCACGTTGAAGAGATGTTAACTCACTTCCAGAATCTTGGATGCAACATGAGCATCAAGTTACATTACCTTCACAGTCACTTAGATCGTTTTCCTAAAAATCTAGGAGACTTAAGTGAGGAACAGGGCGAACGATTTCACCAAGATATTCGGACAATAGGGGAAAGATAACAAGGTCGCTGGGATGCACATATGATTTGCCAGAGTATTTAGAGCAACACTTCGTTATTCAATAATAGAAAATGTCATAAAAGAAAATTCCAAAGTTTGTAGTTTATAATACTTATTTATTTATTTCCTTATTTTATAAGTTGTAATTAATTTAAATAATAAAATATAAAATAAAAGAAAATACATGAATAAAACACTGAAATACATTTTCGATCTATTCCATCGATTTGACTTAGTCACATTTTTTTGTCAATTGCCTTCGGCAAGTCCTCAAGGACATGTAATGGCCAGTGCAAATTGTAGTAACTCGAAAACTGTTTAACCGATTTTAAAGATATGTATCTTATTGGAAATCTCATTGTGTTTGCCCTAAGGACCAGGATCCACTTTTTTGCAAAGGGGGGAATAAATAGCTTTAATTTTGCAAAAACTGAAAATTTGTCAATTTTTTTCGATTTATACGCTATTTTTCAGATTTGGGGCCTATGCGCTACGTGTTAACGTTGTCCAATTCGACTAAAATTTTGTGTTTGGAAGTTCTCACCAAATCTCACAATAATCCGACATGCACCCCTTGAAATTGGAAAATTTATTTTGTTCATACATTTGAAAACCCGTTATAATGCGTATATCAAGCAAAAAACTAAAATTTTGTGAAAATGAGCGAATTCATTAAATTGTGAATAAATTCGAAAAAAATCAATCGATTTTTATGGTCGATATCTCATTTTGTTGCTATTATATGTCGCTATGCGATAAAATAATAAACCTGGAAGTTTTTTACCGTTTTCGATTTTTCATGATTTTTTTAAAACAAAAATTTTTGCCATTTTTACATAAAAAATATATTTTTTTCTTAAGTTTTTTATTATAACTCCGACACTATTGATCCGATTGAAACGCGGTATATAAACGAATTAAAGGCTATGTAAATCCTAATTTTTCTGATTTTATTTTAATAATATCGGACTAGTAGTTTTTGAGTTATCATTAATTATTTGAAGAAACGTCTAAAAAAAATTGCAATTAAAAAAAAAAAATTTTAAAAAAAAATCTTGCCATAGAATTTAAAAATTGTACCATTTTTGTACTAAGGTAGCCATGATACATCAAATGTATATAGTGGTTACTCGAGCACATTTTTGCTGTTGACCTGTGATATAGTTTAGATACTAAGGCTAGAATAATACTTCTTTAATGTTATCGTTTATATTAACTCTAAATTAGTACTACTTTTTCGATATAGGTATTTTACGTTAATAACCATAAGCTTTTCTAGTATACCTCTGATATCTATATTAAAGTTTTATATCTAACTAATTTCATTCTAGATTGACGAAACAATCACTCCCAAATATTATTTCCAAAGATTAGATCTAAATCGGTCCACTTAGAGTTTGAGATAACTAACCAAGTCTCTTTTTACAACCATCATACGTAATTAATATATTCAATCTTACATATTTTCCAAATATTATTGAAAATAGACTCAACGCTTTACTAAGTTCAGATAAAAGTGCATATTTATGAACTTTTTAGAACATTGAAGTTTTACGATTTTTGAGTTCACGAATCAATAACTATTTATGTATATGGAATATATATATGTATAGATATTTAAACGGCAATAAAAACTAAGGTAATTAAAAAAATAATTTATACCGATGCATACCGATGTAGTTTATATATTAGTCTGAAAAATATCAAAATATATCTACTCTTAAAAAGCTGCGTTAATTGCAACAACCTAGAATTGATAAGCAAATCCATATATTAACCATTTTTTTAGGATTCACCATAAAATCTTATGATTATGTACATAACTTTTGAAACACCATTGGTGAAGGGTAACTAAGATTCGACAATGTCGAATATAACACTCTTACTTGTTAAATTGTACAGAATGATGAGAAATTATTTATTTTAACGTACCTTGTCACAAAATTTTCTATACTGGATTGTATTTATGCGAAGCTTAGTGGTCATTGCTTATAATTGAATAGCTTTTAACTGGCGTTTGTGTCATATTCGGGGTTTCCTGGAGCTGTTTTTATTTGAAAGCTATGATCAAATATTTACCGATGCCTATAAAATTTGATACACTGACCAATAGTTGCATAAAACTTCTCTGTTCTTAATTTAGGTCTCTTAGCTATTACAATTGTAATAATTTTGTTTAGCATTAATGTGATTCCCTGGGCGGGGAACAGTGAGATTTCTTCATACATCTAACTGCAAAAAATAGAAGGAGTTATCCTACAACGATGAAATTTGGCACACTTATTTAGTTTTATATAGATAAGAAAAATTAAAAAAAAACTTTGAAATCCGACTACTCCTTGAGGTACCTCCCTTGGACCCCCATTTTTTTACTTATTTTTCTTCTCAATGTATAAACCCCAATTTTCAATAGAATTTGATAAAATTTGGCACACTTCTATTTTTTGGTCCAGAAAAAAGCCTTACTAATTTTGGTTGAAATCCGACGACTCTTTGAGGTACCTCCCTTGGACCCCCATTTTTTCACTTATTTTTCTTCTCAATGTATAAAAATTTTCAATAGAATTTGATAAAATTTGGCACACTTCTATTTTTTAATTCAGAAAAAAGCCCTACTAATTTTGGTTGAAATCCGACGACTCTTTGAGGTACCTCCCTTGGACCCCCATTTTTTCACTTATTTTTCTTCTCAATGTATATACCCCAATTTTCAATAGAATTTGATAAAATTTGGCACACTTCTATTTTTTTATCCTGAAAAAAGCCCTACTAATTTTGGTTGAAATCCGACGACTCCTTGAGGTACCTCCCTTGGACCCCCATTTTTTCACATTTCAATGTATAACCCACATTTTGATAAAATTCGGCAGACTTTTATTTTCTGATCTAAGAAAGAGTTCTACCAATTTCGGTTGAAATCCGGTTAAAGCCAATATTTAAATATTTTATTCATTAATTATCATTTCCTTAACTACATCATCCAATTCCGAAACATTTTTATAAGGTTGTCGGCTTAAATTACTTATATATGGATCAGAAGACTCAAGTAAACGATGAAAAACATCAGTATTTGTTGCAGTTCTACTGCACTTTCTAGAAAATATAATCTGTAATTCCTATAATCTTAATTTTCTTATTAAAACATATGGTTTTGTTTTTTTTTTTAATTTCTTATGCACTTTTTCCAAATAGCTGTCAATAAATTATTAATAAATTGTTGTTATAAAAGAGCTAATGTTAGGATTAATAACTGCAATTTGATTAAAAACTTAAGCCTGAAGGTATGCAATGGTTTTTTATTATAAGCAATAATCCTGACTTTCTTTACTAAATTTTGATTTTTTCAAAAGTTTGACAAAAGTTGCTAAATTTTTTTAGCTAATTCGAAAGAAAAGCCTTTTGTCTTTCATTTCATTATGCTAAGAGCACGGTGGTAAACCGAGCCAACTGACTTTTTCTCCAACGAAAACTGCCAATGCTATTTTTTATAGGGCAATCTTGATGCGCTCATAGCTCCCAAACTATGTATGCAGTAAACTTTTTTTTTTTTCTTTAAAACAAACACAAGATCTCAGACTTCAATAAAATTCACTTCTACATTTTGCCGCTTGAAATATCTTCGATACATAAACCTTTAAATTTCAATAATTTTACCATAAATTTTTGTTTTACAACATTTAGCTGACTTCAACCGATTTTTTCTATATATATGTATATATATCTTAGGAAAAAAATATAGATTTTTCATTGCCAGATTCTTCTCTATCAAATGGCATTATTAGATTTTTGAAAAGTGATAGTCAAAAAATGCCTTTTTTGCAGCAGAAATACCATAGTGCGGGGTTGTATGTGAGCTCTAACTTAATTTAACCGGATTTTGGCCATTTTCAATACATAACTTTCTCAAGAAATCGAAAATACTTTTGTTAAATTGTTGTCCCCCTACCTCTTTACGTTAAGGTGCTATCGCGCTATTATTTGACTGACAGGCGGACAGAAGCCAAATTAATAATACCAAATTTTATCATCATAACTGTTACAATTTGTCATTTTTTAGCAAATAAGAAATTAGCCTAGACCATTGAACCAATTTTGCCCGATTTCAATACCAAAATTTTCTAAGAAATGAAGAATAATAATCTCAAATTTCAGTGACCTAGATCTCTTTGTTAAAGTTTTATCGTGCGACAAGAGAAATACAGAAATACATACGGACAGGCAGACGGTCCAAGAACGAGGATCGAACCCAGGCTGAACTAAATATTATATGTTATACGTAGTAGTCGACGTGCTAACCAACTAAGCACATCACCCACAATAAGTCAGTACCTGGTTGACCGAGCATTGCTCGGAGCTTTATGATAAGCATTTAAATTGAGAGGAAAGACATTGTACAACTTTTAAGTTAATTTTGAATTATTTTATTTATTTTGTCCGATCAACACATAGTTTGCATAGTTTACAGTTTAACTCATTTTAATAAATTGGAAATTAGTCATACCAACAGAAACCTCCGTCGACTCATGCGCAACAACTTTGCTAAAGATTATAGTCTGATCAAGTGCACAGTTTATGATTCAATTCATTTTGAGTAGTTTTCAGTGGCGCCACCTGAAGTCGTAACAACTTTGCTTATGATTATAACATGATCAAATGCACAGTTTAAGATGTAATTTACTTTGAGTAATTTTCTGTCGGACTTTGGTCATTTTAATTCATAAATCTTCGTCGGCTTATCCACAACAACTTTGTTGAAGATTATAGAATGATTAAATGTACAGCTTTTTGAGTAAATTTCAGTGGCGCCACCTATCGAAATTTCTTCATACCAACTAAGGAACCTTCATCGGCTCATGTGCAACAACTTTGCTAAAGATTGTAGCATGGTTATATGTACAGCTTACGATTAAATTGACTTTGAGTAAGTTTCAGTAGCGCCATCTGTCGGAAATTATTCATACCAACTTAAAAGCCTTCGCCTACTTATGCGCTACAACTTTGCTTAAGATAATAGCATAATCAAATGTACAGTTTACGATTTAATTAATTTTTAGTAATATTCAGTGGCGAAAATTATCAACTTAAAAACCTTCGCCGGCTTATCCGCAATATCTTCGCTAAAGAGCATAACATGATCAAATTCACAGTTTACTATTCTATAAAGAACATACATACAGACAAACATTCATTTGTTTAAAAGGTATAACATTACTATTTTTTCCCATTTTTTTTCCCCTTTTTATCCCCTAATTTCAAAAAGTTCCATATGCATATTTGGTACTTCTTTGGTACCAATTGAATTCGGTACATTTTATTAAAATGCAGTTAACATAATGTTCCTATTCATATTACTTTTTGAGATGTTAGGTTATCATTTTATCCCTTTTTTACCCATTTTGGCTCCAAAATCAAAAAGTACCAAATACGTGTTTCATTTTTCTTTCACATCTATTGATAGCAGTACAAAGTTTCTTTCTATATTTTTAGTTTAAAATATAAGAGTGGGTTAAAAAGGTACTAAAAAAACTTTTTCCACCCTTTTTTACCCCCTATCCGACATAGTTTCAAAAAAGTACCAAACACCTATCCGCTGATTTAGCTGTTTAAAACGCAATTTTAATTTTGTTTCTATACCTATTACTTTAGCAGATATAGCGTTTTCGATTTTTTTCCCTTTTTACCCGTTTTTACCCTCTTCTTCGACCTTTACATCATAAAAGGTACCCACTGTCCAAATTTTATCAAAATCGTTAGAGCCGTTTTCGAGATAGCCATTCTATATATATATATAGATATATATATATATATATATATATATATATATATTACATACAATTATTGCTAGTTTAAGAATATAAGATAAGTTTTTTTGTGACCTTTTTAAATCTCCATAAAAACAGTCATACTAGAAGCATTTGCGTGACTATATTTTGACTACGCACATTTTTTAAGATTTGTTTGTGCTATTTTTAACTAGTCTCTTGCTAAGTGTTTCTATGAGTCCTTTTGTCAACTTTTTTGATCACCAAGCTGATTAATCAGCTTTTGATCATCTAAAGGAACTCTAAAAGACTCATTTTGCTGAGCCAGCTAGCTTTCCTAATTGCTAGCTGGGGTATGTCAATTGTACTTGTATTGGTGAAACAATTTTTTTTATGATATACACATAAATATATGCAAGTGTTGCCAGTTAAGGGGTTTTCATTTTAAACGATAGCATTGGTTTAATTAGTTTCACTTTTGGCAATACTGTTTTCTCATTGTTGTCAGTTTCATAAGAGTTTGTTAAAGTACTCAACAAAGTACGTTGTAGTACTCAACGAAGTACGTTATTTTTAAAGTACTTCGTGGAAGTTCGTTATGATATATTTTAACAGGTATTCTAAAATTTTAAGGTATTTAAATTTTAAGATATTTAAATACATTATGGTACCTTAAAATATAATACTTTTCGAAGCTTGGTTGTCAGTTTATAAAAGTGCATTAAAGTAGACAATAAAGTACTTTATAGTACGCAACAAAGTACGTTATTGTTTATTTTATCAGATACTCTAAAATTTTAAGGTACCTTTACTTAAATTAAACACTTTGTTATGTATGTGACTATGTACCGAACTAACCTAAGTATAGTATGATACCTTAAAATATAGTACTTTAGAGTATTTTTTCGAACCTTGTTTACTAGACGACTCAGAACGGCCGGTTATTCATGTAAGCTTGTTATCAATATACAGGTCGTAGCTTTAAATATAATTTAATGGAATTTAGTACAGGGTCATATTTTGAGTAAAATCGGATTACTATTTCGGGTACCTCCCATAGGGATGCCTTCCCCGTAGAGAGTTTATGGTCCTTTATAGCAAAACTATTACTTATATTAACCTTAATCAGCGTATTTACATTATTTTGAAGCAATCGGTTCATATTTGATCATACCTCCCATACAAGACACATTCTCAAAATTATTTTGTTTAAATAAATACCCATAAAAGCACAAAAACGCTTATAAATCTAAAGATAAATGCACTTTATTACTAAAACTTTGCATAGATAAATATTTTGTGTATATAAACCAATAATCGAAATTTGGTTACAATCGATTATCAATTGACTCTAGCTCCCATATAAGGCCTTTAGCCGGAAATGCTATAAATCTACTTAAATCTACATGTAAGGACTTATTTGCAAAATAATGCCACAAATGCAGCGAAAAGATGTTGAAAATTGGTCTTCCAGACTGCTAACCTTAGAGGCCAGCCTTGGTGGTAAGAGAAATTGGAGAAAATAATTATGTAGTATATTGGCATTGTTTTTCTACTAAAGGACATAGACTATTTACAATACCCAATATGAATTTAAATTCTAGTAGTTCCCTTCTAATAAAAATATTTTTAAAAGCAAAAGATTTTCTTCATTTATTTTGTAAAACCTACACCTCAATATTTTTTTTTTTATTTTGCATGTTCATTCTTGTGTTCTTCAAAATTAAGCCATAAACTTGAAGGGATTGATAAAAATAGCAATAACGAAAAAAACAAAAACTTTTATTTTGTTAGTGAACGTGATTTTTACTCAGTTTCGAAAATTGTTCAAGTTAAAAATCAATTACATTTCGAACACCTGAATTCAATTAAAATTTAAAAAAGAATCGACGTGACGTTAGGTTAACAAAATTCGACTAGTAGATTAAACCAAGTTTAAAAGGAATTATTTTTTTTTTAATGTTGTAGATTGTTTTAAAAGTAATGCAATAAGAAAATATTTTAGTTTAGTTACAATTATAATTGAACCTAAAAAATTTACTATTTTCATAGGAAATTTTTCAAAAAATTTTTACTTTTATAAGAAATTTTTCAAAAATTTCTTAGTTTTAGGAAAATTTTCAAAGATTCCTTTTTTTATAGAAAATTGACCAAAAATTTGTTATTTTTATATGAAATTTTTAAAAAATTGTATTTTATAGTAAATTTATTGTAAAGGAAATTTTTTAAAAATTTCTTATTTTTAAAGAAAATTTTTCAAAAATTTCTTATTCTTTTTAAAAAATTTTTCAATTTTTTTTTATTTTTATAGGAAACTTTTCAAAAATTTTATATTTTTATAAGAAATTTTTCAAAAATTTCTTATTTTTATAGGAAATTTTTCAAAAATTTTTAAGTTTTATATAAACTTTTTAAAAATTTTTTTATATTTATAGATTATTTTTCAAAAATTATTTACTTTTATCGGAAATTAAAAAAAAAATAATTATATAGGGATATTTACTTTTTTTATAGGAAATTTTTCAAAAATTTCTTATTTTTATAGGAAATTTTTAAAAGTTTCTTATTTTTATAGGAAATTTTTAAAGATTTCTTATTTTTATATGAAATTTTTGAAAAAAAAAAAACTCTATTTTGATAAGAAATATCGGGTGTTTTTTATTGAGGTAAAGATCTTTAAGTTGGCATCACTTTTTTAACTGGCGGCCATTTTGTCAGCTGTCAAGTGATTAATATTTAGTTTGGTTTGCCATTTCATCATGAACAGGTTGACAAAAGAACAACGCTTGCAAATCGTGCAAATTTATTTCGAAAATAATGGTTCAGTTCGCGAAGTTTACCGCAAGCTCCGTCCATTTTATGGTCGACATAATCGTCCATCAGAGCAATTAATTCGGTTAACCATGGATCGTTTTCGCACTACGTTTACTCAATGTGATAATACGCATTCGCAGCGACGTCGAACAGTGCGCACCGAAGAAACAATTGCCGCTGTAGAGCAAACTGTTGAAGAGGACCCGAATGAATCGATTCGCCACCGTGCACAGCAATTGGAGCTTTGTCCATCAACTTTATGGAAGATTTTGCGCAAAGATCTTGGCTTGCGACTTGGCTTGGGCCGAAAATGAGATTGATCTCGATGCTGATTTTCATCGCAAAATTTTGTTCAGTGATGAGGCTCATTTTTGGTTGAATGGCTACGTCAACAAGCAAAATTGCCGCATTTGGAGTGAAGAGAATCCACATGAGACCCTTGAGACAAAAACTGACTGTTTGGTGTGCTCTATGGGTTGGTGGAGTCATTGGGCCATACTTCTTCCGAAATAATGCTGGAGAGTCAGTTACCATAAATGGAGACCGGTATAGAGCCATGATAACCGACTATTTTGTTCCCCAATTGGATGGCATGAATGTGGATGAGTTGTGGTTCCAACAAGACGGCGCTACATGCCACACAGTGCACGTCACAATTGATTTATTGAAGGAAACATTCGATGAGCGCATAATTTCGCGGAATGGACCTGTCAATAGGCCACCAAGATCGTGCGATTTGACACCACTGGATTATTTTCTTTGGGGATATGTGAAGTCGCTCGTCTACGCCAACAAACCAGAAACGTTAGGGGACTTGGAAGCCAACATTCGTGGCATTATTGCCAACATACGGCCCCATATGCTCGAAAAAGTAGTTGAAAATTGGACCTGTAGAATTGGCTTTATTCGAGCCAGCCGCGGCGGCCACATGCCCGAAATCATATTTAAACATTAATGGCATAAAATTATCCTTTCAATAAAGCCAAATTGATGGACATTAAAACGATTTTCTTGTGCTTTATTTCAATTCGAAGTTCTATACCTCTAAAAAAAACACCCATTACTTAAAATATTTCTTAGTTTTATAAGAAAATTTTCAAAAGTTTCTTATTCTTATAGGAATTTTTTCAAAAAAATTTCTTATTTTTATAGGAAATTTTTCAAAAATTTCTTATTACTTGTAGGAAATTTTTCAAAAATTTCTTACTTTATGTGATAAATTTTTCAAAAATTTCTTATTTTAAAAAGAAATTTTTCAAAAATTTCTTATTTTTATAGCAAAATTTTCAAAAATTTCTTATTTTTATAGGAAATTTTTCTAAAATTTCTTATTTTTGTAGGAAATTTTTCAAAAATGTCTCATGTTTATAAAAAAATTTTTCAAAAATTTCTTATTTTATAGGAAATTTTTTAAAAATGTTTTATTTTTGTAGGAAATTTTTCAAAAATTTCTTATTTTTATAGGAAATTTTTCAAAAATTTCTTATTTTTATAGGAAATTTTTCAAAAATTTCTTATTTTTATAGGAAATTTTTCAAAAATTTCTTATTTTTATAGGAAATTTTTCAAAAATTTCTTATTTTTATAGGAAATTTTTCAAAAATTTCTTATTTTTATAGGAAATTTTTCAAAAATTTCTTATTTTTATAGGAAATTTTTCAAAAATTTCTTATTTTTATAGGAAATTTTTCAAAAATTTCTTATTTTTATAGGAAATTTTTCGAAAATTTTTTATTTTTATAGGAAGTTTTTCAAAAATTTCTTATTTTTATAGGAAATTTTTCAAAAATTTCTTATTTTTATAGGAAATTTTTCAAAAATTTCTTATTTTTATAGAAAATTTTTCAAAAATATCTTATTTTTATAGGAAATTTTTCAAAAATTTCTTATTTTTATAGGAAATTTTTCAAAAATTTCTTATTTTTATAGGAAATTTTTCAAAAATTTCTTATTTTTATAGGAAATTTTTCAAAAATTTCTTATTTTTATAGGAAATTTTTCAAAAATTTCTTATTTTTATAGGAAATTTTTCAAAAATTTCTTATTTTTATAGAAAATTTTTCAAAAATTTCTTATTTTTATAGGAAAATTTTCAAAAATTTCTTATTTTTATAGAAAATTTTTCGAAAATTTCTTATTTTTATAGGAAATTTTTCAAAAATTTCTTATTTTTATAGAAAATTTTTCAAAAATTAATTATTTTTATAGGAAATTTTTCAAAAATTTCTTATTTTTATAGGAAATTTTTCAAAAATTTCTTATTTTTATAGGAAATTTTTCAAAAATTTCTTATTTTTATAGGAAATTTTTCAAAAATTTCTTATTTTTATAGGAAATTTTTTAAAAATTTCTTATTTTTACAGGAAATTTTTCAAAAATTTCTTATTTTTATAGGAAATTTTTCAAAAGTTTCTTATTTTTATAGGAAATTTTTCAAAAGTTTCTTATTTTTATAGAAAATTTTTCAAAAATATCTTATTTTTATAGGAAATTTTTCAAAAATTTCTTATTTTTATAGGAAATTTTTCAAAAATTTCTTATTTTTATAAAAAAATTTTTACAAATTTCTTATTTTTATAGGAAATTTTTCAAAAATTTCTTATTTTTATAGGAAATTTTTCAAAAATTTCTTATTTTTATAGAAAATTTTTCGAAAATTTCTTATTTTTATAGGAAGTTTTTCAAAAATTTCTTATTTTTATAGGAAATTTTTCAAAAACTTCTTATTTTTATAGGAAATTTTTCAAAAATTTCTTATTTTTATAGGAAATTTTTCAAAAATTTCTTATTTTCATAGGAAATTTTTCAAAAATTTCTTATTTTTATAGGAAATTTTTCAAAAATTTCTTATTTTTATAGGAAAGTTTTCAAAAATTTCTTTATTTTACAGGAAATTTTTCAAAAATTTCTTATTTTTTTAGGAAATTTTTCAAAAATTTCTTATTTTTATAGGAAATTTTTCAAAAATTTCTTATTTTTATAGAAAATTTTTCAAAAATATCTTATTTTTATAGGAAATTTTTCAAAGATTTCTTATTTTTATAGGAAATTTTTCAAAAATTTCTTATTTTTATAGGAAATTTTTCAAAAATTTCTTATTTTTATAGGAAATTTTTCAAAAATTTCTTATTTTTATAGAAAATTTTTCAAAAATTTCTTATTTTTATAGTTAAGTTTTCAAAAATTTCTTATTTTTACAGGAAATTTTTCAAAAATTTCTTATTTTTATAGGAAATTTTTCAAATATTTCTTATTTTTATAGGAAATTTTTCAAAAATTTCTTATTTTATAGGAAACTTTCGGAAAATTCTCCTATTTTGTAGGAAAATTTTCATAAATTTCTAATTTTTATAGGAACTATGTTCAATTTTTTTATTTTTATAGGAAATTTTTAAAAAATTTCTTATTTTGTAGGAAATTTTTAAAAAATTTCTTATTTTGTAGGAAATTTTTTAAAAATTTCTTATTTTTTATAGGAAATTTTTAAAAAATTTCTTATTTTTATAGGAAATTTTTTAAAAATTTCTTATTTTGTAGGAAATTTTTGAAAGATTTCTTATTTTGTAGGAAATTTTTGAAAAACTTCTTATTTTTTATAGGAAGTTTTTCAAAAATTTCTTATTTTTATAGGAAATTTTAAAAAAATTTCTTATTTTTAAAGAAATTTAAAAAAAAATTTTAAAAAATTCTTATTATTATAGGAAATTAAAAAAAAAATTCTTAATTTTATAGAAAATTTTTCAAAAATGTCTTATTTTTATAGGAAATTTTTCAAAAATTTCTTATTTTTATAGGAAATGTTTTAAAAATTTCTAATTTTTAAAGGAAATTTTTCAAAAAATTCTTATTATAGGATATTTTTCAAAAATTTCTTATTTTTATTAGAAATTTTTGTAAAATTTCTTATGTTTATAGGAAATTTTTCACAAATTTCTTATTTTTATAGGCAATTTTTCAAAAATTTCTTAATTTTATAGCAAACTTTTCAAAAATGTCTTATTTTAATAGGAAATTTTTCAAAAATTTCTTATTTTTATAGGAAATTTTTCAAAAATATCTAATTTTTATAGGAAATTTTTCAAAAATTTCTTATTTTTATAGGAAATTTTTCAAAAATTTGATAGGAAATTTTAAAAATATTTTATTTTTATAGATAATTTTTCAAAAATTTCATTTTTTTATAGAAAATTTTTCAAAAATTTTTATTTTTATAGAAAATTTTTCAAAAATTTCTTATTCTAATAGGAAATTTTCCAAAAATTTCTTATTTTATAGGAAGTTTTTCAAAAATTTCTTATTTTTATAGGCATTTTTTTTAATTTATTTTTTTTATAGGAAATTTTTTAAAAAATTCTTATTTTTATAGGAAAATTTTCAAAAATTTCTTATTTTTTAAATATTTCTTATGTCATAGGAAATTTTTGAAAAATTTCAAATTTTTTTATAGGAAATTATTCAAAAATTTCTTATTTTTATACAATATTGTTAAT
>OW121744.1:53508719-53511219 GCA_933228675.1 Stomorhina lunata
TATTTTTCTTTAATTTTTGTCCCTTACTGCACTGACTTTTTACTAATATCTGATCTATATATAAACCGATTTTCTTAGTTTAAAGTGGCTTAAAAAAAACAACATTTAATATTAAAAGCTTTACTTTATAAAAAGTAATAAGTGCTTAAAGTTACTATCAAACAAGTAAAAGTGTTATATTCCGCTGTGCCGAATCTTGTATACCCATCATCAAGTTGTACGAGAGTGCAGCTAACTCAAAATGTTGACCAAATGTGGTATTGTTGGTAATGTATTTGGACTAAATTCGGTTGCAGTAGTAAAGTTACTATAGTTCAACATTTAAAAGTATCTAAGTGGTTTCCCAGATATTTACCTTGGACAAAATGCTGTTCCATAACCGAATATAGTTTTACATTAATAAGATGTTTTGTTGTGCCATAAACATGTTGATAGCAACACGGCAGGTTCATATATTTTGCTAGGAGTTCCTAATACATCTACCGTATATAAAGTCTGGACCTAACATTGATTGATAGCTATCTAATTTCGTAAATGCAATCTTAATTTAATGAATGTACCTCCAAATCTTTTTGATTGTGGATATAAAAAGGGGATGTTATATATACATAATAACTGTAGCCAAATGTTGACCGATTGTTACAAAATTTAATATACTGTTTATTTGTGCAAAATTTAGTGCCCATACCTGATATAGTTTATAATTTAATAGCTTTTAACTGGCGTTTGTGGTATTTTAGTGGCAACCGGGAGCGGTTTTTATATGAAAGATATGGTCAAAAATGGACTGATTCCTATAAAATTTGACATACTGACTGAAAGCTGCATAAACCTTCTCTGTTCTAAATTTAGTAGTCATAGATTTTACAATTTTATTCAATTTATCAGCATAAATGTGATTCCCGGGACAGGGTTATATGGGAGCTCTAATTAAATATGAATCGATTTTACCCATTTTCAGCACACAATTTCTATAATATATAGAAAGTACTTTTGCTAAATTTTGTCTCTCGTGCTCTTGTAGTTAAGTAGCTATCGCACTTCTCTCTGACGGAAAGACGGACATAAACCGTGTTTTCTTTTGTATTTTTGTGTTTCTATAAGTTTTTTATATGGGAGCTATGGTCAAATATTAACCGCTTGTAACAAAATTTTGCACACTGGCTGGCATTCACATAAGACTTCCTTTTGTAAGATTGTAAGATTTTGTTGCTATAGCCCTTTTCGTTAAGGCGCTATCGCGCTTTTATCTGATGGACAGACGGACATAAACCCCCTTTTCTTTTTGTATTTTTGTGTTTCCGTAAGTTTTTTATATGGGAGCTATGGTCAAATGGTGACCGACAAAATTTTGCACACTGGTTGGCATTGATATAAGATCTCCTCGTGCTAAATTTAGTGATTTTAACTGTTATAGTTTTAGATTGAAATTTTTAGGTGAAATTTTGGCAGTTTCCGTAAGTTTTTTGTGAACCAATTTTTTTTGAAATTTTATATGCTGCCTCGGACTTATGCAAAACTTCTATATACCAAATTTTATCATCATAGCTATTATAGTTTCTTATTTATTAGCAAATAAGCGATTAGAGTAGGCGAGGTTATGTGGGAGCTATGGTCAAATGTTAACCAATTTTGCCCAATTTCAATAACAAAATTTTCTCAGAGATGAAGAATGTTTTCACTAAGTTTCAGTGAAATAGCTACTTTCGTTAGGCGTTATCGTGATTTCAACAGACAGACAGACGGACATCGTTCAATCGTCTTAAAATTTCATAGGGATTCAGAATATATATCGTTTTTGATTTTTCAGCCAATATTAAGGAAATTACAAACGGAATGACAATCTCAATATACCCCCCCATTCTTTTTGATGGTGGGTTTAAAAACAAGTAAGAAAGTGCTATAGTCGGTCAAGCCCGACAATATGATAACCTTCACCACTTAGGTCAAAGGTGTTCTTTTTCCTGTATAAAGACAAATATTTTCTAAATTTTGCCATCAGACAAATATTTTCTCAAAACTTATATATTTAAGGTGTTTCCGTCATTTGGACTTATATGAGAGCTAGAGTCAAATGTGAAGCGATTTCAACGAAATCTGGTACAGTGACTTTGGTTTATACAGGCAGCATTTGTTTTGAATTTTATGAAAAAATATTGATATTTATGGCCAATATATCAATTCTGGGAAGTGGGACCTATGGGAGGTACCATAATTAATGGACCGATTTTGACGAATTTCAACAGCCACAGTCTTACTATCAAAAACTTGATATGTTTCAAATTTCATCAATTTATATTTAGAATTCCGACCTGTGCTTTGATTACACCGTTTACATGGGGGTCCAGCCAGATAAACGGACGGACGGACGGACTACCATCGCTAAATCGACTTAGAAAGTGATTCTAAGCCTATTGGTATACTAAGACATTAAGTATACTAAGGTCTAAGACAAATATTTCTATGCATTACATACATCAGCACAGACTTATAATACCCT
>OW121744.1:53516219-53578719 GCA_933228675.1 Stomorhina lunata
TGATGGTGGGTATACAAGATTCGGCACAGCCGAATATAACATTCCTACTTGTTATACCCTTCACCACCATAGGTGGAAAGGGTATTATAAGTTTGTGCTGATGTATGTAACGCATAGAAATATTTGTCTTAGACCCACCTTTTAGTATACCAATAGGCTTAGAATCACTTTCTGAGTCGATTTAGCGATGTCCGTCCGTCCGTCCGTCCGTCCGTCTGGCTGGCTGGCTGGCTGGCTGGCTGGACCCCCATGTAAACCTTGTAATCAAACTACAGGTCGTAATTCTAAATGTAATTTAATAAAATTTGGTACAGATCATTTTTTTGACAATGGGACCATGGCTATTGAAATTGGTCGAAATCGGGCCATTATTTATGGTACCTCCCATAGGTCCCACTTCCCGGAATTGACATATTGGCCATAAATATCAATATTTTTTCATGAAATTTAAAACATATAATTCTTATGTAAACCTAAATCACTGTACCAAATTTTTTTTAAATCGGTCCACATTTGACCATACCTCCCATACAAACTTTTCTTTAAAAATGCACTAAATGAGACAAAAAAATCACTAAAACGCTCGTAAATCCAAAGATATTGAAAATTTTGAGTTTATTATTGAGTTTTATTTTTTAAACAACTGTAATCAATTTGCTAAATTTCGAGATAATCGGTCCACATTTGACCCTAGCTCTCATATAAGCCAAAATGATGGAAACAGCTTAAATATATAAGTTTTGAGAAAATGTTTGTATGATGGCAAAATTTAGCAAATATTTGTCTTTATACAGGAAAAATAACACCTTTGACCTTAGTGGTGAAGGGTATCGTATGGTCGGGCTTGACCGACTATAGCTCTTTCTTACTTGTTTTTTTTTTAATTTAGGGGTTAGTAAAATTGCCAATAGTTATGCAAAAAAATTACACGTTCTCGGTACTCTTTGAAAAGAAGTAAAAAGGGAAGAAAAATAACTAAAGTTGTTTCTTTAAACCAAAAAGTGAAAGGAAAAAATTCAAAAAAAGCACTTATGTAGATCCGCTCGCAGAGACTTGTGTATGGTACTCTTTAGAAATTGATCTATGCACAAGTAATCAAGGACAATTCGTCAATTCAAATTGTATCACGAACGAAATAGCGGGTTAGGATGGTAGTAATCAATTTTTGTCAAACAAATTTTTCACTTCCGAACCACTGTGAGTAATAAGAATTTATGTTTTTAGCATAAGCCTAAAAACCAACACACTTGACTGAATCTAACGAAAATACTTTTCTACATAAATTTAAATTAAAACTAAAAATAGAAAATGTTAAATGTTTTGCATACTTTCTAAATAGTTTGTAGTTTGCAGAGAAATTCTTGTAACACTAAAACTTTAACAATTAAATATATTAAACTAAATCTTTTAAAGACAAAAACTTAAAAAATTTAAACATAAATATTTTTTCCTTAAGAATTTAAATTCGTTTTTTTTGTTTTTTTTTTTGGCAAATAAGGAAATGTTTGTGGCATAACTAAATATGAACTTCTAAAAAAAAAGGAAAGTTTTTTCCCTTTCATATTCATATTGACAGCTTTTTTGGTTATTGAACAGGGTTTGTCCTTTTTTTGTCCTACAAAAAAATATTTTATCATTATTTCTCGTAAAGAATACATTTATTGAATAAGTTTTCAAGAGTCGTTTTTCTTTACTTGACAAAGTTTTTAGGTATTTAATAAAATAATAAAAACTATATGTCAACGTGCCAAAAAAAATTGTTAGACTTTGGCTGGAAGTTTTATTTAATAGTCTTTTATAAAAAAAAATCTTTAAGTATGGAGCTTTAATATAGTTACTTTAAATACCGATATATATTTACCGGAGCTTGTTGGAGTTATAAGATCAAATTTCAATAATTGAAATCTATGTTTGCATAACTTTAAATTGAAATTCTTTACAAAACTTTTAATTTTAATTTTCCTTTCTATGCTCAACATCAAAATGTATCGGAGTATTTTGAAGTTGTAATTTCGTTTGTAATTCCCGAAAGAAATGACTTAAGACCGTATAAAATATATAGTAGGTTTCTCGGAAAAATTTGTTTTGTGAAAGAAACTAAATGAGACTTTTGGTATAATGATAACTTTTTCCATCTTTCGTTTAGTAGCAAGTCTCATAAAATTTTTGAAGACAAAAATTGATTTAGGAGATTTTTTATCTCTCCATTTTAAGCAAAGGTTTTTTAGTTCAATAAATTTTAAAATAAGTACAACAAATTAAAACCCGAAGAAGTAAGATCTAGTTAAAATAATGGCGTGTGACCAAATTAGGATGACGTTATCTCGGTAGAATTTTTCTACCTTCATTAAAGGTACCATTTCATAATTATTCTAATTCTTAACTAACTGTTTATTTCGTCAGGGTATGAAGTTATCAATTCGCCATAAACCTACAAAATTTAAAATATTTTTGCTAATTTTTAGTTTATATCCTTTTGGTAACATTTTATTATAATCCTATGTTATGCTTTTAACACTTAAAGTTGAGTGTCAAATATTTTGAATTATTTAAAAACGTTCAGTTCTGATGGTGAATATTTGGAAATTTATGTGCATTTATTTTACCAACTGAATTTGAATACTTTATTATTAGCTGTACTAAAAAGACATAAATTATTATAACTACCATTGAAAAGAAAAATGGTTAAATTGCGATTGTTTTTCCGTTTGTACTTCCCTAAAAATTGGCATGAAAACCGATTGAGCGATATCCGTCTGCCTGTCTGTTGTCGGCATGATAAAACCTTAAAGAAAGGATATAAGTCACTGAAATTTGGCACAAATATTCTTCATTTCTTGGAAAATTTTGGTTGAAATTGGGCAAAATCGGTTCACATTTGACCATAGCTCCCGTATAATCTCATCTAGGCTAATCGCTTATTTGCTAATAAATGACAAATTATAACAGCAATGATGACAAAATTATGTATATAGAAGTTTTACATAAGCACCAGGCAGCATATAATTTCATCGAAATCCGTTCACATTTAACCATAGCTCCCATACAAAAAACTTACGGAAACAGCCATAATTTCACCAAAAATGCCAATAAATCTAGAACAATAACAGATATAACCACTAAATTTAGCACAAGGAGGTCTTATGTCAATGCCAATCAGTGTGCAATTTTGTCATAATTGGTCACTATTTGACCATAGCACCCATATAAAAAACTTACGGGAACACAAAAATACAAAAAGAAAGGGGGGTTTATGTCCGTCTGTCTGTCAGATAAAAGCGCGTTAGCTCCTTAACGAAAAGGGCTACAGCAACGAAATTTTACAAAAGGAAGTTTTATGTGAATGCTAGCCAGTGTGTAAAATTTTGTTACAATCGGTTACTTTTTGACCATAGGTCCCGTATAACCTTGCCTATGCTAATCGCTTATTTGCTAATAAATAACAAACTATAATAGCTATGATGATAAAATTTGGAATATAAAAGTTCTGCATAAGTCCTAGGCAGCATATACAATTTCATTAAAATCGGTTCACATTAAGTCATAGCTCCCATACAAAAATCTTACGGAAACACCCAAAATTTCACTTAAAATACACTTGCCAATAAATCTAAAACTATAACAGATATCACCACTAAATTCAGCACGAGTAGGTCTTATGTTAATACCAAACAGTGTGAAAAATTTTGTCAAAATCGGTCACCATTTGACCATAGCTCCCATATAAAAAACTTAAGGAAACACAAAAATACAAAAAGAAAAGGGGGTTTATGTCCGTCTGTCCGTCAGATAAAAGCTCGATAGCACCTTAACGAAAAGGGCTACAGTAACAAAATTTCACACAAGGAAGTCTTATATGAATGCCAACCAGTGTGCAAAATTTTGATACAATCGGTTACTATTTGACCATAGGTCCCATATAAAAAAGTTACGGAAACACAAAAATACAAAAAGAAAAGACGGTTTATGTCCGTCTTTCCGTCAGAGAAAAGCGATAGCTCCTTAACTACAAGAGCTAGAGAAACAAAATTTAGCGAAACTATTTTAGATATGTTTTAGAAATTGTGTGCTGAAAATGGGTAAAATCGGTTCACACTTAGTTAGAGCTCCCATATAACCCTGCCCCGGGAATCACATTTATCCCTTTCCGACCGTATACGGACAATTGTGCGGGTAAGTTTAAATCACTATAATTTCTCTAATATTTGAAATTATGCGATAAGACCGGAAAAACACTATTTTGTATGATCTTTTTTCGTTGATCTTTGTAAAGAACCATTATTTTTTTATATATTTTCTTGCTAATTTCGTAGCTTCAGTAGTGTACTTTTTGCAGATGTAAGAATGCATCGAAAGGGTAAGTTTGCATACACATTTTAATTATTTAAATTGCGAAATCTTTTACCAAGCTATTGTTTTTAATAAGAAAAAATAATACATATTTTGTGCAAAGTACAACTTATTAGTTATTTTGTGATTTTTTATATTTTTGCGTCAAAATTACTGAAAGTGCCACAATTGTGCGTGTACGGACTATATTATAAAAATATTTTGGACTTTTTTTGTCCTTTTTCACAGATGGACTAACTGAAGACGATATCTTAGCCGAACTTAAAATTTAGATTTGGAAGATTTTAGTAGCGATGATGAGTGCCTGGATGCAACTTGGAAAGTAACCATTGTGAAAAATGATTTACCACACCAGGAATGCGATAATGAGAGTTAAATGCTCCATTATCGACCACCAGATGTAAGTTAAACTGACAATCGTCGTAATGGAGAAGAAAATCATTTAAGACTCAGTGAGCTCTTGTGCAGCAGAAGCACAAACCAAATAAGCCTAGAGGTGTGAGATTAAAAAACAAAGTTTTAACTATATCTGAGGAACTGGTCTTAGATTTTGAGATTTACTAGGACAAGACTACACCACTTCCATGCCTGAATTTAGGCGCTAAGGATCAAGCTTTGTTTTACGTTTGGCTGAAACACTTCCTGAAGATTCCAAACTGTTATTACACGACAATGCCACTACAAGCACCCTTGAATCGTAGAATCGCTCCTGATAACGAGAAACAGAATAAAAAATGTACATTTCACGAAAAATAAGCATATAAAGAGGGGTAATATGGAGGAATTCTGTCATATTGAAGACAAAACTTTTGTTGTGCAATGATAGGATTCAAAGTCTGTATGTAGTTCTTGCTTCATCAGCATATGGGTGTGTCCCAATTGAACAAGTCAAACGCTGGGAAAAAACTAAAAGGTATGTTGAATTTTCAGCTTCTAGAATAGTCAGGGAATACAGTAAGTGTAAGGCGGCATTGATATTTGCGATCAACTAATGGAATTATAACGGTATTTTTTCAGACTCGAAAATGGACTTTAAAAGTTTTTATCTTATCCAGTTTATTAACCTTATGTGCTTCAATACATGGATGCATTACAGAGATCATTGCAAAATGAATTCCCGGCTACGAAAAAATACTCATGACTCTCTAAGTTTTAAAATGACATTATCTAAACAATTAATTGTTTAAGATAAAAAAGAAATATTGCCTATAAAACTGAAGATGGGGATAAAGAACCCCTAAATGCCGTCAAAAAATGTCGTCCATCCGAACAACAATGCAAAGAAAATAGACTTGTTGTATACAAACACTGGCCTCTTGAACATGATTTGTCATCAGCAAGATGCTGCCGACTTGAAGGATGCAAATCAAGAACGCAAACTTATTGTTCAACATGTAGCGTACATAACTATACGTAAAAACCTAAATTGTTTGATTTAATACCACAATAAAAACTAAAAATATATAATATTTTTTCTAAAAGATCGATTTTTTTATTTAAAAACTAATCCTGACTGCAACAATTGTGCGTGTCCTGAAAAACAAGGATAAAGAGTCTTAGTGACTAAACTTAATAATTTAAAATGTTTTATGTATATAAAAGTTACAGAATTCAAAAATTAAGATAAATCTGTCCCTTAGATTGACCATAGGTCCGAAAGGGTTATGCTAATGAACTGAATAAACTTTTAAAATCTATGACTACTTAATTTAGAACAGAGAAGTTTTAGCCAACTTTCAGTCAGTATGTCAAATTTTATAGGAATCGGTCCATTTTTGACCATAGCTTTCATATAAAAACCGCTCCCGGTGACCACTTAAATGGCACAAACGCCAGTTAAAAGCTATTAAATTATAAACTATGTCAGCTATGGCCACTAAATTTTGCACAAGTAAACTATATATTAATACCAGCCAGTATCTAAAATTTTGTAACAATCGGTTAACATTTGGCTATAGTTCTTACATATATAACATCCCCTTTTTATATCTACAATCAAAAAGATTTGGAGGTACATTCATTATATTAAGATTGCATCTACGAAATTAGATAGCTATCAATCAATGTTAGGTCCAGACTTTATATACGGTAGACGCATTAGGAACTCCTAATAAAATATATGAACCTGCCGTGTTGCTATCAACATGTTTATGGCACAAAGAAACAGCTTATTAATGTAAAACTATATTCCGTTATGGAACTGCATTTTGTCCAAGGTAAATACTTGGGAAACCACTTAGATACTTTTAAATGTTGAACTATAGTAACTATACAACTGCAACCGAATTTAGTCCAAATAATGGGTGTTTTTTTTAGAGGTATAGAACTTCGAATTGAAATAAAACACAAGAAAATCGTTTTAATGTCCATCAATTTGGCTTTATTGAAAGGATAATTTTATGCCATTAATGTTTAAATATGATTTCGGGCATGTGGCCGCCGTGGCTGGCTCGAATAAAGCCAATTCTACAGGTCCAATTTTCAACTACTTTTTCGAGCATATGGGGCCGTATGTTGGCAATAACGCCACGAATGTTGGCTTCCAAGTCCCCTAACGTTTCTGGTTTGTTGGCGTAGACGAGCGACTTCACATATCCCCAAAGAAAATAATCCAGTGGTGTCAAATCGCACGATCTTGGTGGCCAATTGACAGGTCCATTCCGCGAAATTATACGCTCATCGAATGTTTCCTTCAATAAATCAATTGTGACGTGCGCTGTGTGGCATGTAGCGCCGTCTTATTGGAACCACAACTCATCCACATTCATGCCATCCATTGAGGAACAAAATAGTCCGTTATCATGGCTCTATACCCGTCTCCATTTATGGTAACTGACTCTCCAGCATTATTTCGGAAGAAGTATGGCCCAATGACTCCACCAACCCATAGAGCACACCAAACAGTCAGTTTTTGTGGATGTAATGGCGTCTCAAGGGTCTCATGTGGATTCTCTTCACTCCAAATGCGGCAATTTTGCTTGTTGACGTAGCCATTCAACCAAAAATGAGCCTCATCACTGAACAAAATTTTGCGATGAAAATCAGCATCGAGATCAATCTCATTTTCGGCCCATACACCAAAATCACGACGCATTGCATGGTCTCGCGGCTTTAATTCTTGCACAAGCTGGATCTTGTAAGGTCGCAAGCCAAGATCTTTGCGCAAAATCTTCCATAAAGTTGATGGACAAAGCTCCAATTGCTATGCACGGTGGCGAATCGATTCACTCGGGTCCTCTTCAACACTTTGCTCTACAGCGGCAATTGTTTCTTCGGTGCGCACTGTTCGACGTCGCTGCGGATGCGTATTATCACATAGAGTAAACGTAATGCGAAAACGATCCATGGTTAACCGAATTAATTGCTCTGATGGACGATTATGTCGACCATAAAATGGACGGAGCTTGCGGTAAACTTCGCGAACTGAACCATTATTTTCGAAATAAATTTGCACGATTTGCAAGCGTTGTTCTTTTGTCAACCTGTTCATGATGAAATGGCAAACCAAACTAAATATTAATCACTTCACAGCTGACAAAATGGCCGCCAGTTAAAAAAGTGATGCCAACTTAAAGTTCTGTACCTCAATAAAAAACACCCGATATATTACCAACAATACCACATTTGGTCAACATTTTGAATTAGCTGCACTCTTGTACAACTTGATGGTGGGTATACAAGATTCGGCACAGCCGAATATAACGCTCTTACTTGTTGTATCCACAATCAAAAATATTATGAGGTACATTCATTATATTAAGATTGCACTTATGAAATTAGATAGGCATCAAACAATGTTCAGCCCACACTTTATATATGATGAATGCATTAGGAACTCCTAACGAAATATATGGACCTGCCGTATTACTATTAACGTGTTTAGCCTTACAACATATTAAGCACAACGAAAAGTATTTAACAACTTATTAATGTAAAACTATACCCGGTTATGAGACCGAACTTTAATCAAAGTAAATACTGGGGAAACCACTAAAATATTTTTAAATGTTGAACTATAAAGCTATGGCAACCGAATTTAGTCCAAAGATTTTACCAACAATACCATTTGCTTAGCGATTTTTTCAGTTTTGGTCCAGATTTTGAATTATTTAGCTGCAGCCTTGTAGATATATGAGATATGTTTCTAAATTTAACACAACTTGATGGTGGGTATATAAGATTCGGCACAGCCGAATATAACACTCTTACTTGTTGTTGTTTAAATGATATTACCACAAATATTTAAGACAAATTTTAAACCTAATGTTTACTTTTCTTGTAACATAATTTTTTTTTTTAAATGATTCTGAATAATCGAAAAATGAATCAAATGAATTCTAAATAGTTAAGAATAAAATTCTATGTGATTGAAATTGATACACTTAGAAGAATTACATCTATCTATTTTATTGGGTCTTAAAGAATCACTATCTACTAAAGAAAATTATTCACTTCCAGAAATCAGTGTCGCACAGTGTTATCAGCCACTATATACTCAACGAACAATAGCATTTAGGCCCTATTCCACCAACCACTATTTTTTTATTACTTTATAGCCAAGTATTTTTTGCAATTTAACTTCACCACCACAAACGTTGAGGCAAAATAGTTAATGGCATAAAACTTAATATAATAATATTTAACGCTGATGGTAGTATTTTTTTTTATATTTTCCTAAATTTTCCTTTTTATTGTCCAACCGAATCCTGTTGATAAGTTTGAATGTAGAAAACAACATTTAATTTTATTTCTTACATACATATTTTTTGTTTTGCTCATGAATGCTGGTACTTTAAATCACGGGCATCTGGAAGCTGGTTGTATCTAAATACTTGTATCTGATGTGGACTGAAGCTGCTGCCATTGTTCTTGTTGTTCTTTGTCTTTGATATCTGCTAGTCGTAACTACTTGGAAATACTGGCTGGTTGTTAAGTTGATATTTAAAGAGAGCTATTATCATTATTATTGTTGATTGCCAGGCAGGCGAAAACACACCTGAGCTCAGCAATTTTATTTATTTATTATATTTATTTAATTTTCTTTATTTATTTTTACTCTATGTTACATGCAGTAAATATCTGTGTGTAAGTTAGGGTGACCCTGGTTTTTGGTGATGAGTGTTGGGATCGCATGGAAATCTGAAGCCGCTAAAGGCTAGACTCTTAAAGTAGACCCTGAACTGTTATATATTAAACCACTCAAAAGAAGCATTGATCTGATTCAATTAGAATTTTGGTTATATTATGTTTAATGGCTTTACCTCTATTTCTTTTAAAGATATGACTTTTTAAAATGGGAGCCGGAACACCGTGATATTCCATAATACTCTTATTACTAAACAAGTAAGAGTGTTACATTCGGCTGTGCCGAATCTTGTATACCCACCATCAAGTTGTACTAGAGTGCAGCTAATTCAAAATGTTGAGCAAATATGGTATTGTTGGTAATATATTTGGACTAAATTCGGTTGCGAAAATTCTGAACTTAATCCGGGCAATGTACGTTGATTTTAAAAGTCGAGTCCTACACAAGGGTAAACTATCAGATCCGTTCGATGTTACTACTGGAGTAAGACAAGGATGTATATTACCACCTATACTTTTTATCCTCGTCGTGCGCACTAAATGGTAGACACGGTATCCAATGGACACCCTTTAAACAACTTGAGGACTTGGAATATGCCGATGACGTATGTCTTCTAAGCCAAAGCTCTGGCCACCTTCAAGAGAATACTAACGCTATTACTGCTGAATCTCGTATAGCTGGTCTTGAAATTAATATTTCCAAGACAAAGATTATGCCTGGAAGCTATGGCGCAAACCCGTTGACACACATCAATGTGAATAACGAGGTTATTGGGCGTGTAGATACCTTCAATTACCTGGGAAGTTTAGTAACTACAAAAGGTGGTGCAGACGAGGATATTAAATCGCGTATTAATAGGGCAAAATCTGCATTCGGCATTCTTCGAGCTATTTGGAAATCTCGGCAAATATCAACAACAACTAAGTTACGAATATACAACTCGAATGTCAAGTCCATCCTATATTACGGCTGCGAAACATGGAAACGCACAAATGCCATCGATAAACGACTACAAACCTTTACAAACAAATGCTTAAGACAAATTCTTAATATATGGTGGCCGAATCGCATAAGAAATGAAGATCTACTTAATGCAACAAACCAAATCCCTGCTTCCACAGAGGTATGTCAACGGAAATGGCGATGGATAGGCCACACACTTCAAAGGCCAAATACCAACATTGCTCGACAAGCGCTTTGTTGGAATCCACAAGGAAGCGGCCGTCGTGTTGGTGCACCTGCTAGAACATGGAGAAGATCAATTGATGCGGAGTTACAAGCAGCAAACTAATCATGGAATGATGTATGCCTAACATCTCGCAATAGAGTCCGATATAAAAGGATGGTTGAGGCCCTATGCTCCACTTGCAGTCAAGGATAACAGAAGAAGAAGAAATTCGATTGCAGTGGTATAGTTACTAAAGTTCAACATTTAAAAGTATCTAAGTGGTTTCCCAAGTATTTAGCTTGGACCAAATGCTATTCCATAACCGAATATAGTTTTACATTAATAACCTGCTTCGTTTTGCCATAAACATGTTGACAGCAACACGACAGGTTCATATATTTTGTTAGGAGTTCCTAATGCATCTACCGTGTATAAAGTCTGGATTGTTACAAAATTTTATATACTGGCTGGTATTAGTATAAAGTTCATTTTTGAAAAATTTAGTGGCCATAGCTGACATAGTTTATAATTTAATAGCTTTTAACTGGCATTTGTGGCGTTTTAGTTGTTACCGGGAGCGGTTTTTATATGAATGCTATGGTCAAAAATGGACTGATTCCTATAAAATTTGATATACTGACTGAAAATTGCATAAAACTTCTCTGTTCTAAATTTAGTAGTCATAGATTTTACAATTTTATTAAATTTATCAGCATAAATGTGATTTCCGGGGCAGGGTTGCATGGGAGCTCTAACTAAATGTGAACCGATTTTACCCCAGCATACAATTTCTATTTGTCTCTCTAGCTCTTGTAGTTAAGGAGCTATCGCGCTTTTTTCTGACGGAAAGACAGACATAAACAGTCTTTTCTTTTTGCATTTTTGTGTTTCCGTAAGTTTTTTATATGGGAGCTATGGTCAAATAGCGCCTTCAGATAGCGATAGCGCCTTAACAAAAAGAGCTAGAAAAACAAACTTTTACAAAAGCGTTTTCGATATCTTGAGAAAGCTGTGTATTGAAAATGGACTATATCGGTTCACATTTAGTTAGAGCTCCCATATAACCCCGCCCCGGGAATCACATTAATGCTGATAAATTGAATACAATTGTAATATCTACGACGACTACATTTTGAATAGAGAAGTTTTATGCAACTATTGGTCAGTTTATCAAATTTTATAGGAATCGGTTTATATTTAACTATAGCTTTCATATAAAAAACACTCGCGGAAAAAAAAAATGACCTAAGGCAGATTTTTTCATTGCTGCCAGATTTAATTATATCCTACTCAAATATTTTTTTATATGAACATTTTTGTAAACAAGCGCACATTTTATGTACTGGCAATACTACGACCGCCCGCAGCCGCATGCCGCGTGTATTGGCCCTGTACCTTAAAGCTACAGCAACCGAATTTAGTCCAAATATTGTACCAACAATACCAACTATCGCTAGAAATTTTTTCATTTTTGGTCCACATATTGAATTAGCTGCACCCTCGTAGATATGTGGGATATGTTTCTAAATTTAACACAATTTGATGGTGGGTGTATAAGATATATCATATATATTACTTGTTGGAATTAACTGTAACCGATTTGTGGGAGTAAGAGTGAAACTTTTACAAAATTAAGGGTTACCCTAAAGAGAATATACTTACATTTTTTTTTTTTGTAGATGTTATTATATTTATGTACAAACATTTATATACATATTATATTTGAGTAAATATGTACAATCATGCAAACAGACCTAAATGGCAAAATTACTTACTTTAGTTGGTGAGAGTCAAACTAATGTGACAATATTAACTATATTTTAATAAAATGTATATTTGGTTAAACTCGATCATATGATGCCCTACATTACTGCAATGGAGGAATGAGCTAAAGATGAATTGAAAATATTTCCATAGTTTCTTAAGAAATAGGCATGGGAGACCTTCTCCCATATAAAATTAAAAAAAGTAGTTTTTTTTCCTTTCGTATATTTGTTAGTTTTTACAATAAGTTTTTACTTTTATATAGTAAAAATTACTACAATTTATTTGTTTAAATAAACCCAGCAAAACTTTGGTAACGGCAAGTACTCTGATAACTGGTTACCTTGTAACGACATACAACATACCATCCGAATAAATAATAAGTTATTACAGAAGTACTTATTTGTAATTAAGATGGTAACTTAAACTGAATGGCCCCGGTTCAAATCCCACCAAGGGCAACAATTTTTTTTAGTTTTTTTTTATTAAAAGAGTCTTTTTAAATGATTTTTGAATTTTAAGAACTTAAATATTATCTTCTGTAAAAAAAAATGTAAAACTAACTCACGTTAATGAAAAAATACCATCATGGGTCAATTTTGATTATGTAGGGGATGTTGAATATCAAACACGATTCTAATTGGTCTTAACTTGGTAAGCCCAACTTATCTGGGTCATCCTTCATCTCAACTGTGGACACACACCTCCTCATGGTATCACCCGGGGAGCTAGTTTAACACCCATTAATATTGTGAGTTAACATGTTCCGAGAGTTGTCCCATAAGATCGATAAAAATGGGTTAGGATTACGGGCTAGTAATCCTCTCTTAAAAAAAAATACAACGAAGAGGATAAAATTAGAATTGAAATGTCCCACTACCTAATGTTAGAGGAGGATGTCCGAAACTTCGATAGAAAGACCAAGTAGAGGAACATTTTTCAAAGTTTGGCCTATAAAATTAGAGAATATTCGCACAAGATCGAAATCCATGGCATTCTAAAATATGCTCGGACTTTGACCTTAACAGGTTGTAAGTAAGTAAGAGTCAATCTTATATAAAAACTTATACAAAAAAGAAGATTTAAATTGTTTAAGTTTTAAAATAATTTTAAAAAAGTTTTAAAATAATTACAAAAAATCGTATAAAAATATTTTTCCAAGAATTACAACAAAGCAAAAAAAAGGAGGGAAAAACAAAGTTATTTTCACATGATTTTGGATCTAAAAATTTTCACATGATTTTGGATCTAAAAATAAATATATTAATTATAAGCTGCTAAGTTTTCAACATATGATGTAGCTCAGTGGAAGAGTCTCTGCCTAACAGTCGGAGGGTCTGGGTTCGAGCCCCCATGGGATCATAAAAAAAATTTTGTATTTCGTTTAAAAATATATGTTTTTAATAAAACAACAACAAAAAAGTTGTTGCTGTTGTTGTTGTTGCTTTCAAATTGCTTACCCAAGTCATTACTTTTCTGCAATTGGTAAGTACTTGCCTCCAATGACATCCCCATGTTATTGTAATGACTTAAACAGCGAATGAGTAAGTAGTTCGTGTTCAATAGTTTAATTGTTTAACTCATTATTTGGTAAAGAAAAGTTTTACTGGGAAGTTATGACTATTTTGTACTTAAAAATAATTTTTTATAAAATACTCGGATGTAGAATGTTACCAGTAACGACTCTTTAAAACAATGAACGACTATGACTATGTTCTTTATGATGTTATAAGCCCAGCGAAATTTTAGTAATGGAATGCATTAAGGCATCATATTACTTTACAAGATGTATAGTTATGGTGACCATATGTTATAACAAAAAAGGAAGACAATTATATATCCGGTATTTTTTTTTTTTTTGGAATTTTGTAGTTTGTAGTAGTCAATTAATTGACCGAAGTCGAATCTCATTTTGGCAATTTTTCGTGATACATTGGCAGTTCTTACAATGCTTATCCCTGATAGATATAATAGATATAATATGGTCGGTCTAACTACTTATTACCTCACACAGGTAAAATAGGGTTTTACGAATCAGAAAGTATTTTTATTGCATCAACAATTAAGTATTCAGCCTCTATTCATAATTTTGGCTTTTCAACTCCAGATTTGATAATGAAAAGTTTTGCTGGGATTTGATTTGCTTTACATCAACATATGAGTTTATTTTCCTATTCTTCTTTATTCTGTACGAAATAAATATATTTTCCAGAATTGAAATAAAAACTTTTAGTCATTTAAATATTTTCTGCAATAAAAATATACCTTTACTTGAGTTATATGTAAAATAAATACAAAAATTTTATTATAATTGTAGAAGTTTTTGTTTTTTTTTTCTTTAAAAGGATTTGCTTGTAAATTATTATCATTCTTTTGTTAAACAAATTAAAGGAAGAAGATATTTCTGTTGACATTAAGCTGATTTGTTAAAATATAGAATTTGTTTAGTTTTTACAAATTACATTTCAAATTGATTTATATTATAATAAATTTGAATGCGGTCACTAAATCCTGGGTAACAATCGTAACTGGTAGGTGGTGAAGTCGCAACCTTTGTACCAGCAGTCAAGCACACTACTCGCAAGAAAAAGTAATTTTTTCTATAGAAAAAGTAAGTTTTTCTATAGAAAAAGTAAGTTTTTCTATAGAAAAAGTAAGTTTTTCTATAGAAAAAGTAAGTTTTTCTATAGAAAAAGTAAGTTTTTCTATATAAAAAGTAAGTTTTTCTATAGAAAAAGTAAGTTTTTCTATAGAAAAAGTAAGTTTTTCTATAGAAAAAGTAAGTTTTTCTATAGAAAAAGTAAGTTTTTCTATAGAAAAAGTAAGTTTTTCTATAGAAAAAGTAAGTTTTTCTATAGAAAAAGTAAGTTTTTCTATAGAAAAAGTAAGTTTTTCTATAGAAAAAGTAAGTTTTTCTATAGAAAAAGTAAGTTTTTCTATAGAAAAAGTAAGTTTTTCTATAGAAAAAGTAAGTTTTTCTATAGAAAAAGTAAGTTTTTCTATAGAAAAAGTAAGTTTTTCTATAGAAAAAGTTAGTTTTTCGGTATTAGGCTAACTATTTATGTGCTAAATATCTTAATTATTTCAATACTCAATATTATATTATGGTTATATAAGATAAGTTATAAATATTTTGTGTGAAAATTTAATATTTTCAAAAGCTTTCTTTACAAACAAGTTCATATGAGATAATAAAATAAAAACTTCAATCAATTTCAGCTCTTTCCTCCTATTAAAATTCAACCCTTTGAGCTTAAATATTTCCAAGAATTTATGAAAATATTATACAAATTAATTGAAATAAAATATACCAAATTTCGTAAAAATATAAATACTTCGGCAAAGAAAAAAAAAGAAGTGTTAATTGTTCACTGATTTACAAGATCTCTCAATTTCACTTAATTTGATGCTTCTTCTCAAACATATCCTGGAAAAAGAAAAAGTTCCTGCTTGTCTTAGAAATTGTTCTTGGTTGGTTGAAGTACTTTTTTCTTTCTCATTTATTTAACGCTTAATTTAATATAAAACAAATATGAAAGAAAACAGAAAAACCTTTTTTATATTAAATACTTTTTCACTTACATTCTTACACACCCTTATTCAAAAATGTTTGTATATAAGATTATTTTTTCATTAAAGCAGGAAGAAATTAAATGGGTGGTCTGAGCCGACAAATGTGTTATCCTATATTTCTGTTTATTTTGAATAACTATTTAAAAAGTGTTCTCGAACTTATACACTTTAAAACCAATTTCTGGAGATTCATTATATTAAGTAACTTCCGATATGCCAAGTCTTCTTCATACGGGACCAACTTAAACCTTTTATTTCCATGGAAGGACTTAGAATATAACTATATATAATCATGGCTAAGAATGCGATAATGACTCAATTGAGACCAGACTCTAGATGTCAGGCCAATATTTTTAATGCTACAAAAATATGTAGAAAAATACAAGAATATTATGTTCCATAATGGTAAAGCTTTAACCATGTGTACACTTATTTTTAAACAATTGCTTATATTTTGTGTGTGTGTGTGTGTGTGTGTGTGTGTAAAGGAAACAGAAAAATATAACGTATAATAAAAAATATACACAGATTTACAAGGAAATATAATATAACAATGGGTGTGGTAGAGGTTTTGCATAATGTAAAATTCTAACAAAAAAGTGAGCAACAACAAAAAACAATTTAATACTTTGTAATTGTTCATTTCAAAAATGTTTTGTTACTTTACCAAGAATGTTAAAAAAAAAACTGTTCAGAAGTATTTGTTACATTTGTAATTCAAAACAGAGCTAGTGAAAATCTCGCTGACTTATCTTATTAACCATGAAAGTTTTACATTCCTACAAGACTAGAACAGTACTAAATACTACAACAGAGCTATAACAAAACTAGAACAAAACTAGAACAGAACTAGAACAGAACTAAAACAGAACTAGAACAGAACTAGAACAGAACTAGAACAGAACTAGAACAGAACTAGAACAGAACTAGAACAGAACTAGAACAGAACTAGAACAGAACTAGAACAGAACTAGAACAGAACTAGAACAGAACTAGAACAGAACTAGAACAGAACTAGAACAGAACTAGAACAGAACTAGAACAGAACTAGAACAGAACTAGAACAGAACTAGAACAGAACTAGAACAGAACTAGAACACAACTAGAACACAACTAGAACAGAACTAGAACAGAACTAGAACAGAACTAGAACAGAACTAGAACAGAACTAGAACAGAACTAGAACAGAACTAGAACAGAACTAGAACAGAACTAGAACAGAACTAGAACAGAACTAGAACAGAACTAGAACTAGAACAGAACTAGAACAGAACTAGAACAGAACTAGAACAGAACTAGAACAGAACTAGAACAGAACTAGAACAGAACTAGAACAGAACTAGAACAGAACTAGAACAGAACTAGAACAGGACTAGAACAGAACTAGAACAGAACTAGAACAGAACTAGAACTTGAACAGAACTAGAACGGAACTAAAACAGAACTAGAACATAACTAGATGTAAATGTAAAGCATTTATATTCGATGTAGTGCCGAAGAATCCAACGCAGACAATATTTATATACATGTATAGATATTTTAGTCAATCTGGTCACACATATCCGTAAACATATGTACGTGGCATATATTATTTGTATCATCTTTTATTTGTTTGTAAGATAATATTTGTTATGATTGAAAGAAAATCATTAGCATGCAAAGAATGTGTCTGTATTTTATTAGATTATTTTCCTCTATATCTCTCAGGTTTATTTTTTAAATTTCCTTAATACTTGGTAACCACACACTGAAACTATGTAAAGAATACATAGAAAAATATGTTGTGTTTTTGTGGTTGTGTTGGGCTTTTATCTACAGATACGTTTAGTTATTTTTTATATTAAATTCAATAGACTACTCCTTATAAGTAATAGAATTTAATAATTTGAAATATACAATTTGTAACTGATATCATTTTTATATGTAGGAGTAAATTAATTTAAATAAACAAAAACAATTTTAATATTTTTTTTAGTTTTCTATTTAATATTTACGTTAAATTCGATAATAAGATTATATTTTAGACTATAAAAGTTGGGCTGCTTTAATTAAAAAAAAAAACTTTTTTTTTGTAAGAAATTGTCAAAATACATACAGTTTGTCAAGTAATTCTTTGCATTATACAAAAATATTTAAAATGCAATTTAAATTAAAATTTAAAACAAATATACCCATTGTAAAAGGCGTCAAATAAATGTTTGCACAATGAGCAAAAATAACTGATTTTGTAATGTTTTTTGAGTCTTGTCCAATGGAAACAAGTCAGGTTGAAATAAAAAACCTATATTTAAAGAAAAATTGCCTGGAAATGGGATATTTTAATCACAATAAGGGCCACTCCGCCAGCGAAATCGCTAAAATGTTCTTCTATATGGTTAGGACATCATACACCATGCCAAAAATTAAGGAATATTGAAATTAAAAGTGTAACCATGAAACTCAAAATAAAATACAATACGATTTAAAAGTAAAGCTATTAAAACCGTTTGTAAAAGGTGGCATTCCAGCACTTTGGGCTGGAAGCAATCCGAAATATACTGGTAAAACAGAACTATTAACCTACAGTGCACAGTGGGAAAATACGGCCAGGACTAAATAACTTGGTAATTTCTTGACTTTAGTTCTTGAAATTTTCAGTATATACAATTAATATAACTTTAGTTAAACTGAAATAGTCTTTTTAAGAAAATATAAAGGCTGTGGTCACTTAAAACTGGACAACTAAAAATGCTGAAAAATCTTTGCTGGAGGTTATAAAAATTAGTTACTTAAATAGGATAATATATGAAAAGAATACCTATCCTACGATACATAACTTATCAAAATCGGACATGTCCTTTCAGAGATATTAAGCTCATACTATGAGCTTATAACCAGATTTTGTATACTTCTAACAAATCTACGGAAAAACTCTAAACATCGAATATTTTTATAATAAAGATTACGAGTCCTTAAATAATATAAAATTTGCGGATTTTACAATTTTTATTACGTCCACAATTATGTGACCACTACCTATATACTTAAATAAATTATATAAAGGTCATTCAAAATTAAAAATTTTGTTTTTTTTTTTTATTTTTATATATCAACTTTGCATAGAATTAGAAAGGAAACTAAAGAAAATGGCATAAAAATATTATATCACTCCTATACTTCACTTCAAGTAGTGATTTTTTCGCGATAAATTGCATAAAATTGTGAAAAAGGGGTGTTACTAAAAACGTTATAATTCTTAAAATTGGATGCAAATAGATATGAAATTCATAGAGCTTATTAATGATTCAACTCAGCTATTAGAGAGTGTTGTGCTTCAACCTCTAAAAATCTCTCAAAAAAATTCGAGGTCTATCAAACTTTGTATTTAAAATTAAAAAAAAAATTTTTGGTTGTTTTAACTGCTCGAATTCTAGATGATCAATAGGTCAAAAAATATCAAAATTGATGCGGTTGATTACTAATAGGCATCTAGTTTTTAATCTAAAAAAGAATAAGTTGAAATTTTACACGTATTCCAAAATTAAGCGAATTTTATATATATATATATTCTTATATCTTATTAAGAATATATAAATAAATATTCAAACTTTGAGGAATTATTACAGCCTTAGTAGACATTGCAGTACCGTAAACATTTGGGATTTCATGTTTTGAAATGTCAGCTCTAATCTGACATTAAAATTTATTAAAAAAAATTAAAAAGATCTATGGGGGTTTTGGCCGTAATTTCCTACTGTGCAGTGGATAGAAAAATATATTTAAAAAACTTATCAAGTTTGCTACAGGGCACTTAACTCGGTATATCTTATATTCTTAAACGAGCAATAATTGTATATATATATATATATATATATATATATATATATATATATATATATATATATATATATATATATATATATATATATATATATATATAAATATATATATATAGAATGACTATCTCGAAAACGGCTCTAACGATTTTGATAAAATTTGGACAGTGGGTATCTTTTTTGATGTATAGGTCGAAGAAGAAGGGACTTTTGGAACGGGTAAAAAGGGGAAAAAATCGAAAACGCTATGTCTCCTAAAGTAATAGGTATAAAAACAAAATTAAAATTACGTTTTAAACAGCTTTCAAAATTAGCGGACAGGTGTTTGGTACTTTTTTGAAACTATGTCCGATAGGGGATAAAAAAGGGTGAAAATAGTTTTTTTGGCACCTTTTTAACCCACTCTTATATTTTAAACTAAAGAATATAGAAAGAAACTTGGTACTGCAATCAATAGATTTAAAAAAAACATGAAACAAGTATTTGGTACTTTTTTGATTTTGGAGCCAAAATGGGTAAAAAAGGGATAAAATGATAACTTAACATCTCCAAAGTAATATGAATAGGAACATTATACATTAAGTTAAATGCGTTTTAAAAAAATGTACCGAATTCAATTGGCACCAAAAAAGTACCAAATATACATATGGAACTTTTAGAAATTAGGGAATAAAAAGGGGGAAAAATTAATATTATTTTAAACAAATGAATGTTTGTCTGTATGTATGTTCTTTATAGAATAGTAAACTGTGAATTTGATTGTGTTATGCTCTTTAGCGATGATGTTGCGGATAAGCCGGCGAAGGTTTTAAAGTTGATAAGACTAATTTCCGACAGATGGCGCCACTGAAAATTACTAAAAATTAATTAAATCGTAAACTGTACATTTGATCATGCTATGATCTTTAGCAAAGTTGTAGCGCATGAGCCGACAAAGGCCTTTTAGTAGGTATGAATAATTTCCGACAGGTGGCAGAAACTTACTCAAAGTCAATTTAATCGTAATCTGTACATTTAATCATGCTACAATCTTTAGCAAAGTTGTTGCACATGAGCCGACGAAGGTTTCTTAGTTGGTATGAAGAAATTTCGACAGGTGGCGCTACTGAAATTTACTCAAAGTCAATTTAATCGTATGCTGTACATTTAATCATGCTATAATCTTCAGCAAAGTTGTTACGGATAAGCCGAAGAAGTTTTATGAATTGGAATAACCAAAGTCCGACAGGTGGCGCCACAGAAATTACTCAAAATGAATTAAATCGTAAACTGTGCATTTGATCAGACTATAATCTTTAGCAAAGTTGTTGCGCATGAGTCGACAGAGGTTTCTGTTGATATGAATAATTTCCAAAATTATTCAAAATGAGTTAAACTGTAAACTATGCAAACTATGTGTTGGTCGGACAAAATAAATCAAATAATTCAAAATTAACTGAATATTTCTACAATGTCTTTCCTCTAAATTTATTTTAGCACTTTATAATATAAAATATATAAAAAACTTTAAAATTTTCCTCAAAATGCTTATCATAAAGCTCCGAGCAAGGCTCGGTCTACCAGGTACTAAATTTTATAATTGGTAGTTATTAGGGTGTTTACTCGAGTTATGTTTGCTCGATTAATCGGAAAAATAAAATCGATTAATCACTCGAGTAAAATAAAATGGCTAATTTCAAATAAAGATTTATTTGAGTAATTTTACACGAGTAATCGTGTTACTCGAGTAAAATTATTTAAATAATTTTGTAAGTATTTATTTAAAATAAAACGACTAAAATTTGTCTCAGCATAATAAATAATGGCCAACTTTGGCTTGAAAGTAATTGCTGCTACTAATGATGTTCAAATTTAGTCCACTCTAAGGCTATAATTGATGGCTCTACTATAGTTAATTTAAAGCAATAATCGAGGGTTTTAATAAGTAAATTTTCTATTTATGAAATAATCGTGGATTTTAACATTGTCAATTCTAAGCAATAATCGAGACTTGTAAATTACAACATGTAATATGGTCCATTGTGTGTAAATAGTCCATTGTATGTATTTAGTATATAGTATATATAAAGTCAATCTATTTCCAGGTATAAATTGCCTAGGCTACCATAGACCTGTTGTGATATTCAATCAATTCGTAATTTCTACTATTGTTTATTTAAATAGTTTAAATCGTTACATTGTTTAATGTAATCGTAGCTCCTGTTATATATTAGTTGAAGGTACCATTGGAATCGTAAAACCTACTATAGTCCAGTGGAAGTCTCCAATGTATTCCTAGATACTACTATAGTTTAGTTGAAGATCCCTGTGTAATCGTAGGTTCTACTATAGTAACAGTACGTAATACTATAGTTCAGTTAAAGGACGCAAAGTAATCGTAGATCCTACTTTAGTCCAGTTGAAGATCCCATTGTAAACATAGGTAAAAGGTTGTCGTAGAGTCTACTAATCTATTAGATCAAACTCAGGATTTATGAAATCGAAAGATTAGTTTTTATATATAGAAGTAAATAAACTCACTAAAAATATTTAGGGTGACAATATGTTATAAATGTTAATTTGTATTGAAAATAAATTTTTTATTTTTGTTTTATGTTTTTTATTGCGAATTATTAAACATTTTTGTGAATAAAACTCTATAATTTTATAAAAAAAAATTGTTTTATTAAAAATATATATACAAAAAGCTTACACAAAAATCTTAATCGACTAATTTTAAGATGAATTTTTTACTCGATTAACTCGAGTAATTTTTAACGATTAATCGATTTTCCGAGTAATTAAAAAATCCCATTTTCAAGTTATTTGATTACTCAAACAATTAAAAGTCAAGTAAAATGAACACCCTAGTAGTTATACCCTACAAAAACCATAGGTGGAAAGTAAACCGATTGGCTAAGAATCATTCCTTGAATCCGACAATGCGCCTGGTTGGTTAAATCAAACAAAAAGTCGTAATTAATCTGTATCTTTTAAAAAGTCTGATTTCAAGAGTATATATCAGAGAATTGTTCTGTTCTAGTTCTGTTGTAGTTCTGTTCTGTTCTGGTTCTCTTCTAGTTCTGTTCTAGTTCTGTTCTAGTTCTGTTCTAGTTCTGTTCTAGTTCTGTTCTAGTTCTGTTCTAGTTCTGTTCTAGTTCTGTTCTAGTTCTGTTCTAGTTCTGTTCTAGTTCTGTTCTAGTTCTGTTCTAGTTCTGTTCTGTTCTAGTTCTGTTCTGTTCTAGTTCTGTTCTAGTTCTGTTCTAGTTCTGTTCTAGTTCTGTTCTAGTTCTGTTCTAGTTCTGTTCTAGTTCTGTTCTAGTTCTGTTCTAGTTCTGTTCTAGTTCTGTTCTAGTTCTGTTCTAGTTCTGTTCTAGTTCTGTTCTAGTTCTGTTCTAGTTCTGTTCTAGTTCTGTTCTAGTTCTGTTCTAGTTCTGTTCTAGTTCTGTTCTAGTTCTGTTCTAGTTCTGTTCTAGTTCTGTTCTAGTTCTGTTCTAGTTCTGTTCTAGTTCTGTTCTAGTTCTGTTCTAGTTCTGTTCTAGTTCTGTTCTAGTTCTGTTCTAGTTCTGTTCTAGTTCTGTTCTAGTTCTGTTCTAGTTCTGTTCTAGTTCTGTTCTAGTTCTGTTCTAGTTCTGTTCTAGTTCTGTTCTAGTTCTGTTCTAGTTCTGTTCTAGTTCTGTTCTAGTTCTGTTCTAGTTCTGTTCTAGTTCTGTTCTAGTTCTGTTCTAGTTCTGTTCTAGTTCTGTTCTAGTTCTGTTCTAGTTCTGTTCTAGTTCTGTTCTAGTTCTGTTCTAGTTCTGTTCTAGTTCTGTTCTAGTTCTGTTCTAGTTCTGTTCTAGTTCTGTTCTAGTTCTGTTCTAGTTCTGTTCTAGTTCTGTTCTAGTTCTGTTCTAGTTCTGTTCTAGTTCTGTTCTAGTTCTGTTCTAGTTCTGTTCTAGTTCTGTTCTAGTTCTGTTCTAGTTCTGTTCTAGTTCTGTTCTAGTTCTGTTCTAGTTCTGTTCTAGTTCTGTTCTAGTTCTGTTCTAGTTCTGTTCTAGTTCTGTTCTAGTTCTGTTCTAGTTCTGTTCTAGTTCTGTTCTAGTTCTGTTCTAGTTCTGTTCTAGTTCTGTTCTAGTTCTGTTCTAGTTCTGTTCTAGTTCTGTTCTAGTTCTGTTCTAGTTCTGTTCTAGTTCTGTTCTAGTTCTGTTCTAGTTCTGTTCTAGTTCTGTTCTAGTTCTGTTCTAGTTCTGTTCTAGTTCTGTTCTAGTTCTGTTCTAGTTCTGTTCTAGTTCTGTTCTAGTTCTGTTCTAGTTCTGTTCTAGTTCTGTTCTAGTTCTGTTCTAGTTCTGTTCTAGTTCTGTTCTAGTTCTGTTCTAGTTCTGTTCTAGTTCTGTTCTAGTTCTGTTCTAGTTCTGTTCTAGTTCTGTTCTAGTTCTGTTCTAGTTCTGTTCTAGTTCTGTTCTAGTTCTGTTCTAGTTCTGTTCTAGTTCTGTTCTAGTTCTGTTCTAGTTCTGTTCTAGTTCTGTTCTAGTTCTGTTCTAGTTCTGTTCTAGTTCTGTTCTAGTTCTGTTCTAGTTCTGTTCTAGTTCTGTTCTAGTTCTGTTCTAGTTCTGTTCTAGTTCTGTTCTAGTTCTGTTCTAGTTCTGTTCTAGTTCTGTTCTAGTTCTGTTCTAGTTCTGTTCTAGTTCTGTTCTAGTTCTGTTCTAGTTCTGTTCTAGTTCTGTTCTAGTTCTGTTCTAGTTCTGTTCTAGTTCTGTTCTAGTTCTGTTCTAGTTCTGTTCTAGTTCTGTTCTAGTTCTGTTCTAGTTCTGTTCTAGTTCTGTTCTAGTTCTGTTCTAGTTCTGTTCTAGTTCTGTTCTAGTTCTGTTCTAGTTCTGTTCTAGTTCTGTTCTAGTTCTGTTCTAGTTCTGTTCTAGTTCTGTTCTAGTTCTGTTCTAGTTCTGTTCTAGTTCTGTTCTAGTTCTGTTCTAGTTCTGTTCTAGTTCTGTTCTAGTTCTGTTCTAGTTCTGTTCTAGTTCTGTTCTAGTTCTGTTCTAGTTCTGTTCTAGTTCTGTTCTAGTTCTGTTCTAGTTCTGTTCTAGTTCTGTTCTAGTTCTGTTCTAGTTCTGTTCTAGTTCTGTTCTAGTTCTGTTCTAGTTCTGTTCTAGTTCTGTTCTAGTTCTGTTCTAGTTCTGTTCTAGTTCTGTTCTAGTTCTGTTCTAGTTCTGTTCTAGTTCTGTTCTAGTTCTGTTCTAGTTCTGTTCTAGTTCTGTTCTAGTTCTGTTCTAGTTCTGTTCTAGTTCTGTTCTAGTTCTGTTCTAGTTCTGTTCTAGTTCTGTTCTAGTTCTGTTCTAGTTCTGTTCTAGTTCTGTTCTAGTTCTGTTCTAGTTCTGTTCTAGTTCTGTTCTAGTTCTGTTCTAGTTCTGTTCTAGTTCTGTTCTAGTTCTGTTCTAGTTCTGTTCTAGTTCTGTTCTAGTTCTGTTCTAGTTCTGTTCTAGTTCTGTTCTAGTTCTGTTCTAGTTCTGTTCTAGTTCTGTTCTAGTTCTGTTCTAGTTCTGTTCTAGTTCTGTTCTAGTTCTGTTCTAGTTCTGTTCTAGTTCTGTTCTAGTTCTGTTCTAGTTCTGTTCTAGTTCTGTTCTAGTTCTGTTCTAGTTCTGTTCTAGTTCTGTTCTAGTTCTGTTCTAGTTCTGTTCTAGTTCTGTTCTAGTTCTGTTCTAGTTCTGTTCTAGTTCTGTTCTAGTTCTGTTCTAGTTCTGTTCTAGTTCTGTTCTAGTTCTGTTCTAGTTCTGTTCTAGTTCTGTTCTAGTTCTGTTCTAGTTCTGTTCTAGTTCTGTTCTAGTTCTGTTCTAGTTCTGTTCTAGTTCTGTTCTAGTTCTGTTCTAGTTCTGTTCTAGTTCTGTTCTAGTTCTGTTCTAGTTCTGTTCTAGTTCTGTTCTAGTTCTGTTCTAGTTCTGTTCTAGTTCTGTTCTAGTTCTGTTCTAGTTCTGTTCTAGTTCTGTTCTAGTTCTGTTCTAGTTCTGTTCTAGTTCTGTTCTAGTTCTGTTCTAGTTCTGTTCTAGTTCTGTTCTAGTTCTGTTCTAGTTCTGTTCTAGTTCTGTTCTAGTTCTGTTCTAGTTCTGTTCTAGTTCTGTTCTAGTTCTGTTCTAGTTCTGTTCTAGTTCTGTTCTAGTTCTGTTCTAGTTCTGTTCTAGTTCTGTTCTAGTTCTGTTCTAGTTCTGTTCTAGTTCTGTTCTAGTTCTGTTCTAGTTCTGTTCTAGTTCTGTTCTAGTTCTGTTCTAGTTCTGTTCTAGTTCTGTTCTAGTTCTGTTCTAGTTCTGTTCTAGTTCTGTTCTAGTTCTGTTCTAGTTCTGTTCTAGTTCTGTTCTAGTTCTGTTCTAGTTCTGTTCTAGTTCTGTTCTAGTTCTGTTCTAGTTCTGTTCTAGTTCTGTTCTAGTTCTGTTCTAGTTCTGTTCTAGTTCTGTTCTAGTTCTGTTCTAGTTCTGTTCTAGTTCTGTTCTAGTTCTGTTCTAGTTCTGTTCTAGTTCTGTTCTAGTTCTGTTCTAGTTCTGTTCTAGTTCTGTTCTAGTTCTGTTCTAGTTCTGTTCTAGTTCTGTTCTAGTTCTGTTCTAGTTCTGTTCTAGTTCTGTTCTAGTTCTGTTCTAGTTCTGTTCTAGTTCTGTTCTAGTTCTGTTCTAGTTCTGTTCTAGTTCTGTTCTAGTTCTGTTCTAGTTCTGTTCTAGTTCTGTTCTAGTTCTGTTCTAGTTCTGTTCTAGTTCTGTTCTAGTTCTGTTCTAGTTCTGTTCTAGTTCTGTTCTAGTTCTGTTCTAGTTCTGTTCTAGTTCTGTTCTAGTTCTGTTCTAGTTCTGTTCTAGTTCTGTTCTAGTTCTGTTCTAGTTCTGTTCTAGTTCTGTTCTAGTTCTGTTCTAGTTCTGTTCTAGTTCTGTTCTAGTTCTGTTCTAGTTCTGTTCTAGTTCTGTTCTAGTTCTGTTCTAGTTCTGTTCTAGTTCTGTTCTAGTTCTGTTCTAGTTCTGTTCTAGTTCTGTTCTAGTTCTGTTCTAGTTCTGTTCTAGTTCTGTTCTAGTTCTGTTCTAGTTCTGTTCTAGTTCTGTTCTAGTTCTGTTCTAGTTCTGTTCTAGTTCTGTTCTAGTTCTGTTCTAGTTCTGTTCTAGTTCTGTTCTAGTTCTGTTCTAGTTCTGTTCTAGTTCTGTTCTAGTTCTGTTCTAGTTCTGTTCTAGTTCTGTTCTAGTTCTGTTCTAGTTCTGTTCTAGTTCTGTTCTAGTTCTGTTCTAGTTCTGTTCTAGTTCTGTTCTAGTTCTGTTCTAGTTCTGTTCTAGTTCTGTTCTAGTTCTGTTCTAGTTCTGTTCTAGTTCTGTTCTAGTTCTGTTCTAGTTCTGTTCTAGTTCTGTTCTAGTTCTGTTCTAGTTCTGTTCTAGTTCTGTTCTAGTTCTGTTCTAGTTCTGTTCTAGTTCTGTTCTAGTTCTGTTCTAGTTCTGTTCTAGTTCTGTTCTAGTTCTGTTCTAGTTCTGTTCTAGTTCTGTTCTAGTTCTGTTCTAGTTCTGTTCTAGTTCTGTTCTAGTTCTGTTCTAGTTCTGTTCTAGTTCTGTTCTAGTTCTGTTCTAGTTCTGTTCTAGTTCTGTTCTAGTTCTGTTCTAGTTCTGTTCTAGTTCTGTTCTAGTTCTGTTCTAGTTCTGTTCTAGTTCTGTTCTAGTTCTGTTCTAGTTCTGTTCTAGTTCTGTTCTAGTTCTGTTCTAGTTCTGTTCTAGTTCTGTTCTAGTTCTGTTCTAGTTCTGTTCTAGTTCTGTTCTAGTTCTGTTCTAGTTCTGTTCTAGTTCTGTTCTAGTTCTGTTCTAGTTCTGTTCTAGTTCTGTTCTAGTTCTGTTCTAGTTCTGTTCTAGTTCTGTTCTAGTTCTGTTCTAGTTCTGTTCTAGTTCTGTTCTAGTTCTGTTCTAGTTCTGTTCTAGTTCTGTTCTAGTTCTGTTCTAGTTCTGTTCTAGTTCTGTTCTAGTTCTGTTCTAGTTCTGTTCTAGTTCTGTTCTAGTTCTGTTCTAGTTCTGTTCTAGTTCTGTTCTAGTTCTGTTCTAGTTCTGTTCTAGTTCTGTTCTAGTTCTGTTCTAGTTCTGTTCTAGTTCTGTTCTAGTTCTGTTCTAGTTCTGTTCTAGTTCTGTTCTAGTTCTGTTCTAGTTCTGTTCTAGTTCTGTTCTAGTTCTGTTCTAGTTCTGTTCTAGTTCTGTTCTAGTTCTGTTCTAGTTCTGTTCTAGTTCTGTTCTAGTTCTGTTCTAGTTCTGTTCTAGTTCTGTTCTAGTTCTGTTCTAGTTCTGTTCTAGTTCTGTTCTAGTTCTGTTCTAGTTCTGTTCTAGTTCTGTTCTAGTTCTGTTCTAGTTCTGTTCTAGTTCTGTTCTAGTTCTGTTCTAGTTCTGTTCTAGTTCTGTTCTAGTTCTGTTCTAGTTCTGTTCTAGTTCTGTTCTAGTTCTGTTCTAGTTCTGTTCTAGTTCTGTTCTAGTTCTGTTCTAGTTCTGTTCTAGTTCTGTTCTAGTTCTGTTCTAGTTCTGTTCTAGTTCTGTTCTAGTTCTGTTCTAGTTCTGTTCTAGTTCTGTTCTAGTTCTGTTCTAGTTCTGTTCTAGTTCTGTTCTAGTTCTGTTCTAGTTCTGTTCTAGTTCTGTTCTAGTTCTGTTCTAGTTCTGTTCTAGTTCTGTTCTAGTTCTGTTCTAGTTCTGTTCTAGTTCTGTTCTAGTTCTGTTCTAGTTCTGTTCTAGTTCTGTTCTAGTTCTGTTCTAGTTCTGTTCTAGTTCTGTTCTAGTTCTGTTCTAGTTCTGTTCTAGTTCTGTTCTAGTTCTGTTCTAGTTCTGTTCTAGTTCTGTTCTAGTTCTGTTCTAGTTCTGTTCTAGTTCTGTTCTAGTTCTGTTCTAGTTCTGTTCTAGTTCTGTTCTAGTTCTGTTCTAGTTCTGTTCTAGTTCTGTTCTAGTTCTGTTCTAGTTCTGTTCTAGTTCTGTTCTAGTTCTGTTCTAGTTCTGTTCTAGTTCTGTTCTAGTTCTGTTCTAGTTCTGTTCTAGTTCTGTTCTAGTTCTGTTCTAGTTCTGTTCTAGTTCTGTTCTAGTTCTGTTCTAGTTCTGTTCTAGTTCTGTTCTAGTTCTGTTCTAGTTCTGTTCTAGTTCTGTTCTAGTTCTGTTCTAGTTCTGTTCTAGTTCTGTTCTAGTTCTGTTCTAGTTCTGTTCTAGTTCTGTTCTAGTTCTGTTCTAGTTCTGTTCTAGTTCTGTTCTAGTTCTGTTCTAGTTCTGTTCTAGTTCTGTTCTAGTTCTGTTCTAGTTCTGTTCTAGTTCTGTTCTAGTTCTGTTCTAGTTCTGTTCTAGTTCTGTTCTAGTTCTGTTCTAGTTCTGTTCTAGTTCTGTTCTAGTTCTGTTCTAGTTCTGTTCTAGTTCTGTTCTAGTTCTGTTCTAGTTCTGTTCTAGTTCTGTTCTAGTTCTGTTCTAGTTCTGTTCTAGTTCTGTTCTAGTTCTGTTCTAGTTCTGTTCTAGTTCTGTTCTAGTTCTGTTCTAGTTCTGTTCTAGTTCTGTTCTAGTTCTGTTCTAGTTCTGTTCTAGTTCTGTTCTAGTTCTGTTCTAGTTCTGTTCTAGTTCTGTTCTAGTTCTGTTCTAGTTCTGTTCTAGTTCTGTTCTAGTTCTGTTCTAGTTCTGTTCTAGTTCTGTTCTAGTTCTGTTCTAGTTCTGTTCTAGTTCTGTTCTAGTTCTGTTCTAGTTCTGTTCTAGTTCTGTTCTAGTTCTGTTCTAGTTCTGTTCTAGTTCTGTTCTAGTTCTGTTCTAGTTCTGTTCTAGTTCTGTTCTAGTTCTGTTCTAGTTCTGTTCTAGTTCTGTTCTAGTTCTGTTCTAGTTCTGTTCTAGTTCTGTTCTAGTTCTGTTCTAGTTCTGTTCTAGTTCTGTTCTAGTTCTGTTCTAGTTCTGTTCTAGTTCTGTTCTAGTTCTGTTCTAGTTCTGTTCTAGTTCTGTTCTAGTTCTGTTCTAGTTCTGTTCTAGTTCTGTTCTAGTTCTGTTCTAGTTCTGTTCTAGTTCTGTTCTAGTTCTGTTCTAGTTCTGTTCTAGTTCTGTTCTAGTTCTGTTCTAGTTCTGTTCTAGTTCTGTTCTAGTTCTGTTCTAGTTCTGTTCTAGTTCTGTTCTAGTTCTGTTCTAGTTCTGTTCTAGTTCTGTTCTAGTTCTGTTCTAGTTCTGTTCTAGTTCTGTTCTAGTTCTGTTCTAGTTCTGTTCTAGTTCTGTTCTAGTTCTGTTCTAGTTCTGTTCTAGTTCTGTTCTAGTTCTGTTCTAGTTCTGTTCTAGTTCTGTTCTAGTTCTGTTCTAGTTCTGTTCTAGTTCTGTTCTAGTTCTGTTCTAGTTCTGTTCTAGTTCTGTTCTAGTTCTGTTCTAGTTCTGTTCTAGTTCTGTTCTAGTTCTGTTCTAGTTCTGTTCTAGTTCTGTTCTAGTTCTGTTCTAGTTCTGTTCTAGTTCTGTTCTAGTTCTGTTCTAGTTCTGTTCTAGTTCTGTTCTAGTTCTGTTCTAGTTCTGTTCTAGTTCTGTTCTAGTTCTGTTCTAGTTCTGTTCTAGTTCTGTTCTAGTTCTGTTCTAGTTCTGTTCTAGTTCTGTTCTAGTTCTGTTCTAGTTCTGTTCTAGTTCTGTTCTAGTTCTGTTCTAGTTCTGTTCTAGTTCTGTTCTAGTTCTGTTCTAGTTCTGTTCTAGTTCTGTTCTAGTTCTGTTCTAGTTCTGTTCTAGTTCTGTTCTAGTTCTGTTCTAGTTCTGTTCTAGTTCTGTTCTAGTTCTGTTCTAGTTCTGTTCTAGTTCTGTTCTAGTTCTGTTCTAGTTCTGTTCTAGTTCTGTTCTAGTTCTGTTCTAGTTCTGTTCTAGTTCTGTTCTAGTTCCGTTCTAGTTCTGTTCTAGTTCTGTTCTAGTTCTGTTCTAGTTCTGTTCTAGCTCTGTTCAAGAATTTCTTCACTTCATTAAATTTACTTAAATTTTCGTTTTGATTTAATCAGCTATAACTGATGTTTGTTTCTGTTTCTGTTTCTTTCTTGGAATTTTTTAACATTTTTAATTTAATTAAATTAAGGCAGCCAACATCCCCCTAAAACCCTTATTTTAGCCTGGTCGACGCATGAATATCTTGGAAACTGTTAAATGTTTTAAGAAAATAATTTAAATATTTGTTGTGTGTGTAAGAATGATTTTGTAAGATAAGAATAAAAAAAAAAACAAACAAGCAAAAAAATGATTAAATGAGCTTAAATTAGATTTAAGAATAATTTTGTTTTAAAAAGCAAAAAAGAAAATTTAAATAAGAATGAACTGGATTTTACTGGCAAGAGCATTTGGGTCACAACATTAGAATATTTTGTAGTTTATTAGACTAAATAAACTTTTAAGAAAATTTGCATTAAATTTCTATTTGTATGGAGGTAAAAGATTGAAATAATAAAAGTAGTTAAACTTAACCACAGGAAACCTATTTTGGTTTGTTTCGTTTTGCTTATAAAATTAAATTTGTGTGAGTCTTATGTTATATAAGCATTTTAAAGGCCAGCTATCAAGTTTATAAGTGGATGTTTGTAGTTATTAGATGATATTGAAAATTTTGCAAAACATTTCTGCAAGTTTATAATATAACAATGTTATGTTAAGGCTTCCCCTCGGAGCTTAAGAAAGAAATTTACATATTTTGATACCAGGCAAAAGTTACAAAATAATTTATGATGTTTTCCCTGGGTGTTTAGAAGTAATCTCTATATGTTGCTAACTGCCGAGGACAAAGCACATATTAAGATACAAAACCATACATATTGCATTTATAAATGTACAGAAATGTTTATTAGGGAGACCTTTGTTTTCCAATAGTATGGAATATTTCACTCTTACTCCGAAATCGGTAAATTTGATACCAAAAATAATGTCTTGAAGCAAAGACTCTATAATATAAAGATATTGCACTCTAGATATTTTTTTCTGTCAAAAGTGAAATTAAAGTGGCTTAGAAACAATAAAAACCACATAAACTCACAAACAAACATATATTTCATGAGCACGTGTGTGTGATTTAGCTTTCTCTCATTGGATAATCGTCAAAGTAGACCACCTCAGAAGTAAAAAAAGATTTTGGAACGTGTAGCTCTTTTAATTATTGTTCAATATAATTTATTTCTACATTTTGAAATGAGCTTTATGAACGAAGATTGATGGTTTTTAAGCAAGAGTTTGCAGCCCATACCACCAGAAGCCGAAGACTTTTTCTAACTTTCGTAAATATCACGTTCATTAATGAAACTAGTGAAAATGAGTATTAAAATCATTGGAATTTGGATATTAACAGAGTCGGTTGGTGCACAAAAACAAAAAAAAAAAAAAACAAAACGAAACAAAATCAAAATCCAATTTATAGCAACAAAATACATGGTTCGAGAGCATAAAGAAATATAAACTAGAACATTGTTGCCATTATTTTTGAAACATTGTTTGAAATGAATGTAACCGAATTGGGAATATTTTTCAAAATATAAATAAATTCTTATTTTAAGCAATTTCAGATTTTTATATCTTTCAGATAAAAATATTTCTTTAGATTTTTATAAAAAAAAATATTTTTTTTGGAAAATTTTTCAATATTTTTCTGCGAATATTGCAAAATCAAAAAATATTCTGAAATAAAACTTTCCTTCAAAAATCTTCTATAAAAATATTTTTATAAAGAAAAATTTTCGAAAAAAATATTTTTCTGTAGAAAAAATTTCTAAAAAATTTTTCATAAAAAAATTTTTGATGAAACAATTTTCTAATTTTCAACAGAAAAATTGTTGACGAAAAAAAAAATCTGTTGAAGATATAGAAATATTTTTAAAAGAAAAATTTTTGATAAAAATTTTTTTTAGGAACATTTTTAATAAAAAAATTTTCTTTACAAAAATTTTTGATAAAAAAAATTTTTGATAAAAAAAAATTTTCTATAGAAAAATTTTTAATAAAAAAAATTTTCTATGGAAAAATTTTTGATAAAAAAAATTTTCTATGGAAAAATTTTTGATAAAAAAAAAATTCTATAGAAAAATTTTTGATACAAAAAATTTCTATAGAAAAATTTTTGATCAAAAATATTTTTAATAAAAAAATTTTCTATAGAAAAATTTTTGATAAAAATAATTTTGATAAAAAAAATTTTTGATAAAAAAAATTTTCTATAGAAAAATTTTTGAAAAAAAAAATTCTCTAGAAAATTTTTTTATGAAAATAATTAAATAAATGAAGAAGAAAACTTCTTCTTTTTAAAACATCAGAACTACACATTGAAAAAAATACCTAATTTAGTTAAAAGTATAAAAAACGGCAAATCTGCCGACGATTTTATTGTTCTATTCTTTCTGCGCCGACCTTTGGCATTAAGTTATTTCATTACAAAAATAAAAAAATCAATTTTCTCTTCGACTTTTTTTTAATTTTTGACCTATTGTGCATTCGATTTTAAAACCATAGTTTTTTTTTTTTTTGAAAAATACTGACATACAGCCATCAGTTCAGGAAATAAAACAATGAAACCCGTTTTTAAATATCTAAACGGTTTAATGTCGAGAAATTTCCAAAATCAAACTTTTTTCGTTGATCAAAAAAAGCGCAAAAGATGGTATCAATTTTTTAATTTTATACTTTTAAATATAATAGAATATAATATAGATGTAATAGATAGACAATAAAAGTAGTGTGATTTCATAAACGAATCCAGAAAATCGAATTTTATAAAAAATTAAAAATTTTTATACACCAAAATTTTAATTGCAAAAAAACGTCAATTGGGTTTCCTTTTTTGAAATTTTTGAAAATGCTTTATATTAACAACAAAAAAAACTTTTTAACTGCAAGAAATTGTTGATGTTTCTTGTAGAGCTTTTTAGAAATTTCAAGTCAAATTTTTTAAAAATTAAATTTTTTAGTTTTTTTTTTTAATTTTTGAAAAAATTCCTATAAAAAGTAAATTTTTAAAAATTTCCTATAAAAAGTTAATTTTTGAAAAAACCTATAAAAAGTTAATTTTTGAAAAATAATAAAAATAGGAAATTTTTGAAAAATTTCCTAAAAAAATATTAAATTTTTGAAAAATTTCCTATAAAAGTAGGAAATTTTTGAAAAATTTCCTATAAAAGTAGGAAATTTTTGAAAAATTTCCTATAAAAATAGGAAATTTTTGAAAAATTTTCTATAAAAATAGGAAATTTTTGAAAAATTTCCCATAAAAATAGGAAATTTTTGAAAAATTTCCTATAAAAATAGGAAATTTTTGAAAAATTTCCTATAAAAATAGGAAATTTTTGAAAAATTTCCTATAAAGGAAATTTTTGAAAAATTTTCTATAAAAATAGGAAATTTTTGAAAAATTTCCCATAAAAATAGGAAATTTTTGAAAAATTTCCTATAAAAATAGGAAATTTTTGAAAAATTTCCTATAAAAATAGGAAATTTTTGAAAAATTTCCTATAAAAATAGGAAATTTTTGAAAAATTTCCTATAAAAGTAGGAAATTTTTGAAAAATTTCCTATAAAAATAGGAAATTTTTGAAAAATTTTCTATAAAAATAGGAAATTTTTGAAAAATTTCCTATAAAAAAAGGAAATTTTTGAAAAATTTCCTATAAAAATAGGAAACCTTTGAAAAATTTCCTATAAAAATAGGAAATTTTTGAAAAATTTCCTATAAAAATAGGAAACTTTTGAAAAATTTCCTATAAAAATAGGAAATTTTTGAAAAATTTCCTATAAAAATAGGAAATTTTTGAAAAATTTCCTATAAAAATAGGAAATTTTTGAAAAATTTCCTATAAAAATAGGAAATTTTTGAAAAATTTCCTATAAAAATAGGAAATTTTTGAAAAATTTCCTATAAAAATAGGAAATTTTTGAAAAATTTCCTATAAAAATAGGAAATTTTAGAAAAATTTCCTATAAAAATAGGAAATTTTAGAAAAATTTCCTATAAAAATAGGAAATTTTAGAAAAATTTCCTATAAAAATAGGAAATTTTAGAAAAATTTCCTATAAAAATAGGAAATTTTATAAAAATTTCCTATAAAAATAGGAAATTTTAGAAAAATTTCCTATAAAAATAGGAAATTTTAGAAAAATTTCCTATAAAAATGGGAAATTTTTGAAAAATTTCCTATAAAAATAGGAAATTTCTAAAAAATTCCCTATAAAAATAGGAAATTTTTGAAAAATTCCCTATAAAAATAGGAAATTTTTGAGAAATTCCCTATAAAAATAGGAAATTTTTGAAAAATTTCCTATAAAAATAAAAAATTTTTGAAAAATTTCCTAAAAAAATAGGAAATTTTTGAAAAATTTCCTATAAAAATAGGAAATTTTTGAAAAATTTCCTATAAAAATAGGAAATTTTTGAAAAATTTCCTATAAAAATAGGAAATTTTTGAAAAATTTCCTATAAAAATAGGAATTTTTTGAAAAATTTCCTATAAAAATAGGAATTTTTTGAAAAATTTCCTATAAAAATAGGAAATTTTTGAAAAATTTCCTATAAAATAGGAAATTTTTGAAAAAATTTCCTATAAAAATAGGAAATGTTTGAAAAATTTCCTATAAAAATAGGAAATTTTTAAAAAATTTCCTAAAAAATAGAAAATTTTTTAAAATTTTCCTATAAAAATAGGAAATTTTTGAAAAATTTCCTATAAAATAGGAAATTTTTGAAAAATTTCCTATAAAAAGAAAATTTTTGAAAAATTTTTTATAAAAAGTAAATTTTTGAAAAATTTCCTATAAAAACTAAATTTTTGAAAAATTTCCTATAAAAAGTATATTTTTGAAAAATTTCCTATAAAAAGTAAATTTTTTAAAAATTTCCTATAAAAATAGGAAATTTTTGAAAAATTTCCTATAAAAATAGGAAATTTTTGAAAAATTTCCTATAAAAATAGGAAATTTTTGAAAATTTCCTATAAAAATAGGAAATTTTTGAAAAATTTCCTATAAAAATAGGAAATTTTTGAAAAATTTCCTATAAAAATAGGAAATTTTTGAAAAATTTCCTATAAAAAGAAAATTTTTGAAAAATTATTTATGAAAAGTAAATTTTTGAAAAATTTCCTATAAAAACTAAATTTTTGAAAAATTTCCTATAAAAAGTATATTTTTGAAATATTTCCTATAAAAATAGGAAATTTTTGAAAAATTTCCTATAAAAATAGGAAATTTTTGAAAAATTTCCTATAAAAATAGGAAATTTTTGAAAAATTTCCTATAAAAATAGGAAATTTTTGAAAAATTTCCTATAAAAATAGGAAATTTTTGAAAAATTTCCTATAAAAATTTTTGAAAAATTTCCTATAAAAATAGGAAATTTTTGAAAAATTTCCTATAAAACTAGGAAATTTTTGAAAAATTTCCTATAAAAATAGGAAATTTTTGAAAAATTTCCTATAAAAATAGGAAATTTTTGAAAAATTTCCTATAAAAATAGGAAATTTTTGAAAAATTTCCTATAAAAATAGGAAATTTTTGAAAAATTTCCTATAAAAATAGGAAATTTTTGAAAAATTTCCTATAAAAATAGGAAATTTTTGAAAAATTTCCTATAAAAATAGGAAGTTTTTGAAAAATTTCCTATAAAAATAGGAAATTTTTGAAAAATTTCCTATAAAAATAGGAAATTTTTGAAAGATTTCCTATAAAAATAGGAAATTTTTGAAAAATTTCCTATAAAAATAGGAAATTTTTGAAAGATTTCCTATAAAAATAGGAAATTTTTGAAAAATTTCCTATAAAAATAGGAAATTTTTGAAAAATTTCCTATAAAAATAGGAAATTTTTGAAAAATTTCCTATAAAAATAGGAAATTTTTGAAAAATTTCCTATAAAAATAGGAAATTTTTGAAAAATTTCCTATAAAAATAGGAAATTTTTGAAAAATTTCCTATAAAAATAGGAAATTTTTGAAAAATTTCCTATAAAAATAGGAAATTTTTGAAAAATTTCCTATAAAAATAGAAAATTTTTGAAAAATTTCCTATAAAAATAGGAAATTTTTGAAAAATTTCCTATAAAAATAGGAAATTTTTGAAAAATTTCCTATAAAAATAGGAAATTTTTGAAAAATTTCCTATAAAAATAGGAAATTTTTGAAAAATTTCCTATAAAAATAGGAAATTTTTGAAAAATTTCCTATAAAAATAGGAAATTTTTGAAAAATTTCCTATAAAAATAGGAAATTTTTGAAAAATTTCCTATAAAAATAGGAAATTTTTGAAAAATTTCCTATAAAAATAGGAAATTTTTGAAAAATTTCCTATAAAAATAGGAAATTTTTGAAAAATTTCCTATAAAAATAGGAAATTTTTGAAAAATTTCCTATAAAAATAGGAAATTTTTGAAAAATTTCCTATAAAAATAGGAAATTTTTGAAAAATTTCCTATAAAAATAGGAAATTTTTGAAAAATTTCCTATAAAAATAGGAAATTTTTGAAAAATTTCCTATAAAAATAGGAAATTTTTGAAAAATTTCCTATAAAAATAGGAAATTTTTGAAAAATTTCCTATAAAAATAGGAAATTTTTGAAAAATTTCCTATAAAAATAGGAAATTTTTGAAAAATTTCCTATAAAAATAGGAAATTTTTGAAAAATTTCCTATAAAATAGGAAATTTTTGAAAAAATTTCCTATAAAAATAGAAAATTTTTGAAAAATTTCCTGTAAAAATAGGAAATTTTTGAAAAATTTCCTATAAAAATATTAAATTTTTGAAAAATTTCCTATAAAAATAGGAAATTTTTGAAAAATTTCCTATAAAAATAGGAAATTTTTGAAAAATTTCCTATAAAAATAGGAAATTTTTGAAAAATTTCCTATAAAAATAGGAAATTTTTGAAAAATATCCTATAAAAATAGGAAATTTTTGAAAAATTTCCTATAAAAATAGGAAATTTTTGAAAAATTTCCTATAAAAATAGGAAATTTTTGAAAAATTTCCTATAAAAATAGGAAATTTTTGAAAAATTTCCTATAAAAATAGGAAATTTTTGAAAAATTTCCTATAAAAATAGGAAATTTTTGAAAAATTTCCTATAAAAATAGGAAATTTTTGAAAAATTTCCTATAAAAATAGGAAATTTTTGAAAAATTTCCTATAAAAATAGGAAATTTTTGAAAAATTTCCTATAAAAATAGGAAATTTTTGAAAAATTTCCTATAAAAATAGGAAATTTTTGAAAAATTTCCTATAAAAATAGGAAATTTTTGAAAAATTTCCTATAAAAATAGGAAATTTTTGAAAAATTTCCTATAAAAATAGGAAATTTTTGAAAAATTTCCTATAAAAATAGGAAGTTTTTGAAAAATTTCCTATAAAAATAGGAAATTTTTGAAAAATTTCCTATAAAAATAGGAAATTTTTGAAAAATTTCCTATAAAAATAGGAAATTTTTGAAAAATTTCCTATAAAAATAGGAAATTTTTGAAAAATTTCCTATAAAAATAGGAAATTTTTGAAAAATTTCCTATAAAAATAGGAAATTTTTGAAAAATTTCCTATAAAAATAGGAAATTTTTGAAAAATTTCCTATAAAAATAGGAAATTTTTGAAAAATTTCCTATAAAAATAGGAAATTTTTGAAAAATTTCCTATAAAAATAGGAAATTTTTGAAAAATTTCCTATAAAAATAGGAAATTTTTGAAAAATTTCCTATAAAAATAGGAAATTTTTGAAAAATTTCCTATAAAAATAGGAAATTTTTGAAAAATTTCCTATAAAAATAGGAAATTTTTGAAAAATTTCCTATAAAAATAGGAAATTTTTGAAAAATTTCCTATAAAAATAGGAAATTTTTGAAAAATTTCCTATAAAAATAGGAAATTTTTGAAAAATTTCCTATAAAAATAGGAAATTTTTGAAAAATTTCCAATAAAAATAGGAAATTTTTGAAAAATTTCCTATAAAAATAGGAAATTTTTGAAAAATTTTCTATAAAAATAGGAAATTTTTGAAAAATTTCCTATAAAAATAGGAAATTTTTGAAAAATTTCCTATAAAAATAGGAAATTTTTGAAAAATTTCCTATAAAAATAGGAAATTTTTGAAAAATTTCCTATAAAAATAGGAAATTTTTGAAAAATTTCCTATAAAAATAGGAAATTTTTGAAAAATTTCCTATAAAAATAGGAAATTTTTGAAAAATTTCCTATAAAAATAGGAAATTTTTGAAAAATTTCCTATAAAAATAGGAAATTTTTGAAAAATTTCCTATAAAAATAGGAAATTTTTGAAAAATTTCCTATAAAAATAGGAAATTTTTGAAAAATTTCCTATAAAAATAGGAAATTTTTGAAAAATTTCCTATAAAAATAGGAAATTTTTGAAAAATTTCCTATAAAAATAGGAAATTTTTGAAAAATTTCCTATAAAAATAGGAAATTTTTGAAAAATTTCCTATAAAAATAGGAAATTTTTGAAAAATTTCCTATAAAAATAGGAAATTTTTGAAAAATTTCCTATAAAAATAGGAAATTTTTGAAAAATTTCCTATAAAAATAGGAAATTTTTGAAAAATTTCCTATAAAAATAGGAAATTTTTGAAAAATTTCCTATAAAAATAGGAAATTTTTGAAAAATTTCCTATAAAAATAGGAAATTTTTGAAAAATTTCCTATAAAAATAGGAAATTTTTGAAAAATTTCCTATAAAAATAGGAAATTTTTGAAAAATTTCCTATAAAAATAGGAAATTTTTGAAAAATTTCCTATAAAAATAGGAAATTTTTGAAAAATTTCCTATAAAAATAGGAAATTTTTGAAAAATTTCCTATAAAAATAGGAAATTTTTGAAAAATTTCCTATAAATAGGAAATTTTTGAAAAATTTCCTATAAAAATAGGAAATTTTTGAAAAATTTCCTATAAAAATAGGAAATTTTTGAAAAATTTCCTATCAAAATAGGAAATTTTTGAAAAATTTCCTATAAGAATAGAAAATTTTTGAAAAATTTCCTATAAAAATTAAATTTTTGAAAAATTTCCTATAAAAAGTAAATTTTTGAAAAATTTTTTATGAGAAGTAAATTTTTGAAAAATTTCCTATAAAAAGTGAATTTTTAAAAAATTTCCTATAAAAAGTAAATTTTTGAAAAATTTCCTAAAAAAGTAAATTTTCGAAAAATTCGTACAAAAAGCAAATTTTATAAAAATTTTCTTATAAAAAGTAAATTTTTGAAAAATTTCTTATAAAAAGTAAATTTTACCCTGGTTATTTGAGGGTTAATTTCTAAAAAAAATAAGACAGAAAGAAGCTTTTGGAAGTATATTTTAGCAGGGGTATTAGACATATATATGAAGTTATTTGTCAGCTTTAAACTAGAACCATTTTGAGCCTATGGATACGCAAGGGTTAATTTGTGTAAAAAAGTAATTAAATGCTTCATTGAACGATTTGTTGAATTCTTTTTTCTTCGGGACGCCCTATTGTACAGTTTTTTAGATATTTAAAGTCAAATTTTGTAGAAAATATTTTTTTAGTTTCTAGAGACCCCCTAATAAATATAAGTAAAGCAAAACAAAGGTCTCCATAATAGATATATGTAGGTACAAAAGCAAATGCATCGGTTTGAAAAAGAACATTCCTATAACCCCCTAAAAATTAAGTTTGTTAAATTCTAGAAAAAAAAGTACACCCCTTCTTAAAAATTTTCCTACATTCAAACTTATGCTTCACGTGTTAAAACTCACAAATTGGATGACTCAAATATTCACTCTACAACTTTATTACCAAGTGTCATATCAAGACGCTAAACATTCCTCGAATTTAACAAACTACGAGTACAATAAAATAACTCCCTAATGTTTATCCGCATTCAAATAAGAAAAGTTTTTCTTTTTTTCTCTTCGAAATGAAAAATATTTCGTATGCAAACATTTAAATTTAAATCCATGCAAATCCCAGAAAATGAAAAGAATTTAATATGGAAAAAAACTAACTGACATTGGCAAGACCAAGGCTCAAAAATAGTACGAACGAGTAAGTACATACAAATGCTAAAATATGCATGGGCTTAAAAATGAGCAAATTGCAAAATATACCGGCAAAACTGTTGGTTAGAGTGACGGTAATAAGGAAAGAAATGTTGTTCATAACAACAGCACTTTATTTGCATAGTTAAAAACGGAAACGGATATGGTTGTGTTCTGTTATTGTTTGCTGTTACTTATACTTGTACTTTGGCTTCATATAGTAAAAAAAACTATTTTATTATTGTATTCGCTAAACAAGAATTTTCTTATTATTATATCCTACATGACTAATGAAGGGTGTTATGTGTTTGTCCAGCGGTTTGCTTATATGTAAAAAAAATGACAAAGTTGGTGGCAAAACTAATTGGTCATAAAATTATATAATTTATTTTAAATTTTTGTATTCAAATTTTTCAAATCATGTGTGATATGTTGGGTGTACCTTGTATAGGTTGTTTCTTTTTACTTCCTATCTTATTGTATAATTTTCCGTAACTTCTTTTTATCTAACGCACATTTTTTTAATACAAAACAGTTAATAAATTTAAGAATTTAAAATCTTAGGTTGTTTGAAAGCAAATAATTTCGATTTTTTTCTAGCATTTAATTGTACTTTGAAGAACACAATAGATTTCCCCATATAGAAAATTTTTCGATAAAAATTTTTTCTATAGAAAAATTTTCGATAAAAAAATTTTTCTATAGAAAAATTTTCGATAAAAAAATTTTTCTATAGAAAAATTTTCGATAAAAAAATTTTTCTATAGAAAAATTTTCGATAAAAAAATTTTTCTATAGAAAAATTTTCGATAAAAAATTTTTCTATTGAAAAATTTTCGATAAAAAAATTTTTCTATAGAAAAATTTTCGATAAAAAAATTTTTCTATAGAAAAATTTTCGATAAAAAAATTTTTCTATAGAAAAATTTTCGATAAAAAAATTTTTCTATAAAAAAATTTTCGATAAAAAAATTTTTCTAAAGAAAAATTTTCGATAAAAAAATTTTTTTATAGAAAAATTTCGATAAAAAAATTTTTCTATAGAAAAATTTTCGATAAAAAAATTGTTCTATAGAAAAATTTTCCATAAAAAAATTTTTCTATAGAAAAATTTTCCATAAAAAAATTTTTCTATAGAAAAATTTTCCATAAAAAAATTTTTCTATAGATAAATTTTCGATAAAAAATTTTTCTATAGAAAAATTTTCGATAAATAAATTTTTCTATAGAAAAATTTTCGATAAAAAAATTTTTCTATAGAAAAATTTTCGATAAAAAAATTTTTCTATAGAAAACATTTCGATAAAAAAATTTTTCTATAGAAAACATTTCGATAAAAAAATTTTTCTATAGAAAACATTTCGATAAAAAAATTTTTCTATAGAAAACATTTCGATAAAAAAATTTTTCTATAGAAAACATTTCGATAGAAAAATTTTTCTATAGAAAAATTTTCGATAGAAAAATTTTTCTATAGAAAAACTTTCGATAGAAAAATTTTTCTATAGAAAAATTTTCGATAGAAAAATTTTTCTATAGAAAAATTTTCGATAGAAAAATTTTTCTATAGAAAAATTTTCGATAGAAAAATTTTTCTATAGAAAAATTTTCGATAGAAAAATTTTTCTATAGAAAAATTTTTGATAGAAAAATTTTTCTATAGAAAAATTTTCGATAGAAAAATTTTTCTATAGAAAAATTTTCGATAAAAAAATTTTTCTATAGAAAACTTTTCGATAAAAAATTTTTCTATAGAAAAATTTTCGATAAAAAAAATTTTCTATGAAAAAGTTTTCGATAAAAAAAATTTTCTATGAAAAAGTTTTCGATAAAAAAATTTTTCTATAGCAAAATTTTCGATGAAAAAATTTTTTTGTAGAAAAATTTTCGATAAAAAAATGTTTCTATAGAAAAATTTTCGATAAAAAATTTTTCTATAGAAAAATTTTCGATAAAAAATTTTTTCTATAGAAAAATTTTTGATAGAAGAATTTTCAATAGAAATATTTTTCTATAGAAAAATTTTCAATAGAAATATTTTTTTATAGAAAAATTTTCAATAGAAATATTTTTCTATAGAAAAATTTTCAATAGAAATATTTTTCTATAGAAAAATTTTCAATAGAAATATTTTTCTATAGAAAAATTTTCAATAGAAATATTTTTCTATAGAAAAATTTTCAATAGAAATATTTTTCTATAGAAAAATTTTCAATAGAAATATTTTTCTATAGAAAATGTTTTTCTGCTAGGAATATAAATGATATCGCTACAAAATGTAGGCTAACCATTTTTCCACACTTTTTATGTATAAATGTTTTTCAAAAACATTCCATTAGTTAATTTAATTTTACAAGCAAAAAAAGAGACAAAATATAAACTTAGCTTACTTGAAGTGATATGTTGAATTTTCGTAACCGAAAAACGGCACCGTATATGTCAACATCCAAATGTTTCCACCACCACAATCAAAGTATGGTTTTGACCATCTGCCATCCTCATATTTCACAGCCAGAGTGTCATCTTCAACCCGTTCCTCGGTTTTGTTCGAATAGAGATGAAATGCTGGAAAAAAATTTCAAATGTGGAATTTGGGTTTTTAATATGAAAAAAGATAAAAGACTAAGTTAATTGAATATATAAAATTCCTAAGGTAATATTCAGAATTTGGGTTAAGGTAACAATTTGAAATGAATTTTCTTGTTAAAATATTATAATTAATAGGTAACAGAGAGAAATTGCAAGTTTATAAAAAACACGTTTGAAAAATATGTATCAGAAATTTAAGAAAGTTTACAAATATTAAAGTATTCACAAATTTTAAAGAATATACAAATTTTAGAAAATTCATGTTAAACTCAAATGGCTCGATGTAGAGTATCATTACAAGTTGCTATAGCCAATGGTTGTAATATTAACCAACACAGAAAATAACCAGAAGCTACAAACTCTAAAAATAGCAGAGGTGTTGCTATTGTCAAAATAATAAATTCTTTTGGACTTTGAACTTCAAACGTTTTTAACAAATTAAAGGCCTCTGGCCTGTAAAAAAAACAACAAATAAATTACACTTTTACAATAATTGTTATTCTCTAGGTAACAATTGTTAAATATTTTAGCATTTTTTTTAGCTCTTAAACTTTTCTTTCCAAAATTTAATTATTGTGCCGAACACAATAATTAAGTATTCAACTGAATAAATATAGAAATCCGCTCAAAAAAACACTTCGTTCCAGCTAAAAATAAAATTCCATTCACTGAAATAAAATTAATTAAATTATTTTAAAATCATAACCACATACACACCACCTGGTATTTCAATGTATTTACTTTTAAAGTGGTTGTTATGGCTTTAGATAAAACAAATTTAATTAAAAACAAAATATCTGGAAAAACTCTACTCAGCTGTTTTACAAAATCCCCAATCGCCACCAACAACATTGCGATATGTACAAGAGATACAAAAACCAAAATCTTACACTGCAGCGCATAATAATAATTACACAATTTTGACTTCGTTTTGTTAGAGGCCATACAATTTTCTTCACACCTTGATCACAAGAAAAGACCCTAAAAAAGTTAATTATTTGACAATTTATACCACTGACAACCTTTCTACAGAAAACAAGTCCCACTGCCAACTCTTCTAAAGAAAACTAGTCCTACTGACAACTTTTCTATAAAAAACAAATCCAACTGACAACTTTTCTATAGAAAGCTAGTCCCACCGACAACTTTTCTATAGAAAACTTGTCCAACTGAATTTTCTAAAGAAAATTAGTCCCAATGACAAATTTTCTATAGAAAACTAGTTCCACTAACAACTTTTCTATAGAAAACTAGTTCCACTGACAACTTTTCTATAAAACTAATCAGACTGACAACTTTTCTATAAAACTAGTCAGACTGACAACTTTTCTATAGAAAACTAGTCCCACTGACAACTTTTCTATAAAACTAGTCCCACTGACAACTTTTCTATAGAAAACTAGTCCCACTGACAACTTTTCTATAGAAAACTAGTCCCACTGACAACTTTTCTATAGAAAACTAGTCCCACTGACAACTTTTCTATAGAAAACTAGTCCCACTGACAACTTTTCTATAGAAAACTAGTCCCACTGACAACTTTTCTATAGAAAACTAGTCCCACTGACAACTTTTCTATAGAAAACTAGTCCCACTGACAACTTTTCTATAAAACTAGTCCCACTGACAACTTTTCTATAGAAAACTAGTCCCACTGACAACTTTTCTATAGAAAACTAGTCCCACTGACAACTTTTCTATAGAAAACTAGTCCCACTGAGAACTTTTCTATAGAAAACTAGTCCCACTGACAACTTTTCTATAGAAAACTAGTCCCACTGACAACTTTTCTATAGAAAACTAGTCCCACTGACAACTTTTCTATAGAAAACTTGTCCTACTGACAACTTTTCTATAGAAAACTAACAACTTTTCTATAGAAAAACCAGTCTCACTGACAACTTTGCTATAGAAAACTAGTCCCACTGACAACTTTTCTATAGAAAACTAGTCCCACTGACAACTTTTCTATAGAAAACTAGTCCAACTGACTTTTCTAAAGAAAATTAGTCCTACTGACAACTTTTCTATAGAAAACTAGTTTCACTAACAACTTTTCTATAGAAAACCAGTCTCACTGACAACTTTTCTATAGAAAACTAGTCCCACTGACAACTTTTCTATAAAACTAGTCCCACTGACAACTTTTCTATAGAAAACTAGTCCCACTGACAACTTTTCTATAGAAAACTAGTCCCACTGACAACTTTTCTATAGAAAACTAGTCCCATTGACAACTTTTCTATAGAAAACTAGTCCCACTGACAACTTTTCTATAGAAAACTAGTCCCACTGACAACTTTTCTATAAAACTAGTCCAACTGACTTTTCTAAAGAAAATAAGTCCTAATGACAAATTTTCTATAGAAAACTAGTTTCACTAACAACTTTTCTATAGAAAACCAGTCTCACTGACAACTTTTCTATAGAAAACTAGTCCCACTGACAACTTTTCTATAAAACTAGTCCCACTGACAACTTTTCTATAGAAAACTTGTCCCACTATCAACTTTTCTATAGAAAATTGTACCACTGTCAACTTTTCTATAGAAAACTTGTCCCACTATCAACTTTTCTATAGAAAACTTATCCCACTGACAACTTTTCTATACAAAACTTGTCCCACTGACAACTTTTATATAGAAAACTTGTCCCACTGACTTTTCTGTAGAAAACTAGTCTCACTCAAATGGCTCGATGTAGAGTATCATTACAAGTTGCTATAGCCAATGGTTGTAATATTAACCAACACAGAAAATAACCAGAAGCTACAAACTCTAAAAATAGCAGAGGTGTTGCTATTGTCAAAATAATAAATTCTTTTGGACTTTGAAAATTAGTCCCAATGACAAATTTTCTATAGAAAACTAGTTTCACTAACAACTTTTCTATAGAAAACCAGTCTCACTGACAACTTTTCTATAGAAAACTAGTCCCACTGACAACTTTTCTATAGAAAACTAGTCCCACTGACAACTTTTCTATAGAAAACTAGTCCCACTGACAACTTTTCTATAGAAAACTAGTCCCACTGACAACTTTTCTATAGAAAACTTGTCCCACTGACAACTTTTCTATAGAAAACTAGTCCCACTGACAACTTTTCTATAGAAAACTTGTCCCACTGTCAACTTTTCTATAGAAAACTTGTCCCACTGTCAACTTTTCTATAGAAAACTAGTCCCACTGACAACTTTTCTATAAAACTAGTCCCACTGACAACTTTTCTATAGAAAACTAGTCCCACTGACAACTTTTCTATAGAAAACTAGTCCCACTGAGAACTTTTCTATAGAAAACTAGTCCCACTGAGAACTTTTCTATAGAAAACTAGTCCCACTGACAACTTTTCTATAGAAAACTAGTCCCACTGACAACTTTTCTATAGAAAACTAGTCCCACTGACAACTTTTCTATAGAAAACTTGTCCTACTGACAACTTTTCTATAGAAAACTAACAACTTTTCTATAGAAAACCAGTCTCACTGACAACTTTGCTATAGAAAACTAGTCCCACTGACAACTTTTCTATAGAAAACTAGTCCCACTGACAACTTTTCTATAGAAAACTAGTCCCACTGACAACTTTTCTATAGAAAACTAGTCCCACTGACAACTTTTCTATAAAACTAGTCCAACTGACTTTTCTAAAGAAAATTAGTCCTACTGACAACTTTTCTATAGAAAACTAGTTTTACTAACAACTTTTCTATAGAAAACCAGTCTCACTGACAACTTTTCTATAGAAAACTAGTCCCACTGACAACTTTTCTATAAAACTAGTCCCACTGACAACTTTTCTATAGAAAACTAGTCCCACTGACAACTTTTCTATAGAAAACTAGTCCCACTGACAACTTTTCTATAGAAAACTAGTCCCATTGACAACTTTTCTATAGAAAACTAGTCCCACTGACAACTTTTCTATAGAAAACTAGTCCCACTGACAACTTTTCTATAAAACTAGTCCAACTGACTTTTCTAAAGAAAATAAGTCCTAATGACAAATTTTCTATAGAAAACTAGTTTCACTAACAACTTTTCTATGGAAAACCAGTCTCACTGACAACTTTTCTATAGAAAACTAGTCCCACTGACAACTTTTCTATAAAACTAGTCCCACTGACAACTTTTCTATAGAAAACTTGTCCCACTATCAACTTTTCTATAGAAAACTTGTACCACTGTCAACTTTTTTATAGAAAACTTGTCCCACTGTCAACTTTTCTATAGAAAACTTATCCCACTGACAACTTTTCTATACAAAACTTGTCCCACTGACAACTTTTATATAGAAAACTTGTCCCACTGACTTTTCTGTAGAAAACTAGTCTCACTCAAATGGCTCGATGTAGAGTATCATTACAAGTTGCTATAGCCAATGGTTGTAATATTAACCAACACAGAAAATAACCAGAAGCTACAAACTCTAAAAATAGCAGAGGTGTTGCTATTGTCAAAATAATAAATTCTTTTGGACTTTGAAAATTAGTCCCAATGACAAATTTTCTATAGAAAACTAGTTTCACTAACAACTTTTCTATAGAAAACCAGTCTCACTGACAACTTTTCTATAGAAAACTAGTCCCACTGACAACTTTTCTATAGAAAACTAGTCCCACTGACAACTTTTCTATAGAAAACTTGTCCCACTGACAACTTTTCTATAGAAAACTAGTCCCACTGACAACTTTTCTATAGAAAACTAGTCCCACTGACAACTTTTCTATAGAAAACTAGTCCCACTGACAACTTTTCTATAGAAAACTAGTCCCACTGACAACTTTTCTATAAAACTAGTCCAACTGACTTTTCTAAAGAAAATTAGTCCCAATGACAAATTTTCTATAGAAAACTAGTTTCACTAACAACTTTTCTATAGAAAACCAGTCTCACTGACAACTTTTCTATAGAAAACTAGTCCCACTGACAACTTTTCTATAAAACTAGTCCCACTGACAACTTTTCTGTAGAAAACTTGTCCCACTGACAACTTTTCTATAGAAAACTTGTCCCACTGACAACTTTTCTATAGAAAACTTGTCCCACTGTCAACTTTTCTATAGAAAACTTGTCCCACTGTCAACTTTTTTATAGAAAACTTGTCCCACTGTCAACTTTTCAATAGAAAACTTATCCCACTGACAACTTTTCTATACAAAACTTGTCCCACTGACAACTTTTATATAGAAAACTTGTCCCACTGACTTTTCTGTAGAAAACTAGTCTCACTGTCAACTTTCTATATTGAAATGCTTATTGAAACAATGAACAATTTTATGTCTAACATGCAAAATATGTTCCAGGAAATGATGAGAAGTCAAAGCATGCTTATGCTGATTTTATTGGAAAGAAAATGAATATGTTGAAAATATGTTTTTGGAATGCAAACGGCCTCAGCCAACACAAAGAAGAAATTGAATATTTCCTGCTCGAGCAGGAAATAGATGTATTTTTGGTCTCTGAAACACATTTTACTCAAAAAAATTGTTTCAGAATAAATGGTTTTTTGACTTATGGTACAGAACATCCAAGTGGCAGAGCATGTGGTGGTACGGCTATACTTATACACAACAAAATTAGGCACTTTCCATTGCCAGATTACGAAAAAGAACATATTCAGGCAACATCCATTAAACTAATAGATTATAAAATTACATTGTCTTCAATTTATTGTCCTCCAAGACATAACACTAAAAAAGATCAATTCCTTGATTTCTTCAATACACTTGGATCAAGCTTCATAGCGGCTGGTGATTATAGCGCGAAACACACGTTTTGGGGATCTCGCCTTATTACGCCCAGGGGAAGACAGCTATTAAGTGCCATTTCTTCGCATAAGCTGGACGCAGTATCTAGCGGTCATCCAACGTATTGGCCCTCCGATTTAAATAAGATTCCCGATTTGATCGATTTTGCCGTTACAAAAAATATAAAAAGAAGCCAAATATCCGTCTGCTCATCATTAGATTTATCATCCGACCATTCACCTTCTATTTTAAATTTTTATGAAATTTCCAGTGTAGTTCATGAACAGAGACATTTTTATCCAAACAGGAATACAAACTGGTTGAAATACAAAATGTATGTGAGTTCCCATCTCCCACTGAATATTCCTCTCAGAAGTTCTACAGACATCGAGTCTGCAATAAATATTTTTACAAACACCATCACATATGCAGCCTGTGTGGCAACACCAATCATTAAACCCAAGAATAAGCTATTCCAAAATACTCCACAAAATATTCAAACTTTAGTAAATGAAAAGAGAAGGCTAAGAAGACGTTGGCAAGAATGTCGTTCCCCTGCCTTAAAAAGTCGTCTTAACCAATGTCGAAAAGAATTGAAAGCCGCATTGAAGTCCAATGAACAAAAAACTCTTGACACGTACTTAAAAAACTTAGATTCCTCTAATGAAAAAAACTTCAGCCTCTGGAAGGCTGTTAAACATATGCAATGTCCAACTGCATATGAGTCTCCAATTAGGCTCGAAGACGGTTCTTGGGCAAGAGATCCTTGCGGAAAAGTTGATGCTTTTGCTAAGCATTTAGAAAAAGTTTTTACACCAAACGAAACAAATAGTGACATATTCTCTTATATTATGGATGACAATGTGAGTTCCCCATTGAGATTTCCTTTTTCCTTACTTATATCAAATATACAAAGGCTTAACCTAAAAAAGTCTCCTGGAATTGACAGAATTTCTACGTCAATGATTTTCAACCTTCCTAATTCAGCTTTAAGAATTTTAATATTTATATACAACGCGATTCTTCGTTTGGGATATTTTCCAGTTTCCTGGAAGATTTCAGAAATCGTTATGATTCCAAAACCAGGTAAGGACCTTACTCAAGTTTCATCTTGTAGGCCTATAAGCTTACTTTCAATTATTTCGAAATTGTTTGAAAAGCTACTTATTTCCACTTTAAGCACATCCATAAATAGGATGGATATTCTTCCTGATCATCAATTCGGTTTCCGCGAATGTCATGGTACAGTCGAACAAGTACATAGAATAACAAAAATGATCCGTAAAGCCTTCGAAAATAAACAATATTGTTCCGCCTTGTTCATCGATATTTCACAAGCATTCGATAAGGTCTGGCATGAGGGACTTATAAGCAAAATTGTAAATCTGCTTCCAGCAAGTACACATAAACTTTTAAAAAGTTATTTGTCCAATAGAACCTTCCGAATTCGATCAAAAGATGAATATTCTTCTCCTAGGAAAATTGCTGCTGGTGTTCCACAGGGTAGTATATTGGGTCCTCTGCTATATATTATCTTTACAGCAGATATGCCAACTAATGCACATACATATACATCTACATTCGCAGATGATACAGCATTTATTAGTATTGATACCGATCCCAAAATCGCTTCTGCACTACTACAATCCCATATTCACGAGCTGGAAATATGGCTGAACAAATGGAAAATTAAGGTAAATCCTACAAAGTGTGTTCATGTAACGTTTACTCTGAGAAGAGATAACTGTCCTCCAATCATGATTAACAACGTGACGATTCCCGAGTGTTCACACGTTAGGTACCTTGGCATACATTTAGATCGCCGTCTCACTTGGTCCCATCACATCGACTGTAAGTTAACTCAGATTAAATTGAAATCCGCTGAACTAAACTGGCTTAATTGCCCACAATCTGCTCTGGAGTTAGACTACAAAGTCCTTTTGTACAAATCAATTATTAAACCAATATGGACGTATGGTATTCAGCTATTGGGAACGGCTTCTGCTTCTAACATTACCAAATTACAGAGAAGACAATCAAGGATCTTACGTATAATAACTGGTGCTCCCTGGTACATCAGAAATATTAATATCCATAGAGATTTAAATGTTTCACTAGTCCAAGAGGAGATTAGAAGGTTCTGTACAAAATATATTTCCAAGCTGCATGTTCACCCAAATATTCTTGCAAGACAGCTTTTGCAATTTGAAGGCCACCAACGATTAAGAAGGATGGATACCTTGGACCTAGCCACTCACTAATTTTCTTCAAATTCGTAATAAATCTTAAATGAGTTGCACTGGCAAACTCTATATAATATAATTTTTGATTAAGTTTTGATTACTTATTGTTTTTTTTTTTTTTTTAAAAGATTCAATAATAAAGTACAAACATATAAAAAAAAAAAAAAACTTTCTATAGAAAATTTGTCTCACTGTCAACTTTTCTATAGAAAACTTGTCTCACTGTCAACTTTTCTATAGAAAACTTGTCTCACTGTCAACTTTTCTATAGAAAACTTATCTCACTGTCAACTTTTCTATAGAAAACTTGTCCCACTGTCAATTTTTCTATAGAAAACTTGTCCCACTGTCAACTTTTCTATAGAAAACTTGTCCCACTGTCAACTTTTCTATAGAAAACTTGTCCCACTGTCAACCTTTCTATAGAAAACTTGTCTCACTGTCAACGTTTCTATAAAAAACTTATCTCACTGTCAACTTTTCTCTAGAAAACTTATCTCACTTTCAACTTTTTTATAGAAAACTTGTCCCACTGTCAACTTTTCTATAGAAAACTTGTACCACTGTCAACTTTTCTATAGAAAACTTATCCCACTGACTTTTCTGTAGAAAACTAGTCTCACTGTCAACTTTCTGTAGAAAACTTGTCTCATTGTCAACTTTTCTATAGAAAACTTATCTCACTGTCAACTTTTCTATAGAAAACTTATCTCACTGTCAACTTTTCTATAGAAAACTTATCTCATTCTCAACTTTTCTATAGAAAACTTGACTCACTGTCAACTTTTCTATAGAAAACTTGTCTCACTGTCAACTTTTCTATAGAAAACTTGTTTCACTGTCAACTTTTCTATAGAAAACTTGTCTCACTGTCAACGTTTCTATAGAAAACTTATCTCACTGTTAACTTTTCTATAGAAAACTTATCTCACTGTCAACTTTTCTATAGAAAACTTATCTCACTGTCAACTTTTCTATAGAAAACTTGGCTCACTATCAACTTTTGTATAGAAAACTTGTCTCACTGTCAACTTTTCTATAGAAAAGTTGTCTCACTGTCAACTTTTCTATAGAAAACTTGTCTCACTGTCAACTTTTCTATAGAAAACTTGTCTCACTGTCAACTTTTCTATAGAAAACTTGTCTCACTATCAAATTTTCTATAGAAAACTTGTCTCATTGTCAAATTTTCTATAGGAAACTTGTCTCATTGTCAAATTTTCTATAGAAAACTTGTCTCATTGTCAAATTTTCTATAGAAAACTTGTCTCACTCTCAACTTTTCTATACAAAACTTGTCTCACTGTCAACTTTTCTATAGAAAACGTGTCTTACTGTCAACGTTTCTATAGAAAACTTGTCCCACTGTCAACTTTTTAACAGAAAACTTGTCCCCCTGTCAACTTTTCTATAGAAAACTTGTCCTACTGTCAACTTTTCTATAGAAAACTAGTCCCACTGTCAACTTGTCTTTAGAAAACTTTTCTATAGAAAACTTATCCCACTGGCAAATATATATAGGAAACTTGTTAAATGTTGTAAAATTATTCATATCTTATATATTTTCCTGCATAACTTCCTTTTATTTCCCTGTTCAAAGTTTACTTAAAGCAGTCGCTCAGCTGTTTTAAAAAAACTTTCAACAAAATATCGATTACAAAGTTTTTATATACAAAGAAGAAAAAAAAACGTATAAAAACTGTCATACAGACATTGAATCAGAAATTCTAGTACAAGTACATAACTATATATTGTATATAACGACTTGTATATAAATAGGTTTGAGCAAAATGTTATTTACATACATTTGAACAATGATATGGGAGTAAAGAAAATTTTAGTGTCATTAGATCTATTGAAAATAGAAAATAAGAAAGATAAATGAAACTATCCAAGAATATAAAAGTAAATATTTAGTTGGGTTAGTAAAACTATTACCACTTCGGAGTATAAAGAAAATAATGAGTAACATTTTTATAAAGAGTGAATTCAAAAAGTTCTTAACATATAAATTTAATGATTTAATAAGAAGTTATAAAATATTTGGCTATTAAGAATCATATATACCCTTTGCCGTTTATAAAATACTAACATCTAACCCGCTACTTCGTAAAATAAAAAAAAGAAATTATGAGTTACAAAAAATACCAACAAAAAAGTTTTATGATTTTTTATTGATCTAAATGATTTCAAAGTTTGTTATTATTTTAGTAATTATTAGTAATTATTTTTCTTTGTTAGCCCATTTTCGACCTAAAAATCCAAAATGCGCCGAAAACGTCTCTTCTATATTTTAAGTTTTTCGATTTTGGTATAAATATTTATACCCTTCACCACCATAGGTGGAAAGGGTGTTATAAGTTTGTGCTGATATTTGTAACGCATAGAAATATTTGTCTTAGACCCACCTTTTAGTATACCAATAGACTTAGAATCACTTTCTGAGTCGATTTAGCGATGTCCGTCCGTCCGTCTAGCTGGCGGGACGGCTGGCTGGCCATGTAAACCTTGTAATCAAACTGCAGGTCGCAATTCTAAAGATAATTTGATGAAATTTGGCACAGATATTTTTTTTTATAATAGGCCCATGGCTATTGAAATTGGTCAAAATCGGTTCATTATTTATGGTACCTCCCATAGGTCCCACTTCCCGGAATTGATATATTGGCCACAAATATCAATATTTTTTCGGTCCACATTTGACCATAGCTCCCATATAAACTCTTCTTTAAAAACGCACTAAATGAGACAAAAAATCACTAAAACGCTCGGAAATCTAAAGAAAATGAAAATTTTGAGTTTATTTTTTGCATACATAATTTTTGTAACAACTGTAATGAATTTGTAAAATTTCGAGATAATCGGTCCACATTTTATTCCTATATCTCATATAAGTCCAAATGACGGAAACAGGTTGAATATATAAGTTTTGAGAAAATGTTTGTATGATGGATATACAGGAAAAATAACACCTTTGACCTTAGTGGCGAAGGGTATCGTATGGTCGGCTTGACCGACTATAGCGCTTTCTTACTTGTTTTTATTATGTATTAGTCGTAATGACACATATAGGACAAAATAAGATAAGATAAGAGAATTTTTCAAAAAATTTCTATTTTATAGTAAATTTTTTAAAAATTTCTTATTTCTTTAGGAAATTTTTCAATGATTTCTTATTTATATAGGAGATTTTTCAAAAATTTCTTATTTTTATAGGAAACTTTTCAATTTTATTTTTATAGGAAACTTTTCAAAAATTTCTTATTTATAGGAAATTTTTCAAAACTTTCTTATTTTTATAGGAAATTTTTCAAAAATTTCTTATTTTTATAGGAAATTTTTCGAAAATTTCTTATTTTTATAGGAAATTTTTCGAAAATTTCTTATTTTTATAGGATATTTTTCAAAAATTTCTTATTTTTATATGAAATTTTTTTAAAAAATCCTTTTTTTTATAGGAAATTTTTAAAAAATTTCTTATTTTTGTAGGAAAATTTAAAAAAATTCCTTTTTTTTATGGGAATTTTTTCAAAAATTTCTTATTTTTATAGGAAATTTTTCAAAAATATCTTATTTTTATAGGAACTTTTTCAAGAAATTCTTATTTATAGGAAATTTTGCAAAAATTTCTTATTTTTATAGGAAAATTTTCAAAAATTTCTTATTTTTATAGGAAATTTTTCAAAAATTTCTTATTTTTATAGGAAATTTTTCAAAAATTTCTTATTTTTATAGGAAAATTTTTCAAAAATTTCTTGTTTTTATAGGAAATTTTTCAAAAATTTCTTATTTTTATATGAAATTTTTTTATAAATTTCTTATTTTTATAAGAAATTTTTAAAAAATTTCTTATTTTTGTAGGAAATTTTTAAAAAATTACTTAATTTTATAGGAAATTTTTAAAAAATTTCTCATTTTTGTAGGAAATTTTTAAAAAATTACTTAATTTTATAGGAAATTTTAAAAAAATTTCTTATTTTTGTAGGAAGTTTTTGAAAAATTTCTTATTTTTAAAGGAAATTTTTCAAAATATTATTAATAGGAAACTTTGCAAAAATTTCTTATTTTTATAGGAAATTTTTCAAAAATTTCTTGTTTTTATAGGAAATTTTTCAAAAATTTCTTATTTTTATATGAAATTTTTTTAAAAATTTCTTATTTTTATAAGAAATTTAAAAAAATTTTCTTATTTTTGTAGGAAATTTTTAAAACATTACTTAATTTTATAGGAAATTTTAAAAAAAAATTCTTATTTTTGTAGGAAGTTTTTGAAAAATTTCTTATTTTTATAGGAAATTTTTCAAAAAATTCTTATTTTTATAAAATTTTTTTTTTTTAATTTCTTTATTTTATAGGAAATTTTTCAATAATTTCTTATTTTTATAGGAAATTTTTCAAAAATTTCCTTTTTTATAAGAAATTTTTCAAAAGTTTCCTTTTTTTATAGGAAATTTTTCAAAAGTTTCCTTTTTTTATAGGAAAATTTTCAAAAATTTCCTTTTTTTTTTGACCGATTGTGACAAAATTGGCATTGACATAAGACCTCCTCGTGCTAAATTTAGTAATTATATCTATTGTAGTTTTAGATTTATTGGCATTTAAGTGTATTTTAGGTGAAATTTTGGCTGTTTCCGTAAGTTTTTTGTATGGGCGCTATGACTAAATGTGAACCGATTTAGATGAAATTTTATATGCCTAGGGCTTATGCAAAACTTCTTTATACCAAATTTTATCATCATAGCTATTATAGTTTGTTATTTATTAGCCAATAAGCGATTAGCGTAGGCGAGGTTATATGGGAGCTATGGTAAACCTTAGCCGATTTTGCCCAATTTCAATACTAGAATTTTCTCAGAGATGAAGAATGTTTTACTAAGTTTCAATGAGCCAGCTCCTTTAGTTTAGGCGTTATCGTGATTTCAACAGACAGACAGACGGACATCGCTCAATCGTCTAAGAACTGTATAAGGATTCAGAGTATATATCGTTTTTTAATTTTTAAGCCAATATTAAGGAAATTACAAATGGAATGACAATCTCGATATACCCCCCATTCTTTTTGATGGTGGGTATAGAAATGATTTCATTTCTTTTAGTTTCGAAGACGCAATGTTAGCCTAGTGTACCTTGTTTATCAGCGGTCAACAAACGGTAAATAAATATTAATATACATGTATATATTGTAAAATAAAGTCACGCGAAATTTGGATATTTAGAAGTAAAATTGACCTCGTAATAGAAACAGTTTTCATAGCCTTAGAGTTTTCAAAATTGTCAAAGTATTTTTTTCTTCTATGAAGGTTAAAGTTAAAGAGGATAAATACGAGTATACATTTATATACATCTCACACATATGTATTCGTATTTTGATAAGTACTTTATTTTCTTTTACTTATAATTATTTGTTTATTTTGCTATGAAAGGAAAATAAATATTTAATAACTCACAAACACTAATTCAATAACATTTGATTTGGCCTTGATTTGAGTATGTGTTAGAAGAAAATAGTTCTGATTTGTTTTACTCATTTTTTTTTGTAAATCTTTTAGTCATGCCTTGTTATTCTCCTTTAGCTTTGCGTATGTGTTTGAGTACAACTTTTAATATCCTTTTCATATTTTTATTTAATTATTTTGATTGTATAGTGTCGTTCAAAATTGATCATATAAAAGTACAGTAGGGTAAATATAATTTTTTAAATATAGTAAGTTTTTAAAGAGGGTTTTTTTTTTTTGCTTCATGCCAGTGACTAAAAACGTGTACGCATTTTTTGTGCTTTATTTTATATTTATTTCATATTGCTCAAACATGGATAAATTTGATTACATAGTTCAATTTTTTTATATCGCATATTAAATACCTCACACAGGCGCGTACTTCTGGAATGATAGTTTTGACTTCTTACAGCCACAAATTTAACTAAGAAGATTTTCGAACAAAATATGCCTTTACTTAAGTATTCATATTGCAAAAAAATAACCCTTTTCTTGATCATGTAAGCTTTCATGGATACATACATATGTTTGATGTGTTTCTGGGAAAGTTTTTGTATTGAAATTGGGCAAAATTAGTTCACATTTGACCATAGCTCCCGTATAACCTAAATGACAAACTATACCAGCTATGATAATAAAACTAAGTATATGGAAGTTTTACATAAGCACTTGGCAGCATATAAACTTTCATCGAAATCGGTTTACATTTGGCCATAGCTCCAATACAAAATACCTAAATTAAACTTAAAACACACTTAAATGCCAATAAATCTAAAACTGTAATAACTTTAACCACTAAATTTAGCACCAGGAAGTTAATGCCAGCCAATGTGCAAAATTTCGTCACAATCGGTCACCATTTGACCATAGCTCCCATATAAAAAACTTAAGGAAACACAAAATACCAAAAAAAAAGGCGATTTCTATCTGTTAAATGCAAGCACGATAGCGCCTTAACTACAAAAGAAAGCTTTACAAAAGCATTTGCGATATAGATTATAAATAATAGAAGTTTTGTACTGAAAATGGATGAAATCGGTTCACATTTAGTTAGAGCTTCCATATAACCCCGCCGCGGGAATCACATTTATGCTGATAAACTTAATACAATTGTAATAGCTATGACGACTAAATGTAGAACAGAAAAGTTTTAAACAATCACATTTTATAGAAATCGGTAAATATTTGACTATAGCTTTCATATAAAAACTACTCCCGGAAACCACTAAAATGCCACAAACATCAGTCAAAAGCTATTAAATTATAAGCTATGATAGCTATGGTCACTTAATGCAAAAATAGGGTTTATAGAAATACCAGCCGGTATATAAAATGTTGTGACAATCCGTCAACACAAAGCTACCCAGTAAAACTTTTCATTACCAAATAATGAGTTAAACAGTTAAACTATTGAACACGAACTACTTACTCATTCGCTGTTTAAGTCATTACATTAACATGGCGATGTCATTGGAGGCAAGTACTTACCAATTGCAGAAAAGTAATGACTTGGGTAAGCAATTTGAAAGCAACAACAACAACAGCAACAACTTTTTTGTTGTTGTTTTATTAAAAACATATATTTTTAAACCAAATACAAAATTTTTTTTATGATCCCATGGGGGCTCGAACCCAGACCCTCCGACTGCTAGGCAGAGACTCTTCCACTGAGCTACTTCATATGTTGAAAACTTTGCAGCTTATAATTAATATAAGCAATTTTTATTTTTAGATCCAAATCAAGTGAAAATAACTTTGTTTTTCTCTGCTTTTTTTTGCTTTGTTGTAATTTTTCGAAAAATATTTGTATACGATTTTTTGTAATTATTTTAAAACTTTTTTAAAATTATTTTAAAACTTTAACAATTTAAATCTTCTTTTTTGTATAAGTTTTTACATAAGATTGACTCTTACTTACTTAAATGTTACAACCTGTTAAGGTCAAAGTCCGAGCATATTTTAGAATTCCATGGATTTCGATCTTGTGCGAATATACTCCAATTTTATAGGCCAAGCTTTGAAAAATGTTCCTCTACTTGGTCTTTCTATCGAAGTTTCGGACATCCTCCTCTAATATTAGGTAGTGGGACATTTTAATTCTAATTTTATCCTCTTCATTGTATTTTTTTTCAAGAGAGGATTACTAGCCCGTAATCCTAACCCATTTTTGTCGATCTTATAGGACAACTCTCGGAATATGTTAACTCACAAAATTAAAGGGTGTTAAACTAGCTCGGGTGATACCGTGAGGAGGTGTGTGTCCACAGTTGAGATGAAGGATGACCCAGATAAGTTGGGCTTACCAAGTTAAGACCAATTAGAATCGTGTTTGGTATTCAACATCCCCTACATAATCAAAATTGACTCATGATGGTATTTTTTCATTAACGTGAGTTAGTTTTACAAATTTTTTTACAGAAGATAATATTTAAGTTCTTAAAATTCAAAAATCATTTAAAAAGACTCTTTTAATAAAAAAAAAACTAAAAAAAATTGTTGCCCTTGGTGGGATTTGAACCGGGGCCATTCAGTTTAAATTACCATCTTAATTACAAATAAGTACTTCTGTAATAACTTATTATTTATTCGGATGGTATGTTGTAGTCGTTACAAGGTAACCAGTTATCAGAGTACTTGCCATTAGCAAAGTTTTGCTGGGTATGTTTCTTATACATATAACATCCCCTTTTTATACCCACCATCAAAAAGAATGGGGGTATATTGAGATTGTCATTCCGTTTGTAATTTAAACAATATTAGCTCAAAATCCAAAAGCGACATACATACATTCTGAATCCTTATGAAATTCTAAGATGATTGAGCGATGTCCTACCGTCTGTCTGTTGAAATCACGATAACGCCTAAACGAAAGGAGGTAGTTCACTGAAACTTAGTAAAAATAATCTTCATCTATGAAAAATCTTGGTATTGAAATTGGGCAAAATAGATATCAGAATATCTATGATAACTAAATTAAGAACAGAGAAGTTGTATGCAACTTTTGGTCAGTGTGTCAAATTTTATAGGAATCCATATTTAACCATAGCTTTCAAAGCTATTAAATTATAAACTATGACAGCTATAGGCACTAAATTTTGCACAGTACATAAAATTTTGTGACAGTTGGTCAACATTTGGCTCTAGTTCTTATTTATGTAATATCACCTTTTTATACCTACCATCAAAAATAATGGGGGGTATATTGAGATTGTGATTCCGTTTGTAATTTCCTTAATATTGGCTCAAAAACCAAAATTGAAGTATATTCTGAATCCTTATGAAATTCTAAGACGATTGAGCGGTGTCCGTCTGTCTGTCTGTTGTCGGCACGATAAAACCTTAACGAAAGGATAAGGTCAAAGGTCACTGAAATTTGGCAAAATATTCTTCATTTCTTGAAAAATGTTGGTATTGAAATCGCGCAAAATCGGTACACATTTGACCATAGCTCCCGTATAACCAAAGAAATATGTGTCTTCTAAAGATAATTCTTTGAAATCTGACACAGATTACGTTTTTGACCATAGGACCATGGCTATTGAAATTCGTCAAAATTGGTTGATTATTTATGGTATCTCCCATAGGTCCCACTTCCCGGAACTGATATTTTGGCCACAAAAATTAATATTTTTTCATGAAATTTAAAACATATACTGCTTGTGTAAACTTAAATTGTTGTACTAAATTTCGTTGAAATCGGTCCACATTTGACCATAGCTCCCATACAAAATCTTCTATCAAAACGCACTAAATGAGACGAAATTAGTAAAACTGTCGTAAATCTGAAGATAATAAGAATTTCGAGTTTATTTTTTGCAGACATAATTTTTGTAAAAACTATAATCAATTTGCCAAACTTCGAGATAATCGGTACACATTTAACCCTAGCTCTCATATAAGTTCAAATGATGGAAACAGTTTAAATATATTAGTTTTGAGAAAATATTTGTATGATGGCAATTATATGTCTTTATACAGGAAAAAGAACACCTTTGACCCTAGTGGTGAATGATATCGTATAGTCGGGCCTGACCGACTATAGCACTGTCTTACTTGTTTTTCTTTTAGTTGATTTTCAAATTTATCAGCAATCTAACAGTATTTTTTTTTTTTTTTTAATTTCCATCTTAACAAAAATGACTTATAAGACAAAAAAGACCAGAAGTCATGCCTAAAAACGCAAAAAAAAGTATTTGGAGCCAAATATCTCGAAAACTGTACGAGATAAATCAATACAGTTAGCATCTTTCGGATCGGAACAAATTAGCAAAAGTTATGCGGACCCAAAGTTTTTACATAACCGAGTAGGGCAGCTTTGGTCCTCTGCAGAGCTACCGATATACATATGCGTCATTTAATATTGCCCTAAAAGCCTAGTTCCTCTTCTACTTCAAATTTCATCAAAATCCGTCTGTTTAGAAACTGCAGAGTTAATACAAAAAATAACCTTTGTGTAGTATAAAAAACCATTGTGTAGTATAAAGAAAGGATCAAAATTCGTCAATTCCATAAATTTCAGTCAAAACAAGTAAGAAAGCGCTATAGTCGGTCAAGCCCGACCATACGATACCCTTCACCACTAGGGTCAAAGGTGTTATTTTTCCTGTATAAAGACAAATATTTGCTAAATTTTGCCATCATACAAACATTTTCTCAAAACTTATATATATTCAACCTGTTTCCGTCATTTGGACTTGGCTAGGGTCAAATGTGGACCAATTATCTCGAAATTTGGCAAATTGATTATGTGTGCAAAAAATAAACTCAAAATTTTCATTATCTTTAGATTTACGAGCGTTTTAGTGATTTTTTGGCTCATTTAGTGCATTTTTAAAGAAGAGTTTGTATGGGAGCTATGGTCAAATGTGAAGCGATTTTAACGAAATTTGGTACAGTGATTTTAGTTCACATAAGCAGCATTTGTTTTAAATTTTATGAAAAAATGTTGATAATTGCGGCCAATATAGCAATTCCGGGAAGTGGGACCTATGGGAGGTACCATAAATAATGGATCGATTTTCACCAATTCAAATAGCCATGGTCCCATTATTAAAAAAAATATCTGTGCTAAATTTCATCAAATTATCTTTAGAATTGCGACCTGTAGTTTGATTACAAGGTTTACATGGGGGTCCAGCCAGCCAGACGGATGGACGGACGGACAGACATCGGTAAATCGACTCAGAAAGTGATTCTAAGCCTATTGGTATACTAAAAGGTGGGTCTAAGACAAATATTTTTATGCGTTACATACATCAGCACAAACTTAAAATACCCTTTCCACCTAAGGTGGTGAAGGGTATAAATATAAAGAAAAATTCATATTATTTTTGTTGGCTATATTTTACCACCGTGCCATCATATATACATACCATTTAAGGCTAATCTGCGATTAACTTTTACGTTAAGCCATCATTAATTATTTAAATACACGAGTATAGATCATTATATCGACTTTAAATAAAGATTTCATACATTTCTCTAATTCTGTTTTATGCCCAAACCGCATTACCACTTCAAACTGAATAATCCTATTTAATTGCTTCTTGTAACTAATATTACCCTAATGAACATATAAATTGTTAAACGTACTTAGATTTTCTATCATCTTAAATTCTATCAAGTAAATTCAAGTGCAAATTTTGAGTTATTCAACATACGAAAATTTTCAAAAAAGTTTTTCCAAGTAAAATTCTTTCTCTAAAACTTAATGTATACCAAAATCATTTAAGTTTTTAAATGATTTT
>OW121744.1:53583719-53598719 GCA_933228675.1 Stomorhina lunata
TTTTCAATATAAAAAATTTTTTATCGAAAATTTTTCTATATAAAAAATTTTTTGTCGAAAATTTTTCTATATAAAAAATTTTTTATCGAAAATTTTTCTATATGAAAAATTTTTTATCGAAAATTTTTCTATATAAAAAATTTTTTATCGAAAATTTTTCAATATAAAAAATTTTTTATTGAAAATTTTTCTATATAAAAATTTGTTGTCGAAAATTTTTCTATATAAAAAATTTTTTATCGAAAATTTTTCTATATGAAAAATTTTTTATCGAAAATTTTTCTATATAAAAAATTTTTTATCGAAAAATTTTCTATAGACATTTTTTTTATCGAAAATTTGTCTATATAAAAAATTTTAATCAAAAATTTTTCTAGACAAAAAATTTTTGATTTAAAATTTTTCTAAAGAAAGAATTTTTTATCGAAAATTTTTCTATATAAAAAATTTTTTATCGACAATTTTTCTATATAAAAAATTTTTTATCGAAAACTTATCTATAGAAAGAATTTCAATCAAAAATTTTTCTAGACAAAAAAAATTTTTGATTGAAAATTTTTCTATAGAAAATTTAAAATTTTTTTACAGAAAAATTTATTTATTGAAAATATTTCTATAGAAAAATGTCTTATCGAAAATTTTTCTATAGAAAAATGTCTTATCGAAAATTTTTCTATAGAAAAATTTTTTATCGAAAATATTTCTATAGAAAAATTTTTTATCGAAAATTTTTCTATAGAAAAACTTTTTTATCGAAAATCTTTCTATAGAAAAATTTTTTATCAAACATTTTTTTATCGAAAATTTTTTTCGAAAATTTTTCCACAAAAAATATTTTTTTCGAAATTTTTTCTATAGAAAAGTTTTTTATCGAAAATTTTCTATAGAAAAAATTTGCTTCGAAAATTTTGCTATAGAAAAATTTTTTATCTAAAATTTTTCTTTAGAAAAATTTTTTATCGTAAGTTTTTCTAAAGAAAAACTTTTTTTATCAAAAATTTTTCTATAAAAAAACTTTTTTATCGAAAATTTTTCTGTAGAAAAACTTTTTTTGGAAATATTTCTGTTGAAAAACTTTTTTATCTATAATTTTTCCATAGAAAAACTTTTTTGTTGAAAAGTTTTTATAAAAAAATTTCTTTATAAAAAATTTTTTTATAGAAAAATTTTTTTATAAAGTTTTCTATAAAAAAACTTTTTTATCGAAAATTTTTTTTTAGAAAAATGTTTCTATAGAAAAATTTTTTATTGTAAATTTTTCTATAGAAAAATTTTTTATTGTAAATTTTTTTTATTGAAAATTTTTCTATAGAAAAATTTTTTATTGTAAATTTTTCTATAGAAAAATTTTTTATTGTAAATTTTTCTATAGAAAATTTTTTTATTGTAAATTTTTCTATAGAAAAATTTTTTATTGTAAATTTTTCTATAGAAAATTTTTTTATTGTAAATTTTGTTCAATTTTCAATAAAAAATTTTTCTATAGAAAAATTTTTTATCGAAAATTTTTCTATAGAAAAATTTTTTATAGCAAAAATTTTTATAGAAAAAATTTTTTTTATCCAAAATTTTTCTATAGAAAAATATTTTATCGAACAATTTTCTATAGAAAAAAATGATTATCAAATTTTTTTATAGACAAACAATTTTTTATTGAAAATTATATAGAAAAATTTTGTTATTGAAAATTTTGATAAACCTTTTAGAAAATTTTTCTATTGGAAAATTTTTTATCGAAAAATTTTCGATCCACCCTCGTATTTTTAATAACGCAAAGAATAATATTCAATTTAATTATGGTTGAAAAAATGCCTAAAACAATATGATATTCCAAATAATGATGAAAACGTTATTGAAAAAATGTATGCGATAAACAATATTTTCGACATAAAATCTCTACCACCACGAAAAATTTAAAGCCTTTATTAATCATAAAATAAAAAAACAGAATTCAATATTTCAAAATAATACTAAAATATATTTACACTCGTTCATATCCTTATCTGATCGAGTGCAACCCAAGAGTGCTCATTGTAAAAACATAAAAAAAACTCACCTTTCAAATACTGCTCATTTCGAGCTATAACTTTTTCAGCATTTTTTCGCGCCTGAAAAAACCATTCAGACGTATTGCCCAAATAATGGTATTCCATTGATAAATCTTTAGCTAAAATGGCACCCAAATTTGGAGGCGGCAAACGGTAGGCGAAGGGACAGAACAGACCAGGCTGAGAGGGATGCTCATTCCAATCGAAACAATTACCAGCAGCAAAAATGTCATCATCAAATTCGACCATGGACAAAACGGAAGCATGCAATAGATTAACATCGGCCTGGGCGGCTGCTGAAGTCATTTTAAAAATTCTGTAAATAAAAAAAATTTACAATTTTTTTATCAATTGGAATACAAAAGGATTACAAGTCAATGTGTTTGTAAAATATACACCTTAACCCCAGCAGTTGACTTTTAGAGTGATTTTTTAAATTTTATTTTTTGTAAATACAAGGAAATAATTGAAATAAAAATGCAATGAAAAGACTTTTTTCAATGAATGTAAAAAGTTTTTTACATAAAAGTTAACAGATGGAAATACATAATATGAAAATGAACATTTTTTATAAAAAATTAAAAGTGATATGATTTTTCTGCAAAAAAGATGACAGTGGGACAAGTTTTCTATAGAAAAGTTGTCAATAGGACAACTTTTCTGTAAAAAACTTGGCAGTGGGACAAGTTTTCGATAAAAAAAGCTGACAGTGGGACAAGTTTTCTATAGAAAAATTTACAGTGAGAAAAGTTGACAAAGGGAAAAGTTTTCTATAGAAAAGTTGACAGTGGGAAAAGTTTTCTATAGAAAAGTTAACAGTGGGACAGGTTTTCTATAAAAAAAGTTGACAGTGGGACAAGTTTTCTATAGAAAAGTTGACAGCGGACAAGTTTTCTATAAAAAAGTTGACAGTGGGACAAGTTTTCTATAGAAAAGTTGACAGTGGGGAAAGTTTTCTAAAGAAAAATTGACAGGGGAACAATTTTTCTATAGAAAAGTTGAGAGTGGGACAAGTTTTCTATAAAAGAGTTGACAGTGGGACAAGTTTTCTATAGAAAAGTTGACAGTGGGACAAGTTTTCTATAGAAAAGTTGACAGTGGGACAAGTTTTCAATAGAGAAGTAGACAGTGGGACAAGTTTTCTATAGAAAAGTTGACAGTTGGACAAGTTTTCTAAAGAAAAGTTGACAGTGGTACAAGTTTTCTATAGAAAAGTTGACAGTGGGACAAGTTTTCTATAGAAAAGTTGACAGTGGGACAAGTTTTCTATAGAAAAGTTGACAGTGGGATAAGTTTTCTATACAAAAGTTGACAGTGGGACAAGTTTTCTATAGAAAAGTTGATAGTGGAACAAGTTTTCTATAGAAAAGTTGACAGTGGGACAAGTTTTCTATAGAAAAGTTGATAGTGGGACAAGTTTTCTATAGAAAAGTTGACAGTGGGACAAGTTTTCTATAGAAAAGTTGACAGTGGGACAAGTTTTCTATAGAAAAGGTGACAGTGGGACAAGTTTTCTATAGAAAAGTTGACAGTGGGACAAGCTTTTTATAGAAAAGTTGACAGTGGGATAAGTCTTCTTTAGAAAAGTTGACAGTGGGACAAGTTTTCTGTAGAAAAGTTGACAGTGGGACAAGTTTTCTATAGAAAAGTTGACAGTGGGACAAGTTTTTTTATAGAAAAGTTGACAGTGGGACAAGTCTTCTATAGAAAAGTTGACAGTGGTACAAGTTTTCTATAGAAAAGTTGACAGTGGGACAAGTTTTCTATAGAAAAGTTGACAGTGGGACAAGTTTTCTATAGAAAAGTTGACAGTGGGACAAGTTTTCTATAGAAAAGTTGACAGTGGGACAAGTTTTCTATAGAAAAGTTGATAGTGGAAAAAGTTTTCTATAGAAAAGTTCACAGTGGGACAAGTTTTCTATAGAAAAGTTGATAGTGGGACAAGTTTTCTATAGAAAAGTTGACAGTGGGACAAGTTTTCTATAGAAAAGTTGACAGTGGGACAAGTTTTCTATAGAAAAGTTGACAGTGGGACAAGTTTTCTATACAAAAGTTGACAGTGGGACAAGTTTTCTATAGAAAAGTTGACAGTGGGACAAGTTTTCTATAGAAAAGGTGACAGTGGGACAAGTTTTCTATAGAAAAGTTGACAGTGGGACAAGCTTTTTATAGAAAAGTTGTCAGTGGGACAAGTTTTCTATAGAAAAGTTGTCAGTGGGACAAGTTTTCTATAGAAAAGTTGTCATTGGGACAAGTTTTCTATAGAAAAGTTGTCAGTGGGATAAGTTTTCTATGGAAAAGTTGTCAGTGGGACAAGTTTTCTATGGAAAAGTTGTCAGTGGGACAAACTTTCTATAGAAAAGTTGTCAGTGGGACAAACTTTCTATAGAAAAGTTGTCAGTGGGACAAGTTTTCTATAGAAAAGTTGTCAGTGGGACAAGTTTTCTATAGAAAAGTTGTCAGTGGGACAAGTTTTCTATAGAAAAGTTGTCAGTGGGACAAGTTTTCTATAGAAAAGTTGTCAGTGGGACTAGTTTTCTATAGAAAAGTTGTCAGTGGGACAAGTTTTCTATAGAAAAGTTGTCAGTGGGACAAGTTTTCTATAGAAAAGTTGTCAGTGGGACAAGTTTTCTATAGAAAAGTTGTCAGTGGGACAAGTTTTCTATACAAAAGTTGTCAGTGGGACAAGTTTTCTATAGAAAAGTTGTCAGTGGGACAAGTTTTCTATAGAAAAGTTGTCAGTGGGACTAGTTTTCTATAGAAAAGTTGTCAGTGGGACAAGTTTTCTATAGAAAAGTTGTCAGTGGGACAAGTTTTCTATAGAAAAGTTGTCAGTGGGACAAGTTTTCTATAGAAAAGTTGTCAGTGGGACAAGTTTTCTATAGAAAAGTTGTCAGTGGGACAAGTTTTCTATAGAAAAGTTGTCAGTGGGACAAGTTTTCTATAGAAAAGTTGTCAGTGGGACAAGTTTTCTATAGAAAAGTTGTCAGTGGGACAAGTTTTCTATAGAAAAGTTGTCAGTGGGACAAGTTTTCTATAGAAAAGTTGTCAGTGGGACAAGTTTTCTATAGAAAAGTTGTCAGTGGGACAAGTTTTCTATAGAAAAGTTGTCAGTGGGACAAGTTTTCTATAGAAAAGTTGTCAGTGGGACAAGTTTTCTATAGAAAAGTTGTCAGTGTGACAAGTTTTCTATAGAAAAGTTGTCAGTGGGACAAGTTTTTTATAGAAAAGTTGTCAGTGGGACAAGTTTTCTATAGAAAAGTTGTCAGTGGGACAATTTTTCTATAGAAAAGTTGTCAGTGGGACAAGTTTTCTAAAGAAAAGTTGTCAGTGGGACAAGTTTTCTATAGAAAAGTTGTCAGTGGGACAAGTTTTCTATAGAAAAGTTGTCAGTGGGACAAGTTTTCTATAGAAAAGTTGACAGTGGGACATTTTCTATAGAAAAGTTGACAGTGGGACAAGTGTTCTATAGAAAAGTTAACAGTGGCACAAGTTTTCTATAATAAAGCAGACAATGAGACATATTTTCTATTTAAAAGTTGACAGTGGAACATGTTTTTTATGGTGGGACAAATTTTTTATAGATAAGGACAAGTTGTCTATAGAAAACATTCTATTGTATGTACAAATTGTGGTATAAACTATTAATGTTTTTCAAAGCTTAAAATTATTATCTTGTAAATTTTAATATTGCAATCGCTTTATTATTTTTGTGATTAATCTTAAAACTTTTTTAAGCTCTTTAATCTCTTAGTAAAGTTTTTTCTATGTTTTTATTTTTTTCCTTCTTTTTTATATTTTTTTGCAGTATTTTTAGCATTTTGTAGTTTGGATTAATTAAAAGGTAAAATTCGTAGAATTTTTTGTCATTTTATATTCTGTCTTAACAGGAAAACATTATAAGAAACCCCCAGTTTTTATGCCATTTAAATTTAATGTATTACTAGAAAATTATAGGTTATGGTGTTGAAAATTTTTACAGTCTTTATAAGACTACCTACAATAGCTTTAATTCTGGAGAAAGGTAAGCATATATTTTTTTAGAAGATCCTACATTTCTTTTGTATAAAAGTAATTTTGCTTTCTATAGCAGCTTTTACTTGTTTTTCAATTATTTTTATTTTTTTCGCTTAATGTTTTTGTTTTCATTAACGACACGTACAATTTTTGTGTCAATAACACTAAGATTCACTTAAAATCGCATAGACAAAGTAACGAGCAAAATTACAAAACTGAAAAATAAAGCAAAAAAAAAAACAAATACGAAATCATTAAATTGTTAAAAATTCTTCTTAACAAGCATGTTAAAAAAAGAAACACATTATCCCTTAGAATAAACGACTAAGGCAAGAATCATGTTCAGTTTTTCTATAGTATCACTACCAACAACCTCAACATCATCAACAACATCTTTATCATTATTTTTGCTTCTTGCGATGTCAGTTAAATTGTCCCAAAGAAAACGTTTATCATTAGCAACAGGCATTAATTCAATAGGTTTTTATGTACATGTCTTTGTGTTCCACTAGCAAAGATACTCATGTAAAGTGGCCTTTGAAGAGCAGAACCAAAGATTGTCACATGTATCCAATGTTGCTTTTAGCAAATATTTGTAGTACCCTATACAACTGCTATGGAGAGGTTATTGTTCGAATGTAGAATAGTTGTCAGATAGAGTTGTTTTCTATAGAAAAGTTGTTAGTAAAAAGTTTTCTTAAGAAAAGTTGTCAGTGGTAACAGTTTTCTATACAAAAATAGACAGGGAAAACAGTTTTCTATAGAAAAATGGGGGCAAGTTTTCTATAGAAAAGTTGATAGTGGAACAAGCTTTCTATAAAAAAAATATTAATAATGGAACAAGTTTTCTATAGAAAAGGTGATAGTGGAACAAGTTTTCTAAAGAAAAGTTGATATTGTAACATGTTTGTTATAAAAAAAGTTAATAATAGAACATGTTTTCTATTGAAAAGTTGATAGTGGAACAAGATCTTTATAAAAAAGTTGATAGAGGAACAAGGTTTCTTTAGAAAAGTTGATAGTGGAACAAGTTTTCTATAGAAAAGTTAGTAATAAAACATGCTCTTTATAAAAGTGGATTGCGTAACAAGTTTTTTTTAGAAAACTTGATAGTGGAATAAGTTTCCTATACAAAATTCGATAGTGGAATAAGTTTTCTATAGAAAAGTTGATAGTGAAACAAGTTTTCTATAGAAAAGTTGAAAGTGAAACAAGTTTTCTACAGAAAAGTTGATTTTAAAATAAGTTTTCTATAGAAAAGTTGATAGTGAAACAAGTTTTCTATAGAAAAATTGATAGTGAAACAAGTTTTCTAAAGAAAACTTGATAGTGAAACAAGTTTTATATAGAAAAGTTGATAGTGAAACAAGTTTTCTATAGAAAAGTTGACAGTGAAACAAGTTTTCTATAGAAAAGTTGATAGTGAAACAAGTTTTCTATAGAAAAGTTGATAGTGAAACAAGTTTTCTATAGAAAAGTTGATAGTAAAACAAGTTTTCTATAGAAAAGTTGATAGTGAAACAAATTTTCTATAGAAAAGTTGATAGTGAAACAAGTTTTCTATAGAGAAGTTGATAGCGAAAAAAGTTTTCTATAGAAAAGTTGATAGTGAAACAAGTTTTCTATAGAGAAGTTGATAGTGAAACAAGTTTTCTATAGAAAAGTTGATAGTAAAACAAGTTTTCTATAGAAAAGTTGATAGTGAAACAAGTTTTCTATAGAAATGTCGATAGTGAAACAAGTTTTCTATAGAAAAGTTGATAGTGAAACAAGTTTTCTAGAGAAAAGTTGAAAGTGAAACAACTTTTCTATAGAAAAGTTGATAGTGAAACAAGTTTTCTATGGAAAAGTTGATAGTGAAACAAGTCGTCTATAGAAAAGTTGATAGTAAAACAAGTTTTCTATAGAAAAGTTGATAGTGAAACAAATTTTCTATAGAAAAGTTGATAGTGAAACAAGTTTTCTATAGAGAAGTTGATAGCGAAAAAAGTTTTCTATAGAAAAGTTGATAGTGAAACAAGTTTTCTAGAGAAAAGTTGAAAGTGAAACAACTTTTCTATAGAAAAGTTGATAGTGAAACAAGTTTTCTATGAAGAAGTTGATAGTGAAACAAGTCGTCTATAGAAAAGTTGATAGTAAAACAAGTTTTCTATAGAAAAGTTGATAGTGAAACAAGTTTTCTATAGAAAAGTTGATAGTGAAATAAGTTTTCTATAGAAAAGTTGATAGTGAAACAAGTTTTCTATAGAAAAGTTGAAAGTGAAACAAGTTTTCTACAGAAAAGTTGATGGTAAAATAAGTTTTCTATAGAAAAGTTGATAGTGAAACAAGTTTTCTATAGAAAAATTGATAGTGAAACAAGTTTTCTAAAGAAAACTTGATAGTGAAACAAGTTTTATATAGAAAAGTTGATAGTGAAACAAGTTTTCTATAGAAAAGTTGATAGTGAAACAAGTTTTCTATAGAAAAGTTGATAGTGAAACAAGTTTTCTATAGAAAAGTTGATAGTGAAACAAGTTTTCTATAGAAAAGTTGATAGTAAAACAAGTTTTCTATAGAAAAGTTGATAGTGAAATAAATTTTCTATAGAAAAGTTGATAGTGGAACAAGTTTTCTATAGAGAAGTTGATAGCGAAAAAAGTTTTCTATAGAAAAGTTGATAGTGAAACAAGTTTTCTATAGAGAAGTTGATAGTGAAACAAGTTTTCTATAGAAAAGTTGATAGTGAAACAAGTTTTCTATAGAAAAGTTGATAGTGAAACAAGTTTTCTATAGAAATGTCGATAGTGAAACAAGTTTTCTATAGAAAAGTTGATAGTGAAACAAGTTTTCTATAGAAAAGTTGAAAGTGAAACAACTTTTCTATAGAAAAGTTGATAGTGAAACAAGTTTTCTATAGAAAAGTTGATAGTGAAACAAGTCGTCTATAGAAAAGTTGATAGTAAAACAAGTTTTCTATAGAAAAGTTGATAGTGAAACAAGTTTTCTATAGAAAAGTTGATAGTGAAATAAGTTTTCTATAGAAAAGTTGATAGTGAAACAAGTTTTCTATAGAAAAGTTGATAGTGAAACAAGTTTTCTATAGAGAAGTTGATAGTGAAACCAGTTTTCTATAGAAAAGTTGATAGTGAAACAAGTTTTCTATAGAAAAGTTGATAGTGAAACAAGTTTTCTATAGAAATGTCGATAGTGAAACAAGTTTTCTATAGAAATGTTGATAGTGAAACAAGTTTTCTATAGAAAAGTTGAAAGTGAAACAACTTTTCTATAGAAAAGTTGATAGTGAAACAAGTTTTCTATAGAAAAGTTGATAGTGAAACAAGTCGTCTATAGAAAAGTTGATAGTAAAACAAGTTTTCTATAGAAAAGTTGATAGTGAAACAAGTTTTCTATAGAAAAGTTGATAGTGAAATAAGTTTTCTATAGAAAAGTTGATAGTGAAACAAGTTTTCTATAGAAAAGTTGATAGTAAAACAAGTTTTCTATAGAAAAATTGATAGTGAAACAAGTTTTCTAAAGAAAACTTGATAGTAAAACAAGTTTTCTATAGAAAAGTTGATAGTGAAACAAGTTTTATATAGAAAAGTTGATAGTGAAACAAGTTTTCTATAGAAAAGTTGATAGTGAAATAAGTTTTCTATAGAAAAGTTGATAGTGAAACAAGTTTTCTATAGAAAAGTTGATAGTAAAACAAGTTTTCTATAGAAAAATTGATAGTGAAACAAGTTTTCTAAAGAAAACTTGATAGTAAAACAAGTTTTCTATAGAAAAGTTGATAGTGAAACAAGTTTTCTATAGAAAAGTTGATAGTGAAACAAGTTTTCTATAGAAAAGTTGATAGTAAAACAAGTTTTCTATAGAAAAGTTGATAGTGAAACAAATTTTCTATAGAAAAGTTGATAGTGGAACAAGTTTTCTATAGAGAAGTTGATAGCGAAAAAAGTTTTCTATAGAAAAGTTGATAGTGAAACAAGTTTTCTATAGAGAAGTTGATAGTGAAACCAGTTTTCTATAGAAAAGTTGATAGTGAAACAAGTTTTCTATAGAAAAGTTGATAGTGAAACAAGTTTTCTATAGAAAAGTTGATAGTGAAACAAGTTTTCTATAGAAATGTCGATAGTGAAACAAGTTTTCTATAGAAATGTTGATAGTGAAACAAGTTTTCTATAGAAAAGTTGAAAGTGAAACAACTTTTCTATAGAAAAGTTGATAGTGAAACAAGTTTTCTATAGAAAAGTTGATAGTGAAACAAGTCGTCTATAGAAAAGTTGATAGTAAAACAAGTTTTCTGTAGAAAAGTTGATAGTGAAACAAGTTTTCTATAGAAAAGTTGATAGTGAAACAAGTTTTCTATAGAAAAGTGGATAGTGAAACACGTTTTCTATAGAAAAGTTGATAGTGAAACAAGGTTTCTATAGAAAAATTGACAGTCAAACAAGTTTTCTATAGAAAAGTTGATAGTGAAACAAGTTTTCTATAGAAAAGTTGATAATGAAAAAAGTTTTCTATAGAAATGTTGATAGCGAAACAAGTTTTCTATAGAAAAATTGATAGTGAAACAAGTTTTCTAAAGAAAACTTGATAGTGAAACAAGTTTTCTATAGAAAAGTTGATAGTGAAAAAAGTTTTCTATAGAAATGTTGATAGTGAAACAAGTTTTCTATAGAAAAGTTGATAGTGAAACAAGTTTTCAATAGAAAAATTGATAGTGAAACAAGTTTTCTAAAGAAAAGTTGATAGTGAAACAAGTTTTCTATAGAAAAGTGGATAGTGAAAATCGTTTTGTATAGAAAAGTTGATAGTGAAACAAGTTTTCTATAGAAAAGTTGATAGTAAAACAAGTTTTCTATAGAAAAGTTGATAGTGGAACAAGTTTTCAATAGAAAAGTTGATAGTAAAACAAGTTTTCTATAGAAAAGTTGATAGTGAAACAAGTTTTCTATAGAAAAAATGATAGTGAAACAAGTTTTCTATAGAAAAGTTGATAGTGAAACAAGTTTTCTATAGAAAAGTTGATAGTGAAACAAGTTTTCTATAGAAAAGTTGATAGTGAAACAAGTTTTCTATAGAAAAGTTGATAGTGAAACAAGTTTTCTATAGAAGTTTTCTATAGAAGTTGATAGTGAAACAAGTTTTCTATAGAAAAGTTGATAGTGAAACAAGTTTTCTATAGAAAAGTTGATAGTGAAACAAGTTTTATATAGAAAAGTTGATAGTGAAACAAGTTTTCTATAGAAAAGTTGATAGTGAAACAAGTTTTCTATAGAAAAGTGGATAGTGAAACACGTTTTCTATAGAAAAGTTGATAGTGAAACAAGGTTTCTATAGAAAAATTGACAGTCAAACAAGTTTTCTATAGAAAAGTTGATAGTGAAACAAGTTTTCTATAGAAAAGTTGATAATGAAAAAAGTTTTCTATAGAAATGTTGATAGCGAAACAAGTTTTCTATAGAAAAATTGATAGTGAAACAAGTTTTCTAAAGAAAACTTGATAGTGAAACAAGTTTTCTATAGAAAAGTTGATAGTGAAAAAAGTTTTCTATAGAAATGTTGATAGTGAAACAAGTTTTCTATAGAAAAGTTGATAGTGAAACAAGTTTTCAATAGAAAAATTGATAGTGAAACAAGTTTTCTAAAGAAAACTTGATAACGAAACAAGTTTTCTATAGAAAAGTTGATAGTGAAACAAGTTTTCTATAAAAAAGTTGATAGTGAAACAAGTTTTCTATAGAAAAGTTGATAGTGAAACAAGCTTTCTATAGAAAAGTTGATAGTGAAACAAGTTTTCTATAGAAAAGTTGATAGTGAAGCAAGTTTTCTATTGAAGAATTGATAGTGAAACAAGTTTTCTATAGAAAGGTTGATAGTGAAACAATTTTTCTATAGAAAAGTTGATAGTGAAACAATTTTTCTATAGAAAAGTTGATAGTGAAACAAGTTTTCTGTCGAAAAGATAATAATAGAACAAGTTTTCTGTAACAAAAAGTTGATAGTGATCCAAGTTTTCTGTAAAAAAGTTGATAGTGAAACAAGTTTTCTATAAAAAGGTTAATAGTGAAACAAGTGTTCTATAGAAAATTTGTTAGTGGAACAAGTTTTCTTTAGAAAAGTTGATAGTGGAAAAAGTTGTTAATTGGGATAGTTTTGTATTGAAAACTTGTTGTGTTTATATGATTATTTTTCGAAAGAATAGAATATTTCGTAGTCGGTTTTGACTGTTATTTGCTACCTTCTTACTCTGATGTATTTAAGGATGAACATGATGCATACATAGAATTAATGGTCTGGTGATGATGACAAAGAGACTCATTTAAGAGGGGTCAAGTTTCTTTTAATTGTCTGCGTATTACAAAGTTATCCGTAAATGTTTTACTTTCATTATCTTAAGGCACAAACGAAAGAAAAGTACTTGTCATACATCGATTGTGCAAAGATAAGCAGAGCAAATTTTATGGAGTTGGAGTATATGATGACCTATTAAAATTTGTTACACGGTTTAGTTAACAGTGTGCAACAAAAGTGGGAAAAAATGCTTGCGTTCTCAAACTGTTTTTATTTTTGAGTTCATAGAATACAAAGACATTTTTAGTTTTTCTTAGTAATTTTTTTTTCTAGGATTATTTTGCAAATATTATTTTCAGCAAAAATTAACTTCTTGTCTTGAGGTCTTTGAAAATTGACAATGAAAAATTTGTTATTTTAATAACAATAACTTTGTGAAAGGATCCAGTGTGCCTTGCACTAATACAATTTTGATGATTCTTATATATTTTTTGTTCTTTATGTAGTTTTATCCATGTCTTTGTACTTGATCACGTATCTGATAAACGAAGCGTTTTTATATTCTGTGACTTATATATAAGTTTTGCTTTTCATTTGCCAGACAAGCAAGCAAGCACAAGCACGCACTAACATGTTATTTTTTAATTTTGCTTTTTGCTTAACAATTAAAAGTAAAGGAAGCCAAATTATAAGACAGGATGGACTGAAGTCATCATCTGCATCTAACTTTGCTTAAATGTCTTTGTTATATCTGTGGATGCGTGCTAAAAGGGCCAATGTCAATTTTTTGCTGTTTTGAGTTAATCATTGTATTATTATTATATTTTTTCAAAGGGGTTTTGTGGCTAATGTTGCTTTGAATTTTTATGAAAAATAAAAGCGTGATATCAAATTTTTTCAAAACACTTCTTTTTGACATTGTCCCTTTAGGCACCAAGCCATAGATATTTTCTGATGCAAATTTGGTAATTCGAGGTGTAGGTATTTTCTTTAAAAAGTTCCAGAAACTATTTGTTGAACTTCATTAAATTGAAATCCCTTAAGGCTGTTTATAAGAGTTTTTCATGTTTGTTTTTTTTGATCTACTACTTTTTCTTTCTTCATTTCTCTCCCTTTAAATATTTAAATTGTCTATATTTTCATAAGTTTTTCTGTTGATTTATCTGGTCATCTCTTCAAAACTTATAGTTTTTACTTGTCTTTTTTCTCTCTAGTTTTTTTCAATTTACTTCCCCTTTAAATTCATTTTTAATGACATTTGTCAAAAACACCGTTTGCCAAAGTAAATTACAAATTAAAAACATGAAAAAAAAGAAATTAAGCTGCTGGCAGTTAAAAGGAACTAATATTTAAATTATATTTTTTTTACTTGTACATTTGTTTGCTTTTTTATAGTTTTTTTGTTTTCATTTAATTTTGAACATCTTATACAAACGGAATAAGGAAAAAAACAACTTAATTATGTACAAAGCTAATGAGAGAATTGAAATTAAAATTTAGTTTAAACCATCAGTGCGTATGATTTTTATTAATACTTCAAACATGAATAACTAAATATTCATTATACGTTCGGGGGAAAAGCAGCATAAAGTACAGTCCGATTGACTTGAATACACCCATCCCAAATGACTTAGTAAAATTAATATATTAAACAAACGCCTGGAGTAAGTCAGTCTATTTTTGCTGTATGAATAATGTATATACAAACATTCTATTTGGACCTCCGAAGAATTTTAAATTGAAAATAACAAGTAAGATTGTTATATTCGGCTGTGCCGAATCTTATATACTCGCCATCAGTTTCGTTAAATTAAGAAATTTATTTCACATTTCTACGAGGGTGCAGCCAATTCAAAATGTGGACCGAATTCGCAAAAATTTGGACTAAATTCGGTTGTAGTATTTTTATAGTTCAACATTTAAAAGTATCTTAGAGGTTTTTCTGGTATTTACTTGGCACATAATTTGGTCTCATAACAGGGTATAGCTTAACATTAATAAGCTGTTAAGCCTTCTACTTCCGTTGGATTTATGCCCTTCATATGACCCTTTGAGTCAATATGACCCAACAATGAAATATTAACGAAATTTTAAATTTAATATAGGATTGTTTTTATACCCACCATCAAAAAGAATGGGGGGGGGGGGTATATTGAGATTGTCATTCCGTTTGTAATTTCCTTAATATTGGCTCAAAAATCAAAAACGATTTTTGTCTGTCTGTCTGTCTATCCGTCTGTCTATCTGTCTGTCTGTCTGTCTGTCTGTCTGTCTGTCTGTCTGTCTGTCTGTCTGTCTGTCTGTCTGTCTGTCTGTCTGTCTGTCTGTCTATCTGTCTGTCTGTACGTCTGTCTGTCCGTCTGTCTGTCCGTCTGTCCGTCTGTCCGTCTGTCCGTCTGTCCGTCTGTCCGTCTGTCTGTCCGTCTGTCTGTCCGTCTGTCTGTCCGTCTGTCTGTTGAAATCACTGAAACTTTGCAAAAACATTCTTCTTGAGATTGTCATTCCGTTTGTAATTTCCTTAATATTGGCTCAAAAATCAAAAACGATTTTTGTCTGTCTGTCTGTCTGTCTGTCTGTCTGTCTGTCTGTCTGTCTGTCTGTATGTCTGTCTGTCTGTCTGTCTGTCTGTCTGTCTGTCTGTCTGTCTGTCTGT